>JAKOGI010000251.1:0-405000 GCA_029747015.1 Carnegiea gigantea | reverse complement strand
TTATTTTTCTTTTTACGATAAATGGAGCATTTACTTTTGGAAGTTTTGTGGAATTATTTTTGATAATTCGAATAAGATTTGATTTATCTGAAGAAGTAAGTTTTGGATCAGAATTCATAGGTTGATTGCTATAGGATGATTCATAGATACACACTGTTTGTGTTGGTGATGTGGGTTTTTCTAATTTATCAAGAGTGCAGAAAATTTTGTGAGATAATTGGATTTCTTTCTTATGGTTGTTTCCCATGTTTGCTGCAGGAATAGAAGGAATTTTATTAATGAGTATGCTGAAAGTATTGAATAATGGCAAAGAGTTAGTCTAAAGAATTTTCTTATTTCTCGAGGATTCTAATGACTAACTATTAGAATTTTCTCCAAATTGATTTTATTGAAATTATCTTCAACAGTTTGAATAGTATTTGAATTATCTGAAGTGCTAGATTCAGAATCTGAGCTTTCAGGTTAATTACTGCATGATAGTTTATCTATGCAAAGTATTTCCATTGAAGGAGAATTTTCAAAAGTATTTTGAACTTCTTGTTTTTGAGGGGAAGATGAAGAATGAGCAGAAATAGTTGTTTCTTCGATGAGGAGATTATGCCATAAGTTTTTCTTAGTGGCACAATTGAATTTATTGTAATTAGGAATAGAAAATCTATGTTTTTCAAGAAAATTATTTAGCCAATCAAAGAAAGGTATATTTTCTTTAATTTTGGCTAATTGAGTATAATATATAGTATTGAATAATTGTTGCATATATTTAGAAAAATAAGAGAAAAACCAATCTCGATGAGACTGATTATAATCTTGATAGAATTGTTTATTAAGATAAATTCTATTAACTTGAAAAGTTTGATTAGTAAAAGGGATTGATTTAACAGGTTTAGAAAAATCGTTTTGTTTGAAACAGTTTCCTTTTTAATTTAAACCTTCATTAATCATTACGCTTGAATGTAAAAGAGAACTGGATGATAATGATGTCACGATGATGATGAGATGACTATCTCAGGATAATCAATTAAACTAAAGAAATTAATCAACATGAAATAACGCACAAATATGCTTATCTCAGACAGAAAGTCGCTAAGTACCTAGCAATACACCATGAGACCTCACCAGGACCACCTTTGCTCCAACCCTTTTACTTCTGGAACCACCAATCAACAGGCTGACCAATGGACCTACTAACGGCGCCCTAAGGACTCACAGGAGGCTGACCAACACTGTTGACCAACACAGCTTCCATGCTAGATAACGGTCTTATATCCGTCTTTAACAAGGATATTTATACATCATTAAGGGTCAATTATCATTCTTTAGGCTAATTGATTAGTCTTTCGATTAATCACAGGAATTTAGCCTAGATACGTGACAGTAAGCTTAAACAAATAGATAATTAAGGGGTTACTGGACGCTTAATTAATACTTGACTAATTTGACTAGACACTTGGGTAGATACCTGACTAGACACTTGGCTCTAATGCCAATTGGGGACAAGATCGAGTACAGTTTTTAATTTTTGAAATTAGTTGTAAAATGTGATTAATTAACTGCAAAACTTGATTAATGAAAGGTAAAGCTTGATTAAGAAGATTAAAACAATAATCACAAACAAAGTTTACAAATATTAATAGTGAAATGAATATTGCAAAACTTGAGAAATTAATTCAACATGAATAGTGCTAAATAGTGCATGAATAGTGCAGGAGTAGTAACGAAAGAATGAATTCACGTAGAAAACGTGAATAAAATTGGCACAGTGAATAGATTGAATAAAAATTACTATTGACTGAATTCAGCGACTGGAATTACAATGAGGTAGAAAGGATAAGGATAAGAAGGAAACTGGGGAAGGGAAAATGATATAAGGAAACTGGGCAGGTAAGTTTTTCCTTTTGCTTAAAACTTTGAAGCCTTTATATAGGATCAAAAAGTAGAATACATAGTAAAGATATTTATTGAAACAGTAAGATGATAATATTTCTCACATTTGAACAATAAAAAGATAAAATTATTGAAGCATCTTGAATAGTCATATGATCTTGAATGGTCGTATACGGACAATTTTGAATAGGTTACGTCTAGCAAGCTTGTTAAAATTGAGACAACTGCTACTTGATTTTTATTATTACATGCTTGCTTGTCAAAATTTCAAGGAGTGTTGCTGTATACTGTTCCCAACTAGTATCAGAGCCAAGTGTCTAGTCAAGTACCTATTCAAGCGTATATCGTTTAATTAAGTTTTTTTAAATTTGCATCATGGAAGGACTAATCAATTAGTATAAAGAAGTAAGGATTTTTTATTTTATATTTTTTGGGATGAAACTTTTGAAACTTTTTTAATGAGCTTTTCCTTTTTTGAAGAAGGAGCTTCTAGTTTAGGGTAGCGAAAATGCTCATAAAATGATCCGAGTTAGTTTTGGAATAGTTTCTTTTCAGAATGGTATTTATTTTGGATTCTTAATTCAGTACAAGGAGCTAATCCTTCCTTTTTAATAAAACTGAATAAGTGACCATAATTTAAACTATCCCATGGAATTTTTGTTGTTCCACAATGACCTCTTAATTTTTATCATATTCTTTAAGAAAATAATGTAGGTAATCCGAAAATGAATTTTTCTTTCCAATAATTTTTATCACCATCTTTTCTTTGAAGGGCATAGTAAGGAATGTATCTTGACACTATTTATAATTACTTAAACATGAGCATCTTAGATTTTGAATTATTTCTAAATGGGAAGAGGTTAATTCTTCAGTATTTCCTATGAAATACATTACTATGGTATAAATAAGATACTCAACCGTATCAGATTTATATATAATTACTGGCTTGACTTCAGAAGTTTGTGGATCTTGAATGATTTCTATTGAGTTTTGTAATTGATGGTGTAATATATTTATTCTACCTAGTTCAGTAAGAATATTTTACCATCAATTTTTTGATTGACCTGTAAAGCCAGATGCAAGGAGTTTAGCAGAATCTTCTGCAAAGACTCCTTTTGCAATATATGAAATTGCACAAATACCTATTTCTTGAAGAGTATTGGCAATTTCATATTCCGAATTCCATCTATATTCCATTGATAAATAGTATTTCCATCAGAACTTGATTGAATTAATGATCTATTGGTTTCAAGTTGAAGATAAGGAGGAGTTGGTCTAGAACAGTATGGCTGACTAAGATTTCTAATCGTCCTTTTATCATTTTGAGTACCTAATATTTGAGTTTAATTGAAGTTGTCTTCAATTGTTTGAATAATATTTGGATTTTTTGAAATGCTAGATTCAGAATTTGAGCTTTCGGGCCAATTATTGCAGGTTGGTTTATCCGTGCGAAATATTTCTTTTGAGGAAGAATTTTCAAAGGTATTTTGCTCTTCTTGCTTTAGAATGGAAGACAAAGGATGAGTAGAAACAATTGTTTCTTTTGTGAGAAGATTGTGTCATAAGTTCTGCTTAATGGCACAACTTTTGCTCGATGGCGAGCAATACTTTTAGTTCTTGATTTTGAAATCGAATTCATTAATGGTGAGAAAAATTCTCTACCTAATTTCCTCACTCGAGAATTTCTTCAAGCAAAGTAATTTTATTTTAATTTCTCTATTCCAGATGTCATCCACAACCAACTCAACCCACATTCAACATTCAAACCTCATGAAAGATATTCAAGAACCTCTTATCTTTTACCTCAGAGATCAAGACAATGAACTCTTTATTACTCCTATTGAACGACATCGATACAATGAATATGCTATTTTTATCTGTCATGATCAATGACAATCAAGTTCATGGATTTCCTTTTACTCACATTTAAAGACACTTAAATTCTACCAAACTCTTTTACAAGACTTCTATGGACATTCAGTACTCACCGTGATACCAACTGGAAACATTCAAACGCTTCGTTTTAATAGGCAATGTATCATGGATTATTAGATACCACTTGATCAACATATTATCCAATTAATTCAACGCATTTTTCCAGATGTATACCTCTGTCCAGCCAAGGAGCACTAGTTCTTTTACACTCAACATTCGCCTTTATCATCATCTAAAGCTTCTTTAGACTTAAGCATAGTCATAAATCACACTCAATTGCCGCCCACTTGCATTCAACACCACTATTGCAGCATATTATGTGAATAGTTAAGACTCTATGACCACCAGGGGACAATATGCAACAACACCCGTGAAATTTTGACAAGCAAGCACACAACAACAAAAAAACAAGAAGTAGTTATCAAGTTTTAACAAGCTTATTAGGCACTAACCATTCAAAAATATCCATGCACAGCTGTTCAAGATCAGTCCACTATTCAAGATGCTTCAATAATTTTATCCCTATACTGTTTATATGCCAGAATTCTTATCATGTTTCTATGTCAATAAATACTTAATATTGTACATTTACTTTCTGAGCCTATATAAAGGCTTTAAAGTTGCAAGCAAAAGGAAGAACTTACGTGTCTCACTTCTTTATACATGTTTGTTTCCCCAGTTTCCTTCTTATCTTCTTATCCTTTCTGCCTCGTTGTCAGCAGCAGAATTGAATCAATATTAGTAAGTTTTATTCAATATATTCACTGTGCAATTTTGTGATTCATGTTTTCCGTGTGAATTCATTCTTCTATTGCTATTCCTACAGTATTTATGCACTATTTAGCACTATTCATGTTGAATTAATTTCTCAAGTTTTGAACTATTCATATTAGTAAACTTTGTTCGTGCTTATTGCTTTAATAAATTGTTAATCAAGCTTTACTCTTTATTAATCGAGTATTAGTATTAATTAATCACACTTTGTAATGCATTTCAAAATTAAAAATTGCAATGCCTCTTGAAATTTTGATAAGCAAGCATACAGTAATAAAAATCAAGTAGTAGCTGTCCAAGTTTAACAAGCTTGTCAGATGTCAACCATTCAAAATTATCTATGTACAATGGTTCAAAATCAGATCACTATTCAAGATGCTTTAATAATTTTATCTTTTTACAATTCAAATGTCAAAAATATTATCATCTTACCGTTGCAATAAATATATTGACTGTATATTGTACTTTTTAGGCCTATATAAAGGCTTCACAGTTGTAAGCAAAAGGCAAAACTTACTTACGTCACTTCCTTATACAATTTCCTTTCCCTAGTTTTCTTCTTATCTTCTTATCCTTTCTGCCTCATTGTAATCCGCAAAATTCAATCAATATCAGTAAGTTTTATTCATTATATTCACTATTTAATTTTGTTATTCATGTTTTCCGCGTGAATTCATTCTTCTATTACCATTCATGCACTATTTAGCACTATTCATGTTGAATTAATTTCTCAAGTTTTGCAATATTCATATTCGTGAACGTTGTTCATGGTTATTGCTTCAATCAATTGTTAATCAAGCTTTACTCTTTATTAATCAAATTTTAGTATTAATTAATCACATTTTCCAATTTATTTCAAAATTAAAAATTGCACTTGGTCTTATCCCCAACTTGTGTCAGAGCTAAGTGCCTAGTCAAATTAGCCAAGTATTAATTAATCTTACACTAACTCCTTAATTAACTATTTGTTTAACTTTACCATCATGTATCTAGGCTAAATCCCTGTGATTAGTCAATGGACTTAGCCTAAAGAAGTTTAATTAACCCTTAATAATATGTAAATATTCTTATTAAGGATGGAGATAAGCTGGTTATGTGGCATGGAGGCTTTGTCGATTAGCAGTGTTGGTCAGCCTCCTATGAGTCCTTAGGGTGCCCTTAGTAACTTCGCGGGTTAGCTTGGTGATTGATTGTCCCAGTAGTAAAAGGGCTGGAGTAGAGGTGGTCTCGGTGTGGTCCCGCAATGTATTGTTGCGTACCTAGCGATTTTCTATCTGAGATGAGCATATTTCTTTGTTATTGTGTTGATTAATTTCTTCAATTTAATTAATTGTCCTAAACTAGTCATCTCACCATCATCATGACATCATCATCATCTAGCTCTCTCTTACATTCAAACGTAATGATTAATGAAAGTTTAGATTCAAAATGAAACCGTATCAAACAAAATGATTTTCCTAAACCTAATAAATGAACCTCTTTTATTAATCAAACTTTTCAAGTTAATAGAGTTTACCTTAATAAAGGATTATATCAAGATTATAATCGGTCACATCGAGACTTGTTTTTTTCATATTTTTCTATAGATATGCAACAATTATTCAAGACTATTTATTATACTCAACTAGCCAAAATCAATAAAAATATACCTTTCTTCGATTGGCTAAATAATTTTCTACCAAAACATCGATTTGCTGTTCCTAATTATAATAAATTCAATTGTGCCACTAAGCGAAATTTAGGGCACAATCTTCTCACAAAAGAAACAACTATTTCTATTCAACCTTCGTCTTCCATTCCAAATTAAGAAGAGCGAAATACCTTCGAAAATTCTTCTTCAAAAGAAATATTTTACACGGATAAACCAATCTGCAATAATCACCATGAAAGCCCAGATTCTAATCTAGCATTTCAGAAAATCCAAATATTATTCAAACAATTAAAACAATTTCAATGAAACTCAAATAAATAAATTAGGTACTTAATAATAGATGGAAGATTGGAAATTCAAATTGCTGGAAAAGACAGATACAAAATTGCATTCATAGCTTCATTTGGACACTACAAATGCAATGTGATTCCATTTGGACACGAGAATGCTCCTTCTAAATTTCAACATATTATGAATGATATACTCAATGATTATTCTGAATTTTCAATTGTCTATATCGATGACATTCTTATTTATTCAAAAAATTTGGACCAACACTTCAAACATCAAAAAACATTTTTCAATGTCATTAAAAGAAATGGCTTAGCCATTTCTGCTCCAAAAATGAAATTATTTCCAACAAAAATTCAGTTTTTAGCCCATAACATTTCTAATGTACTATTAAACCCATTTAATAATCCATTGAATTTGCAGACAAATTTTCAGATGAAATCAAAGATCAAAATAAATTGCAACGGTTCCTTGGTTGTCTCAATTATGTTGTAGAATTTTTCCCCAAACTTAGAGAAGTTTGCAAACCATTATTTCAAAGATTCAAGAAAAATCCTCCTACATCGTCTCATGAGCATAATCAAATAGTCAAATATATCAAGAGTAAGGTCAAATCACTCCCATGTCTTGGCATACCAAGCCCACATGCATCCATGATAGTTCAAACTGATGCGGCAGACAAAGGTTTTGGAGGAATTATGAAGGAATGTCTTGACCCAAATCCTGAACAAGTAGTTAGATTCCATAGTGGAACTTAGACTGGACCTCAAATTAATTATTGCACTATTAAAAAAGAAGACTTATCTATTATTTTAAGTATTTCAAAATTTCAAGATGATCTATATTTTAAAAAATTCTTATTAACAATTGATTGCAAAAGTGCAAAACAAGTCTTACAAAAGGATGTTCAAAATCTTGTCTCAAATCAAATTTTTACCGACTGGTAAGCAATACTTTCAGTATTTGATTTTGACGTTGAACTCATTAATGGCACAGAGAATTCTCTTCCTAACTTCCTCACTTGGGAATTTCTTCAAGCAAAATAAATTTGCTTCAATCTCCATTCCAGACGTCACCCACAACCAAATCAGCCCGCATTCGAAATCTAAACAAAGATATTCAAGAACCCCTTCTATTTTATCTCAGAGATGATACTGATGAACTTCCTTTTACTACATTCAAAGAAGCTCGATACAATGAATATGCCATCTTTATCCACTACGATCAATGGCTCTGCAATTCATGGTCGTCCTTTTATGCATACTTAAAAATACTCAAGTTCTATAGATCACTTTTACAACAACTCTATAGTCATTCAGTGCTTATTGTGGTACCAACTGGTTGTATTCAAACCCTCTAGTTTTATAGGTAACATATCACATATTATTGGCACCCCTTTGATCAACATATCATCCAATTTATTCAAAGGGTTACTCCTGATGTGCACATCTGTCCAGTCGATGAGGATCAGTTCTTCTACTCTAAGAAATCACCTCAGTATTATTTTACAAAGTATCACACTACATTACCACCGACATGCATTCGCAACCATCGGTGCAGCATATTACAAGAATATTCATGACTCTGTAAGAACTAGGGGACAATATACATCAATGCCCCTTGAAATTTTAACAAGCAAGATTGTAGTAAAAAAATCAAGTAGCAGTTGTCCAATTAAACATGCTTGTCACACGTAAGCAATTCAAAATTGTATGGGTGCAACTGTTGAAGATTAGATTACTATTCAAGATGCTTTAATAATTTTATCTTTTTACTGTTCAAATGTTAGGAATATTATCACCTTAATATTTTAATAAACATCTTGTACTAAGCCTATATAAAGGCTTCAAAGTTGTAAGCAAAAGGTAGAACTTACTCCCTCTTTTCCTTGCACATTTTCCTTTCCCCACTTTCCAATCCTTATCCTCTGCCTCGTTGTAACATCCGCAGAATTCAATCAATATCAGTAAGTGTTATTCAATCATTTCACTACACAGGTTTTCTATTCATGTTTTACGTGTGAATTCTTTCATTAATTACTATTCATGCACTATTTAGCACTATTCACGTTGAATTAATTTCTCAAGTTTTACACTATTCATTTCACTGTTCATATTCGTTACTTTGTTCATGCTTCTTGTTTTAATCACTTGCCAATTAAACTCTACTCTTTATTAATCAAGTTTTACTATTAATTAATCACATTTGCAATTTATTTCAAATTTAAAAATTGCACTCAATCCTGTCCCCAACTGGTATCAAAGCCAAGTGTCTAATGAAACACCTACTCAAGTGTCTATCCTTTAATTAAGTTTTGTTTACCTTTACAATTATGTATCTAGGCTATATTCCTATTATTAGTCAAAGGACTAATCAATTAGCCTAAAGAAGGTTAATTAGCCCTTAATGGCATATAAATATCATTATTAAGGACGATGATAAACCAGTTATCTGGCATGGAAGTCGTGTTGATCAGCTACAGTGGTCAGCCTCCTATGAGTCCTTAGGGTGCCCGTAGTAAATCCATTGGTCAATCTGGTGATTGGTGGTCCCAATAGTAAAAGGGTTGGAGTGGAGGTGGTCTCGGTGTGGTCCCGCATTGTATTGTTGGGTACCTAGTGGTTTTCTGTCTGAGATAAGCATATTTGTGTGTTATTTCATGTTGGTTAATTTCTTTATTTTAATTGATTATCCTAACACTAGTCATCTCATCTTCAACATCATCTAACTCTCTTTTAAATTCAAGCATAATTCCTAATGAAAGTTTGTATTCAAACGGAAACTGTTTTAAGCAAAATGATTTTTCTAAACCTGTTAAATCAACCTCTTTTATTAATCAAACTTTTCAAGTTAATCGAGTTTTTCTTAATTAAGAATTCTATCAAGACTATAATCAGTCATATAGAGACTAGTTTTTTCTTATTTTTCTAAAGATATGCAACAATTATTCAAGACTATTTATTATACTCATTAGCTAAAATTAAAGATAATATATCTTTCTTTGACTGGCTAAATGACTTTCTTCCAAAACAACAACTTTTTATCCCTAATTACAATAAATACTTATGTGCCACTAAGCGAAACATATGGCACAATCTTCTTACAAAAGGAACAACTCTTTCTGTTCATCCATCATCTTCCATTCCAAAGAAAGAAAATCAAGATATTTCTAAAAATTCTATTTCAAAAGAAATACTTTGGACAAATAAACCATCCTGCAATAATCAACCCGGAAGCTCGAATTCTAAACCCAGCATTTTAGAAATTCAAACCATTGAACAAAACTTTAATGAAACTCAAATTAATAAATTAGATACTTAGAATAATAGATGGAAGATTAGAAATCCTAGTCAGCTATACTATTCTAGACTGACTCCTCCAGATCTTCCACTTGAAATCAACAGATCATTAATTCAACCAAGTTATGATGGAAATACTGTTTATCAATATAATATAGACGAAACATCAGAATATGAAATTGCCAATACTCTTCAAGAAATGGGTATTTGTGGAACCTCATATATTGCAAAAAGAGTCTCTACAGAAGATGCCGCTAAACTCTTTACGCCTGGCTTTACAGGTCAATTAAAAAATTGATGGGAAAATATTCTTACCGAACAAGATAGAATAAATATCTTAAACTATCAATTACAAAACTCAATCGAAACCATTTATGATCCACAATCTTCTGAAGTTAAGCCAGTAATTATCTATAAATCTGATGCAGTTGAGTATCTTATTTATACCATAGTCATGTATTTCATAGGAAACATTGAGGAATTAACCTCTTCCCATTTAGAAATAATTCAAAATCTAAGATGCCCAAGTTTAAGTGATTACAAATGATATAAAGATACATTCCTCACCTATGTTCAAAGAAAAGATGCTAATGAAAATTATTGCTAAGAAAAATTCATTTCTGGTTTACCTACTTTATTTTCTCAAAGAATAAGACAAAAATTAAGAGATTATTGTGGAACCACGAAAATTCCATGGCATAATTTAACTTATGGTCAGTTATTCAGTTTTATTAAAAAAGAAGATTAAGCAATTTGTGTGAATTAAGAATTCAAAATTAGTATTTATTAGAAAAGAAACTATTCCAAAACAAACTCGGATCATTTTATGAGCATTTTTTATCCAAAAGTAAAATCTCCTTCATCAAAAAGAAAAAACTCACTAAAAAGTCTTCAAAAATTTATCCTAAAAAGTATGAAATAAAAAATCCTTACTACCAAAACCCCAAGAAAACCCCTAAAGGTAGCCTCTCCAATAAAAATAAAATAATCCTTCTCAAACTCAAGTTATTACGTGTTATAAATGTCTTCAAGTAGGACACAAAGTCAATAAATGCTCATTAAAAGAGAAAATTATGAAAATTGAATATTAAAAACTTCAATAAATAATGCTTTCCCTTTTAGTTCATGACGATTCGAAAGAAGCCCTCTGTTAAATTCAAACATCTGATTCCAACCGTTCTAACTCCTCAAATGAAGAAGTTACACTCTGTTCTAATAATTACAATGTTATCACAAACGATCAATTCCAAGAAGAACTCCTCTTTGATATCATTGAGAGGATTGAGGAACCAAAAATCAAAACTCAATGCCTTCACAAGCTTAAAAATTTATTACTGAAAGATAAAGTTACCGAATCAGGAATACAACCTTTTAGCCTAAAGCAAGTATGACAAACCTATGAAGGATAAGGATCAAGTCTCTCAAAACCAGTAATAGTCAAAGAATTAAAACTAGAAGTCAATCAACTGAAAGTCAAAGTTAAAGAATTAAGAAATCAAATTAAAACACAAAATATCCTTGAGGAATCGAATTTAATCGTTAATTCTCAACTTTAAGAGCTTGAAAATCGAGTTTCTTCGCTTGAATCTTTCAAAACTCCTAACCAATCTCCTCCATCTTCTCCTAAATTAAGCCCAGATGACCAAGATCCTAAAGCATTCCTTTCAGTCATTAACCGTATTGATTTTGAAAAATAGTATGTTTCAGTTACTATTATAGTCAAAGATTTCAAACTTCATTTTATCACTCTGCTTGATAGCGATGCTAATATAAATTGCATTCAAGAAGGTTTAATTCCTTCAAAATATTTTAAAAAAATTATAGAGAAAATGACTAGTGCTACAGATTGAAGCTTCAAATTAATTACAAGCTTTCAAATGCTGATATTTGCAACAATGAATATTATTTCAAAAATGTTTTTATACTTGTCAAAAATCTCAAACAACAAGTCATCCTTGGAACTCCCTTCCTTGATCAAATATGTATCTTTTTCCTATCGTTTACAAAGGAATTTATTCAAATATTCTTGGAAAAGAAATTAAATTCGAATTTTCTTCTCTCTTGAAAATAAAAATATTATCGCTCTACAAGAAACCTTAATTTCAAAAATTATTTTTGCTAAGGAAAAACAATTCTCTAAACAAAAATTATTCCAACCAGTATTAAAGAACAACTTGTTCTACCAACGATTCAACAAAAAATTCAAAAAATTCAAAAATTATTTGAAGATTATGTGTGTGCTGATATCACAAATGCTTTTTGGGATAGAAAGCAACATGTGGTAGAATTACCATATGAAAAGAATTTTGATGAAAGAAATATTCCAACAAAAGCACACCCTATCCAAATGAATAAAGAGCCTTTAGAATTTTGCAAAAAAGAAATTCAATCTTTATTAGAGAAAAGGCTCATTAGATCTTCCAAATCTCCTTGGAGTTGTGTAGCCTTTTATGTCTACAATCAAGCAGAAAAGGAACGTGGTGCTCCTAGATTAGTAATAAATTACAAACCACTCAAGAAACTTCTTCAATCGATAAGATATCAAATTCCCAACAAAAAAGATTTACCAGCAAGATTATATGATGCAAACATATTTTCAAAATTTGATATGAAATCTGGTTTTTGGCAGCATCAAATTGCTGAGAAAGATAGATGCAAAACTACATTCACAGTCCCATTTGGACACTAAGAATGGAATGTGATGCCATTTGGACTCAAAAATGCTCGTTCTGAATTTCAATATATTATGAATGATATGCTCAATGATTATTCTGAATTTTCAATCGTCTACATCGATGATGTTCTTATTTTTTAAAAAAATTTGGACTAATATTTTAAACACCTAAAAACATTTTTCTTTGTCATTAAAAGAAATGGTTTAGTCATTTCTCCTCTACAAAATGAAATTATATTAAACAAAAATTCGGTTTTTAGGCCATGACATTTTTAATGGTACTATTAAAGCCATTCAACGATCTATTGAGTTTGTAGATAAATTTTCAGATGAAAGCAAAGATAAAAATCATTTGCAAAGGCTTCCTTAGTTGTCTCAATTATGTTGCAGATTTTTTCCATAAACTTAGGGAAATTTGCAAACCATTCTTTTAAAGGCTCAAGAAAAATCCTCCTGCATGGTCTCATGAGCATTCTGAAATAGTCAAATATATCAAGAATAAGGTAAAATCACTACCATGTCTTGGCATACCAAATCCACATGCATTCATGATAGTTCAAACTGATGCATTAGACAAAGGGTTTTAGAGGAATTATCAAGCAATGTCTTAAGCCAAATCCTGAACAAGTAGTCAAATTCCATAGTGGAACCTAGACTAGAGCTTAAGTCAATTATTCCATGATTAAAAAAGAAGTTTTAGCTATCATTTTATATATTTCAAAATTTCTAGATGGTCTATATTTTTAAAAAAATCATATTAAGAATTGATTGCAAAAGTGCACAAGAAGTCTTACAAAAGGATGTTCAAAATCTTGTTTTAAAACAATTTTTTGCCTGCTGGGAAGCAATACTTTCTGTTTTGATTTTGACATTGAATTCATTAATGGCACATAGAATTCTCTTCTTGACTTCCTCACTAGGGAATTTCTTCAAGCAAAATAAATTTGCTTCAGTCTCCATTCCATATGTCATCCACAACCAAATCAGCCCACATTCAAAATCCAAACAAAGATATTCAAGAACCCCTTTTATTTTATCTCAGAGATCATACTAATGAACTTCATTTTACTACATTCAAACGAGCTCAATATAATGAATATGCCATCTTTATCCACTACGATCAATGGCTGTCTAATTCATGGTCATCATTTTATCCATACTTAAAAAATGCTTAAGTTCTACATGTCACTTTTACAACAACTCTACAGTCATTCACTGCTCATTGTGGTATCAACTGGTTATATTCAAACCCTTCGGTTTATGGGAAATACATCACAGATTATTGGTGCCCCCTCAATTAGCACATCATCTAATTTATTCAAAAGCATTATTCTCGATGCGCACATCTATCCAGCTGATGAGCATCAGTTCATCTACTCCAAAAAATCAGCTCAGTATAATTTTACAGAGTATCACACTACATTACCACCAAATTGCATTCACAACCATCAGTGCAGGATATTACAAGAATATTCATGACTCTGTAACCACTATGGGATAGTATATAGCAACGCCCCTTGAAATTTCGACGAGTAGGCATGCAGTAAATAAAAATTAAGTAGCAGCTGTCCAATTTTAACAAGCTTGTTGACGTCAGCCATTCAAAATGTCCACGTACAACTGTTTAAGATCAGTCACACTATTAAGATGCTTCAATAGTTTTATCCTTTTACTATTTATATGTCAGAATTCTTATCATGTTACCATGTCAATAAATATTTAGTATTGTGCATTTTACTTTTTGAGCCTATATAAAAGCTTTGAAGTTGTCAGTAAAAGGCAAAACTTACTTGCCTACATTCCTTGTATAATTTTCATTCCCCAGTTTCCTTCTCACCTTATCATCTCGTTGTAATATCTACAGAATCCAATCAATATTAGTAAAATTTTGTTCAGTCTATTTCCTGTGCAATTCCTATTCATCTTTTTTGCGTGAATTCATTCTTCTGTTACTATTCCTACACTATTCATGTGCTATGCATGCATTGTTCATGTCAAATTAATTTCTCTTGTTTTGTACTATTAAGTGCTCTATTCATATTCGTGAATTTTGTTCATGATTATTGGTTTAATCAATTGTTAATAAAGGTTTACTATTAATTTGAAGAAGAAGTTTCACAAGTATTTTGAATTTCTTGTTTTTCAAATGAAGACGACGGATCAATGAAAACAGTTGTTTCTTTGATTAGACGATTATGCCACAATTTTCGTTTAGTGGCACACAAGTATTTATTGTAATTAAGAATAGAAAATTGGTGTTTGGAAGAAAGTCATTTAGCCAATCGAAGAAAGGTATATTTTCTTTGATTTTGGCTCATTGAGTATAATAAACAGTTTTGAATAATTATTGCATATCTTTAGAAAAATAAGAAAAGAACCAGTCTCAATGTGACTTATTATAATCTTGATAGAATGCTTTATTAAGATAAACTCTATTGAATTAAAAAGTTTGATTAGTAAAAGAGGTCTATTTTAGAAAATCATTTTGCGTGAAATAGTTTTCTTTTGAATCAAAACTTTCATTAATCATTATTGTTGAATGTAAAAGATAGTAGATGATGGTGATGTCATGATGATAATGAGATGACTAGTCCCAGGATAATCAATTAAACTAAAGAAATTAATCAACACGAAATAACACACAAATAACACTTATCTTAGAGAAAAAATCGCTAGGTACCCAACAATACATTGTGAGGCCACTCTGGGACCACCTCCACTCCAACCCCTTTACTTCCAGGACAACAAGTCACTAGGCTAACCAATGGCTTCACGAACTAGCCCTTTTGACATTAGTTCCTCAACTTGGCTTTGAATCTCTGTGGTTTCCTTGAGATTCATCTTATAAGCTGGCTTGTTTGGAAGGATAGAACCTTGAATAAGATCAATGCGGTACTAGATATCTCTCTTACGAGGCAAATTCATGGGTATCTCCTTTGGAAACAAGTCTTAAAATGGTGGATTAGGGAAATGGCTACAGGGTGGCTTGGTAAGGGAGCTTTTGGTTCCTCTTGAACATTCAAAATCCACTTTTTAAATGCTTTAAACTCATGGTATGAGGCCTTTAAAAGAGATTCACTAAAGGTAAGAAGCAAATCAGAATATTCAGGACTTTTTTGTGGTTTGCTTTTATGGAGCACGGATGAGGATAAAGGAACCAAGGTAATTTTCTTCCCTCATTTGGAAAAGGAGTATGTATTGAAGAATTCATTGCGCATGACCTAGTTGTCAGACAACTAAGGTCTACCTAATAAGATAGGGCATGCATCCTTTGGGCTGACATCACACTATAGCTCATCCTGGTAGTTCTTTCCAATGGAGAATGAAATGACACACCGGGAGTTAACTTGTAGCCCTTTGTTTTAATTTTGCCATTGGATGTTCTAAGGATAGAGATGGGCCGTAGCTTGCAAGTGTAGTTTCTTAATCATATTAACAGAAACAATATTGGCATAACTCCCTCCATCTATGGTCATAGAGCAAACTTTCCATTGAACCATACACCAAGAGTGAAATATGTTTTCCCTTTGCTCGTCTTTGGCACCTTTCTGGCCACTCAAAGCTCTTTTCAATACCAACATTCAAACCTAGTTTGCTTCCTCCTCTACCTCCTGTTGAGTTTCCTCAAGATCACCATCTACATCCTCCTCCTTTTCTTCCTCAATCTCATGGTCCTTCAAGGCTTCCCATTCAGCTAAGGTGATCACTTTTCTATTTGGGTAGTCTGTGACAATGTGTCCAACTCCTCGGCTTAAAGCATCTTCTAGTGCTTAAGGGACTATAATAAGGTCTATTTTTAGGTGGTTGAGGCTTTTGTGGAGTTTGGGTTCTTTTTGGCTTGAATAGAGGTGGAACCGTGGGTTTAGGAATGGAAATGGGGCTCCCTTTATTAAAGGGTTGGTTTCGAAGTGGAGGCTTAGAAAACTCACATTTAAAGCATTTAGCTCTTCTTTGTTGCTCAACCTTGTAAGCAACGGGATGTATGCACCAATGAACTCAACTCACACTCAGAAGAATGTAAGGAATAGCTAACAACATGAAGAACTCAGCCTTGAGTTTATGTGAATCCGAAAGGAAAAAGAGATGAAAGATATAACTAAACTTGAATCTTGGATACAGAAAACACCACCAACATCAAGGTTAGGGCCCTTAACTCTAATTAGAATATATAGAAACACCACCTAATTAAGAGTTAAGACTGACTTGATCATCACCTAACTTGGCCTAAGCTAGGATAAGCAAGTAAGAGTTTTGGTTTCTCAAAGGAGCAATGCTCTCTTTTTCGTTCAAAGTGTAAGTAATCTAATTTCAATTAGAGTTGCTTGCCTAGCTTATACATGTCTAAGCTACCCAGGAAAAAGATTAGGAGGTTTCTTCATGCTTAGAAAGCCTCTAACCATGCTTAAAGCTAGCTTACATTTGGTTTAGACACAAAGCATGGTTAAGCAAACTAATTACAACTAATGAGTCTTGTAAAGCAAAAGATTAATTACTAAACTCTTCCTGAGCTTTTCATTTGGCCTTGAGAAGGCTCTTTACACATGGAGGAGAGAGAAATAGGCTATTGGCAGCATGTACTTTATGGCAAGCCAATAGGAAAATCCTTGCATTTCTTTCCTTAATTCTTATTGGACTTGCTCGTGGCTGGGCTAAAAAGACTCATGACTGTGCTCCAAACTACCTTTAACTACCAACGATGTTGCTTGGCCTTAACCGGATGGCAAAAGGGGAGAGTAACCACCACAGCAGCCAATTGGGTGCAAGATACTGATTCTAGCTGGATTTTGGTTGCTACATTTCCTTGGCAAAAAGTGAGTATGATTTAGATTTCCTTCTATGGGGGAAAACCTTAGAATGTCTACTAACACCCCCAATGAGAAATCCAATTTAGATAATCTTTTGTTGGCTAAAAACCTTAGCTAAATAGAACCGGGTAGAACCAGGTGTAATCCAGTACAGTTTGCAAAATGGCCTTGGTTCTTCGATACTGATTTAGGCTTGATTTTCTTGCTTGGACCAGGCAACTAACATCTTAAGGTACCTGAATATACAAAAATATTTGACTTAACCCTCAAGGAGGCCTAAGTAATCATGAACACAAAATTGGGCTTGTGATATGCCTTAAACCTGGATGAATCTCTGGAGTGCTTTGCAAAATATGGGACATCTTTTAGACTATGGCTAGTGAATCAAGACTTTCTTGACCTGTTTGAGCATCGACAATCGGCTAGCTAGATGGGACTCCATCATCATCCCCTTGTTGAGAAGATTTGATCCTTAAATCAGCTAGGTAGTCATTTAGAAGATAGGTAGTCAATCTGCCACATTGGATGTGGCTGATACACCAAAGTCACGTGGTAAATCAACCTTATAAGCATTATCATTTAGCTTTTCTAAAACCTCAAATGGACTGTCAGCTCTTGGCATCAACTTGTTCTTGGGCTTTGAAGGAAAATGTTCCTCCCTTAGGTGGATCCAAGCGAGATCTCCTGGCTAAAATACCTTCCTCTTTCTATGCTTCTTAGCTTGGGTTTGGTATGATGCATTACTCTTCTATATTGTGCTTTTAACTAACTTATAAATTTTCTAGATTTCCTCTACCGTCGTTGCTGCATCCGTACTTGGTTTTTAGTCTAAAGGGAGTGAAGTAAGAAAAAGTGGGCTAAGGGGATCAATTCCATAGACCACTTTGAATGGGGATAGACCAGTTACCTTTCTAGGAGCTTATTATAAGCAAATTCAGTATGTTTTAAGAGCAAATTCTAGGCCTTGGCGCAAGGTTTAATCAAAGCTCTTAGGAGAGTTTCTAAGGTTCGATTTGTAAGCTCAGTTTGACCATCAGTTTGTGGATGGCATGTGGTACTACACTTTAGTTTAGTACCCAATTTCTTCCACAATATAATCCAAAAGTGACTAAGGAACTTGGTATTCTTATCAAAAACAATGGGCCTAGGGATGCCATGTAACCTTGTCACCTCTTTTAAGTATAACTCTGTGATGTGTTTAGCAACATTGGTTTTATTGCATGAATGAAGGATGCCTTCTTGAAAAACCTATCCACCACCACAAAGATTGAATCCTTATTTCTTTGGATTTTATGTAAGCCCATACTTACATCAACCCATGGAAGTGTAGGGATTGGTAGAGGTATGTAAAGGCCAATAGGGTAGAGAATGACTCTTAGCCACTTGGCATATGCTACACCTCCTATCTTGAATGTCCTTGTCCATCCCTGGCTAGTAGTAATGCTCCCTAAGCATGATAATAGTCTTACTCTCTCCATAATGGCCAGCTATAGAGCCTCTATGTACTGCTCTAATCAAAGCTCATAGGTGTTACACTTAGGAATACACAAGCATGTACCCTTAAATAGAATCCTTCTTGCACCAAGAAATTAGCTTTGGGGTGTTTTTGACAAATCGAATATGACTCCTCAAAGCCCTCATCATTAGTATGTATACATTTTATATGATCAAACCTAAGAACACAAGCATCTAACTGAAACAGCAATAAATATCCCCTTGATAATGCATCGCCTCCTTGATTGGTGTTTTCGGGACTTGTGCTTGATTGTAAAGTGAAATGACTAGAGATGCTCAACCCATTTTGCATGGTGCGAGTTCAACTTGTGTTGGCATTGAATATACTTCAAAGCCTCATAATTAGAATGCAAAATAAACGCACTTGTCACTAGATAAGGACTCCAGTATTCTAAGCATAGCACAATCGGATAAAACTCCTTATCACAGGTGGAACACTTTCATCTTGAATTGCAATATTTCTCACTAAAGAAGGCTAATGCCTTACCTTCCTAAGTAAGAACACCACCTATTCCAACTCCAGATGCATCACATTCAATCTTAAAAACTTTCTCAAAGCACGGCAAAGTAAGTATGGGTTCTTGTGTAAGTTTCTTCTTAACTTCCTCAAAGGCAGATTGGGCTTTAGGGGTCCATTTGAGTGATGTACCCTTAATCACCTCTGTCATGGGAGCCATAATAGTACTAAAGTTCCTTATGACCCTCTTATAAAAAGATGCAAGACTATGGAAGTTTTGTACATCATGTATACTTTATGAAATAGGCTGTGTCCAAATGGCCTCTAGCTTGCTCTCATCTTCCTTAATGTCATGACCAGTAATAATATAATTCAAGAAGGTCACCTCATGAGTGAAAAAAATAAAGGTGCATTTTGTAAGGTTTCCAACAACTTCTCACGTTTAAGAACAAGCATAATCTAGATAGGATGATCTTGATGCTCTTGCTCGTTCTTACTATAAATCAAAATGTCATCAAAGTAAACAACCACAAACTTCCCATTATAAGGTCGGAATACTTGATTCATTAACCTCATAAAGGTACTAGGGGCATTTATAAGTCCGAATGGCATAACTAACCACTCATATAACCCTCTTTTAGTCTTAAATACAGTCTTCCATTCATCTCCCTCTCGTATTCTGATTTAGTAGTATTCACATCGAAGATCAATCTTGGAAAACACTTGATGATAGTCTTATTAATGGCTCTACTATCCACACACATGCGTATACTGCCATACTTCTTAGGAATTAGTGAAGCAGGTACGACATAAGGGCTTAAAGACCGCGAACTAGCCCTTTTGACATTAGCTCCTAAACTTACCTTTGGATCTCCATGGTTTTCTAAGGATTCATCTTGTAAGCTGGATTGTTCGGAAGGATAGATCCTGGAATAAGATCAATATGGTGCCGAATGTCTCTTTAAGAGGCAAACCTATGGGTATCTCCTCTAGAAACAAGTGGCTGAATTAGTAGATTAGGGAAATGGCTATAGGGTGGCTTGGTAAGGGAGCTTTTGGTTCCTCTTGATCATTCAAAATACACTTCTTAAAAGCTTTAAACTCATGGTATGAGGCCTTTAAAAGAGGTTTATAGAAGGTAAGAAGCAAATCAAAATGTTTAGGCAGTTTTTATGGGTTGCTTTTGCAGAGCTCGGATGGGATAACGGCAGCAAGGTGATTTTCTTGTCTCCTTTGGAAAAAAAAAAATATGTATTCAAGAATCCAATATGCATCGCCTTCCTGCCATACAACCAAGACCTATCGAATAAGATATGGCATGCATCCATGGGGATAACATCACATCATAACTCATGCTGGTAGTTGTTTCCAATAGAGAATGAAATGAGGCACCGGGAGTTAATTTGTAATCCATTGCTTTGATTAGGCCATTAGATGTTGTAAGCGTGGGGATTGCCCACAGCTTGCAAGCCTAGTTTCTCAATCATGCTAAGAGAAACAACATTGGCACAGCACCCTCCATCTATGATCATAGAACACACCTTTCCTTCAACCGTACACCGAGAATGACAGATGTTTTCCCTTTGGTCATCCTTAGCACCTTTCTGGCCACTTAAAACCCTCCTCAAAACCAACATTTCACCCTCATCTGCTTCCTCCTCTAGCTCCTCTTGAGTTTCCTCAAGATCACCGTCAAGATACTCCTCTTTTTCTTCCTCAACCTCATGCTCTTTCACGGCTTGCCATTCGGCTAAAGTGATCGCTTTTCTATTCAGGCAGTCTGCAGCAATGTGTCTAAGCCCATGGCACTTAAAGCATCTTCTGGTGCCTAAAGGATGAGGATTAGGTCTATTTTGAGGTGGTTGGCTCTTTTATGGAGTTTGGGTCCTTTGTGGGGTGAAAGGGGATGGATTTGTAGGCTTTGGAAGTGGGCTAGGGCTCCCTTTGTTAAAGAGCGGGTTCCGGGGTAGAGGCTTTGAAAGCTCACGTGATGGAGTCCCATCTTCAGCCTAATGTTGATGCTCAAACAAGTCAAGGAAGTCCCAATTCACTAGCCAAAGTCCAATGGATGTCCCACATTTTCCAAAGGTATCAAATAGAAGCATTCGGATTCAAGGCAGATTATAAGCCTAATTTTGTGTTCATGATTACTTTGGCCTCCTTGGGGTTTATGTCCATATTTTTTGCGTATCTTGGTTCCCAAGATGTTAGCTACCAAGTCCAAGCAAGAAAGTCATGCTAAATCAGGTGTATATTGAAGAACCAAGGCCATTTTACAAACCGTGCTTGATTGCACCCAGTTCTACGCGGTAATACTTAGCTGAGGTTTTTACCCAAGGAAGATGATTTAAAACTGATTTCTTATTGGGGGGTTAGTAGACATCCTAAGGCTTCCCTCCATGGAAGGAAATCTAAATCATACTCACTTTTTACCAAGGAAATACAGCAACTAAAAACCAACTAGAATTAGTGCCTTACACCTGATTGGCTGCTGTGATAATTACTCTCTCTTTTTGGCATCCAATCAAGACTAAGCTACATCATTTGTTAGTTAAAGGCAGTTGGAGCAGAGTCATGAGAATTACGGAAAGAAAGACAAGAATGCTCCTATTGGCTTGCCGTAAAGTACATGCTGCCAGCAGCCTTTTCCTCTTGCCTCCATGTACAAGCAACCTTTTTAAGGCTAAAAGAAAAGCTTAGGAAGAGTTTAATGCTCTAATCTTTTGTTTTGCAAGACTCATTACTCATAATAAGCTTTCTTAATCATGCTTTGTAGCTAAGCCCAATGTAAGTTTGCTTTAACTGTGGTTAGAGGTTTCCTAAGCATGAAAAAACCTTCTAATCCTTTTCCTAGGTAGCTTGGACGTGTATAAGCTAGGCAAGACATTCTCATTGTAATCAGAATGGTTAGACTTTGAATGAAAAAAAGAGCATTGCTCCTTTGAGAAACTGAAACTCTTACTTGCTTATCTTAGCATAGGCCAAGTTAGGTGGTGTTCAAGTGAGTCTTATTAGGTGATGTTTCTGTCTCCTGACTGCAGCTAAGGGCCCTAAACTTGATCTAGGTGGTGTTTTTCGCATCAAAGATTCAAGTTTAGTTCTATCTTTTATCCCTTTTTCCTTTCACATTCACTTAGACTCAAGACTGAGTTCTTGATGTTCTTAGCTATTCCTTGCATTCTTTTAAGTGTGAGTTGAGTTCATTAGTGTATCCATCAACTTTGGTATCAGAGCTAAGTTTCTCCTTGGCCTTGAAACCAACCCGACATTCCCAAATCAATCCAAACACATTCCCTAAACACATTTCACAAATCAGCCCCTTACACACCCAGTTTCACCATGAGTTCTAGTATGATTTTAGAAGAGAGACTCGAAGTAGTTTTGAAGAACAACCAAGCTGTTTCTACCTCCAATGAAGAACTTAGGGATCAAAATGAGTATTTGAGAAAGCAACTTGGTGACTTCATGAAACAAAAGCAGAAGATGCATGCTAAACCTACCCGGTCTGATCACAGAGAGGAAGAACAAGCAGCAAGCAATGCTTTAAGTTCATCTAATAAGGATGAACCTTTAAGGAGAACAAGTATGAAATAAAGACCCTAAGCCAACTCTAATGATTTTAGAGTTGACATTCCTAAATTTGAGGGTAAACTTGATGCAGATGAGTTCCTTGAGTGGATGCATACGGTTGAGAGAATCTTCGAGTATAAGGAAGTTCCTGAAGACAAGAAGGCCAAGCTAGTTGCTGTTAGGCTAAGGAATTACGCCTCATTACGATGGACTAACTTAAGCGCCAAGAGAGTTATAGACCAAAAAAGCAAAATCAGAACTTAAGAGAAGATAAATGCTAAACTCAAGTGACAGTTTCTACGCCTAACCTATGTCCAAGATACTTACTCTTAACTCTATAACCTTACACATGGTAGCTTTAATGTTGAAGAATACACATGTGAGTTTGAGAAACTCATGATCAAATGTGACATTCAGGAACTAGACGGATGAACCACAGTTAGGTACTTAGGAGGGCTTGAGCATAAGTATGCTAATGTGGTTGAATTACAATAGTTTACTACTTTTGATGAGGTTTGTGTCCTTGCTCATAAGGTTGAACAACAAAGGAAAACCAGGCAGTGCTTTAAATGTGAGTTTAGAAAACCTCCACCCCAGAACCTAGCCTTTAATAAGGGGAGCCCTAACCCATTTCTAAAGCCTAAAAATCCATCCCCTTTTAGCCCACAAAGAACCTAAACTCCACAAAAGAGCCAACCACCTCAAAATAGACCTAATCCTAGTCCTTTAAGCATTAGAAAATGCTTTAAGTCCAAGCACTTAGATACATTGCCTTAGACTGCCCAAACAGAAAAGTGATCACATTAACCGAATGGGAAGCTGTGAAAAAGCATGAGATTAAGGAGGAAAAGGAGGAGGATGTTGAGGGTGGTCTTTAGGAAACTCAAGAGGAAGTAGAGCAGGACGCATATGAGGTGAAATGCCAGTTTTGAGAGGGGTTTTAAGTGGCTAGAAAGGTGCTAAAGATGAGCAAAGGGAGAATATCTTTCATTCCTAGTGTACGGTGCAAGGAAAGGAGTGTTCTATGATCATAGATGGAGGGAGTTGTGCCAATGTTGTTTCTCTTAGCATAATTGAGAAAGCAGGCTTGCAAGCTACGACACATCCCCATTCTTACAACATCCAATGGCTTAAACAAAGCAAGGGGTTACAAGTTAACTCCCGGTGCGTAATTTCCTTCTCAATTGGAAAGAACTATCGGGATGAGTTATCGTGTGATGTTATCCCCATGGATGCATGTCATATCTTATTAGGTAGGTGTTGGTTGTATGATAGAAAGGTGATGCATAATGGATTCTTGAATATGTGCATATATATATATATATATATATATATATATATATATATATATATATATATATATATATATATTCTTCCAAAGGAGGGAAGAGAATCACCTTGGTTCCTTTATCCCCATCCGAGCTCCACAAAAGCAAACCATAAAACAGCTTGAACATTTTAATTTTTCTCTTACCTTCAGTGAACCTCTGTTAAAGGCCTCATACCATGAGTTTAAAGCTTTTAAAGAGTGAATTTTGAATGTTCAAGAGGAACTAGAAGCTCTCTTAGTAGGCCACCCCATAGCCATTTCCCTAATCCACTAATTCAGTCAGTTGTTTCCAGAGGAGGTGCCCACGAGTTTACCTTCTAAAAGAGATATCCAACACTACATTGATCTTATTCCAGGATCTATCCTTCTAAACAAGCCAACTTATAGGGTGAATTGTAAGGAAACCACAACGATTCAAGGTCAAGTTGAGGAACTAATGTTAAAGGGGCTAGTTTATGAGTCTTTAAGCCCTTGCACCATACCTGCTATACTAGTTCATAAGAAGGATGGCAGTATGAGTGTGTGTGTGGATAGTAAAGCCATTAACAAAATTATAATCAAGTACAGGTACCCTATGCCTAGACTTGAGGATATGCTCGATGAGTCAGATGGTTCTCGAGTGTTTTCAGAGATTGATCTTCAAAGTGGAAACTACTAAATCAGAATACGAGGGTGAGATGAATGAAAGACTGCATTTAAGACTAAAGGAGGGTTATATGAGTGGCTAGCTATGCCATTTGGTCTTTTAAATGCCCCTAGTACCTTTATGAGGTTAATGAATGAAGTATTTATGCCTTATACTTGGAAATTTGTGGTTGTATACTTCAATGACATTCTAATCTACAGCAAGAACGAGCAAGAGCATCAAGATCACCGTAGCCAGATTATGTTAGTTCTTGAACATCAGAAGTTGTTTGGAAACAAATACAACTTTGTCACTCATGAGGTGACTTTATCAGGTTATATTGTTACTAGTCATGGCATTAAGGCAGATAGGAACAAGCTAGAGGCCATTCGGACATGGCCTATTCCAAAAACTAAACATGATGCATGAAGCTTCCATGGTCTTGCATATTTTTACAGGAGGTTTATAAACTTCAATACTATTATAGCTCCCATGACAAAGGTAACTAAGGGTACATCATTCAAATGGACCTTGAAGCCCAATCTACTTTTAAGGAAGTTAAGAAGAAACTTACTCAAGCACCCATACCTACTTTGCTGTGCTTTGAGAAAGTTTTTGAGATTGAATGTGATGCATATGGAGTTAGAATAGGTGGTGTTCTTACTCAGGAAGGTAAACCATTAGCCTTCTTTAATGAGAAATTATGTGATTCAAGACGAAAGTATTCCACCTATGATAAGGAGTTTTATGTGATTGTATGATGCTTAGAACACTGGAGTCATTATTTGGTGGCAAGTGCATGCGTGAGCCTTGAAAGAACTCAAGCAATGGGATTGATTTGTAATCTAAACTTACTTAGTTTGAATGCAGCAATGGAACTAGAATTAAAACAAGGGATATGAATGGGATACATGCCATGCCACCACCTAACCTAGGTCATTAATCCACCCTCTAAATCATAAAGGACATGCCACCAGAATTGGATTAAAAGAGACCACTCTAAATTAGTAATAAGTTTGGATTGATAATAGAAAAATTTCAGAGAGTTTGAGTTGAACTCAAAAATGGAGGTTTTTCAGTCCCATAATTCGCTTTGAACAAGCTAGCTCGCAAGTATATATACATGTCTAAGCTGGGAAGCAAGCAAGCTAGCTGCTGAGCCTAAGCTAATGCGGATCAGCTAAACTGTTTTGTAAAATAGTTTTAACCTATGCTAATTACAAGTTAGAGTGTGACTAATTCAACTTGTCTAATAATCATTAGGAGCTTAATACCAGTTCGATTAACACCAACATGCCACTTGCACATGCTGGTGACAGAAAAGATGGCTGCAGGTGAGCACTTTGTGGCTGGCCTATCCGGAAGTAAGTGGCTTGTCACGACCTCTTTCCATTGGCCAAGTAGGTTGCCAAAGCCATAATTCAGGTGATAATGATGTTCCTAGAGGTTCAAGTAGCAAGGGAAGCAAGAAAGCAAGTGAGCAAACCCTCTTGATTAAGGAAAATCTTAAGCAAACCTAAAACAGCTTATTTCATCTCAACGGGCTTAGTTGAACACTAAATTTGGTCAGGGTGAATCCCAAACCTCCACTTGATTTAGAACTAATTTTAATGCATAACCTATATCCTTGGGATGTTAATGATTCGGCCAAATGGAAAACTTAGGTCTAAAAGCAGTTAAACTGGGTCCAGAATAGCCCCAGACTGTAACAGTTGAAAAACGTAGTTGAAATTCCATGAAGAACTGGTCATGATTTGGATTTCTCTTCATGGCCTGAATACTTAGGATGTTGCCTACCATCCCAAGCAAAACTATTAGCCCTAAATTAGGTTTTAGGTGGCGGATCCACGTAATCTTCCAAGACGGGTGAAGTGGACCTTCCCGGTATACCTTCACTATTTTGGACCAATGTAGCAAAACGCCTATGGTATACGCCAAAATTGAGTTCCCTCCCTGGAAATAGTTTTCTCAATGAGTCCAAAAAGTAGGACTTACCCATAGGAGGTCTTGAAAAATCCCTGACTAAGGTCATCCAAAACGGTGCTTAATTGTGGTTTAGAGCAAGAGAACAAGGATTGAATCTAGCTAGGTGTAATCTGGTTACCTTAATCTGCTTGACCTTAGGTGTTACTGTGGCTATGATATGGATCCTGGGAGCCTTCTTATGTGTTATTCTCTGCATCAACCTGCCCTTCTTCAAAAGGATTTGACCTCAAATCCGAAGGGTCTCCAAAACAGTCCTCAACATAAGGACATAAGTCACAAGTGTTGAGGGTGGCTGAAACAGCCACATCTCTAGGAAGTAGGAGCTTGTATGCATTATCTCCTACCTTCTGAATGTCCTTGAATGGCCTATCCCCCCTTGACATAAGCTCATTCTTTCTTCTGGATGGGAACCTTTCCTTTCTGAGGTGTAAACAGATAAGATCTCCGAGATTGAACTCTAGCTTCTTCCTTTGCTTGTTTACCCTTGACTTGTAAGCTGCATTGGTTTTGTCTATGTGATTCCTTATCTATTTGACTCACTAGGTGAAGGTAGTAAGTTAATGGGTGTAACAGGGTTCACCCTATACACACATTCAAAGGGAGAGTGTTTAGTGACATAGCATAAGACCCTATTATAGGAAAACTGATTATGGGGCAGCTTCAAATCCCAATCCTTTAGGCTTTTACTCACCAAACTCCTAAGCAAAGTAGTAAGAGTTCGGTTTGTTACCTCTGTATGGACATCAGTTTGGGGCTAATAGGCTGTATCAAACAAGAGTTTAGTGCCTAAAAACTTCCACAAATGTTCATCTAAAAAATGTGTCATTTTTACGATACATTTATACCCGACTTATGCTCATTATAATTGTTATTTTTAGGTTTTTATTTGATTTGTTTTGGTTTTATAGGTATTGAATAATTATGGAAAAAATGTGAGAAAAAGGAGGAAAATGCCGGAAAGGAAGATTTGGGCCGACTTGACTTAAACCTGACCCGAATTGTTAGGCCCAACTTCTTCTTTGATCCAAAAAAAAGAAAAAAATAAATAAACATAAAACCTAAATAACCTAAACCCAGCTTACGTTTAAAAATTAGTTTAATTATGATGGATTGTGTAGTATATATGATCCCTGGATTGTGCTGGTATTGATTACGTTTATTTTTAGAATACTTCAATTTGCTACATTTAGATCCTAGTTGGGGATTATTTAGAATTTCATTCGTTTGTAATCCATGTTTTACTTGTTTATTATTTAATTAGCTTAGAATGTCCCTAGAGCAGTTTAAACTCATGTTAAGTGATGTTAATCTCTTCCATCATCTCTGTGGAAACGACCCTCAAGTACTACAGTGAAAGTTATACACTTGCAGTACTCTATTTGAAACTAAAATTTATTCTAACAAGTTTTTGGAAGCTGTTGCCGGGGATGGAAGCATGAGATTAGGTCATATTTTTATTTACACAGCTACTTTCTTATTAGTTGCATATGTTTTGTCTTACTTTGTTTATTTCATTATTAATTGTTACTTAGCTTGATCATTTCTTGAAAATTCCCAAAGTCCAAAAAAAATTAGAAAAGCCTAAAATCCAAAAAAAAAAAGAAGAAAACTTGAAAACCATAAAAAAAAAAAATTGAAAGATTTAAAAACCTCAAAAACAAAGTAGCAAGTTTATGTTTCCTTCAGTTTGAGCACTTTTTTTTTTTTTTGGGTTTCATTCTTATTAGTTGCTTATGATTTGATCTACTTTGTTTATTCATTATTAGTTGTGATTTATTTAGTTCATTTCTTGAAAAAAATTCTAAAAAACCCATAAAAATTTAGAAAGAACTGGAAAACTGCAAAAAAATTTTTTGAAAAACTTTAAAAACTTTAAAAACAAAATGCCAGTTCTCCATTTCTCGCAATATAAGCATGAACCTTTTTGGAGTTATCTTTTAAGGCTTAATGATTATCGTGCTCAACTGAATCATAATTTTAAAAAGTAGAAAATTTGTGAGGTCATTGCTGTAGGTCTAAATGTTCACTCAAGGAGTTATGTTAAATCAATTTATCCTGAAGGTTCATAGAATTATTATCTAAAACTCAAGATGAAGTTTGGGATTTTTTTTGAAAAATAGCTTGGGAAACCTATGCGCTTGAACAAGCTAATGAGACTTTTAGATACCCAACTCATTGAAAGTATGATTTTCAGGCTAATTCTAACCCTTCAGACCACTTTATGAATTCAAATAACCCATATTACTATTATATACCTCCTGTTTTGTGCGATTATTGTGAGTCTACTGATCATGATGCTCATACTTGTCCTTATCATGCTTATGTTGACGCTACATGTGCAAGTTTTGAAACGAAAATTAATAAAATAACTGATCAAATGATAGAGACCATGAAAGTGAGAATTACTGCACGTTCTCAATGTTTTAATCAAAATAGGGAGACTTATAGTGAGCTGGATTCTAGTTTAGGATCCCCTAAACCTAACATTAGTCTCTATGATGATTGGGAACCCTCTTATTCTGCTAGGCCTGACTTGAATGAAGACATGTATTTGCCTAGTCTAGATCAAGAGAGTGACCTCCCTATGTCTCTATCACCTTACCCTGCCCCCCGCACTAGCTCACCTAAGGGCTCACTGATGATGTCCTAATTTCTGCCAAGCCACCCACCACTCTGAACGACTTTTGTGAGTTTAAGGGGGGTGAACAATCTGATACTGTTAGCGAGTTAGAAATAAGCATCACACCTGAAGTTGAGCCTCATGATTTAGATGAGTCACAAGAAGTTATTTTACAGGAGTTATGATGAGGTAACTGAACCCACTATTTTAAACTTTGATGATGATATTCTTTATGCAGAATATGAATCTTTTTCATGTGGATCTGATGTTACTGAAGGTCTTGATGTGGGTTTTCATGTTGAATATGAATCATTCTCTTTTGATCCCGTCATTCCTAACCTTCTATTTAAATTAGATGATAATTTTTTATATGTAGAATATGAATCTTTCTCTTATGAGATTGATATCCATGGAAGTTCTGATGATGGTTTTTGTGTTGATTATGAGTCCGTCTCTTTTGACTCCATCCAAACTAACTTCCTTTTTGACTATTGCAAGTCTGAATTTGTTGAGTTTGAGATCATTACCACTAAGAATTTCGCTTTAGACCAGACTCATACGCAAATGGGACTTAACAAACTTGTGAACCTTAAACCCACTATTTTGCCTAAACTGTCCGTTCATGACGATATAATTTCTAAGCCAATGACCTCAATACTAGCTCGTTTTGAGTATGCTCATTTTCTTTCTGATTGGGCTCAACTATTTGATAAGTTGAAGTGGGCCCTTACCTATGCTTTATTGGCTAGGTGGATGTACTCTTTCTGGCTTCAACTCACTGCTTTTCACTGTTTTTATGTGATTGAGAGCTGGGCTTCTTTGTTTGATAAGCTGCTACGTGCTTGAATGAGTTTTGATTTGAGTTGCATTTTATAACTTAATATGGAGTGACTGATGCTCCAAAGACCTCTTGCTAAGTGGATTTCCAGAGGTATAGCTTAGGTGTACTTTTGCACCTCACCTGGTATGATCGTTCCACCCTTCTTCTCCTTTTCTTTTCTTTTCTTTTCTTTTTTCGTACTTAGTTGTGGATATTTAGGAATGTGAATTGTTATGGTTGATCGATCTTGAGGAGCAATTTGGGATTTGTTGAGCCGTGTGGGCTATGATCACCCTTGGTTGTGTTATTGATTTTGTAAATATTTGATAGTTGTGAATATCTAGGATTGTCCTTGTGTATGTTCCAGTTTCATTGTTTGGTTTCCTTGAATTTGTGCTTTGTTCCTTTGGTTTGGTGTCTTGTTTCTTCAGTTTAGTGAGTTTTGGTTTTCCTTTGGTCTTGTTTTTGTTTAATAGTTTCTTTTTGTTTCTTTTTTGGTGTTTTAGTATTTTTTTGTTTTTGTTTTTAGCTTTTCTTTCTTTTGTATTTTGTTTTGTTTGAGGTTTCTTTTGATTTAGGATGGTGTTTAGTAAGACCTTGGTTTGGTTTTATTTTTATTTTGGGTGATTATGCTTTGGTCTGAATTGATTTTGTTTTCTTTTGTTAAGTTTTGGTTTTTATTTTTCTTTATTTAGTTATTTTGGTTTTTGATTTTTTATGTTTGGGTCTTATTTTGTTTTGGTTTGGTGTTAATTTTGGTCATTTAGTGTTTTGGTTTGTTCTAGGGTTAGTTTTGTTTTTGCTTTTCTTTTGAGACTTTGATTTTGGTGATTTTATGTTTATTTTTAGTTTTGTTTTGATCTTCACCGTGTCCTAGTTTGCATATGTTTGTGGTTTCATGTGGTTTTACAGTTGTATAGCTAATGTGATTGCTTTTTAGCACCTTAGTTCCTACAAGGAGGACGTTGTGAAGTTTTGGTGTGGGGGTGAGGTGTCCATTTTTGAAAAATTTTGAAGATTTTTTGTTTTTGGGGATGTTTGTACTCTTTCTGATTAGCTTAAGTCCCCTGTGCTTTAGTTATTAGCTTGTATGTAACTAGGATGTGTATAATAGGTCTCCAGCATCAGTGTGTCATTCTAAGCCCTAATTCTAACTCCAATTGTTCATTATAGATGGTGTAATCCAATCCTTATTTATCCATTCATCATTATTTTTAGGTCTTAGGCTTCCATGAATGATTCTCCCACTTACTTGTGACACGATTAGTCTGAGAAAATAATGAATGAAAATAATGAATAAAGAAAAGAAAAGAAAAAAAGGTGAAATAAAATTTGGAATGACAGGTATCCCTTTGAGGCATGCGCTACAGGGCATTACCCTTTGAGGCACGCGCTACTGGGTGTTACCCTTTGAGGCAATACTATTACTGGGAAATCTTGCTTCCAATGTTAACATGATAATAATGTAGTTGTGTCAGTCAAGTGGGATTGAGTCTGATTCTGGTAAATCTAAGTCTTGGGATGATGATACACTTGCACATAAGCACTGGGATGGATTCAGAATCTTGATGTACAATGAGATGAAAAATTAGTGTTTTGATGTCATTTATGGAGTAGAGAACTTTGAAGTACATTCTGTGTATATGCAGGTCAATAACTTAGTTACATAGGTGATTTCCAAAAAGATTTTCTTTTTGAAATGATTTTTGTGGGTATTTCACTTGACGACCCTCACGAGACCTCACTCATCTACTTGGGAGATCGAGGGGTTTAAAGGACTTGTTGCATATACTAAATGCAACCGCGATTCCTACAACAGTGAGTTAGAATTTTATTTTTCTTATTTTTCATTTCCTTTTAGTTAGTTTAGTTGTTTTACTCGAGGGCGAGCAAAATCTTGGCGTGAGTGTATTTGTTCGTGGTAAAAATGTGTCATTTTTACGATACGTTTGTACCTGATTTATGCTTGTTATAATTATTATTTTAGGTTTTTATTTGATTTTATTTTGTTTCGTAGATATTGAATAATTATGGAAAAAATACAAGAAAAAGATGAAAAATGCCGGAAATGAAAATTTTTGCCGACTTGACTCAAACCGGACCCGAATTGTTCGGCCCAACCTCTTCTTTGACCCAAAAAAAAGAAAAAAATAAATAAAAATAAAACCTAAATAACCTAAACTTAGCTTCTCACGTGCGGCTCACATGCCCACCGAACTTCCCCCCATTTCTCCTTCTCTCTCCTCTTGTACCCAGTGAACCCGAAACCCCCCTTCTCCTTCTTCTTGCTCTATCATCTTCATCCTCTCTCCTTCGACCCCATCCCCCTCTCCCTCTCTCTCTCTTCGACAACGCCAGCACACCACCATCTTCATCCCCCGTCCACGACAATTCGCGCAGCAAGCGCCAACACATCCTCAGCATGCTCATCCCACCATCCACATCTGGCTGAGGTCGAAGACCAAGAATTGAAGAGGGAAGAGTATAAATTGAAAGGTTACGGCACATTTGAAGGATATTAGGTAACAATCGAGGGTTTACGTTAGGTTTAGTTCAAGCCTTAGGTTTAATTTCGTTTTAACTTTAGTTATTAGGAATTTAAGGTTCGGTTTTTTGTTTGGATTTCGAACAATAGATCCATTTCGACCTTGTAATTTTCCCTAATTAAGCTTAGTTTTGATTCGGAGTATGCTTAGATGAATTTTGGATTGTTATTTCTAGATTTCGTTTGATATAATTCTCCAACTTCATCGCCCCTGTTTGTTTCGAATTTCACCTTTGAATTTGAGTGGAATTTGTGAATATGAATTGCTTTAAGCTTTGATGAATGATTTGGCTTGCTAGTGGCAATTTTAGCCAGTGAGTACTTTCGAAATCCTCCTGCCCTCCCCTGTTCTTCATTTTAGCATCAGTAGTGGCGCTCTACCATGGTTGCTAAGCTTTGAAACTCGGTTCTGAGGTGCTAAATATGTTGACAGCTGAGCCAAGATGATTTTCCAGTAGTTTGTCCTGAACTTCCATGCTGCTCTATTTCGGTTCAAGCTTATTTTTAATTCTGAATTTTTTGTCTCAATTTTCTGCTTTCATTTTATTCTTGTAATCCATTCCCCAATCCCTGCTGTTCTCCTAATTTGAATTAGCCTCATTTGTTCTATTCGAATCTGGAATATGCATCTGACTTGTTGCCTGGCATTTATAATTTCATTGAGGCCGATGACTTTTAGTTTCATTCACAATCTCTGATGGTATTAGTTTAATTATGATGGGTTGTGGGGTATATTTGATCCCTGGATTGTGCTGGTATTGATTACATTTATTTTTAGAATACTTTAATTTGCTACATTTATATCTGAGTTAGGGATTTAGAATTTCATTCGTTTATAATCCATGTTTTACTTGTTTATTATTTAATTAGCTTAGGTTGTCGCTAGAGCAGTTTAAACGCGTGTTAAGTGACCTTAATCTCTTCTATCTTCCCTATGGAAACGACCCTCAAGGACTGCAGCGAAAGCTATACACTTGCGGCACGCTGATTCGAATTCATGTAATTATGCCTCTATTTCATGTTTTCTGGTTGTAATTCATAATTTTAGTTTGTCTTTGTAAGGGTTGGATGTTAATCTTGGTAAATTTTAGTCATCCCCTCCCCTGTCTTCATCTCGACGCACATGGCTATGGCGTCTCTGCCATTCTCAGCAAAGGGTGAAGCACGTTTCTGACTCTCTGGGCCATGGACGATCGAATTCGGATCTCCCCTTGCTCTAGTTTGCTATGCTTGTTTAATTTCATATGCTTCTAACTTCAAATCCCTCTCCCCTGTTACTCAATATGCAATTCTGTTATTTGATTAAGTTTTAATCCTGAGTTGATTAAAGTTCTGATTTAGTTGAGTAGATACAAATTACTAAGTCTGGGTTGGAAACTTGCAAACTTGATAACGATTCTGGGTTGTTCCTAGTTTGTGCGTTTGGTTAATCGGGCGGAGCAATGTTGTATTTTTCCCGCTCTCCCTGATTTAGCTTGGTTTGATTATTTTAAGCTGTTATTTCATTGATTAGCTTGGTTGGAGTTGGTTTGAGTTGCTATTATTATTAGTTGCGTTAGGTTTGATTATTAGGTCTTATGAATGGTTGATTATTTTGGTTGGTTGAGTTGGATTTGGATATATGTTTGATGGTTTGATGGTTGGATGCATTTAGATCAAGTTATTTGGTTTGATTTGGTTCAAATGGTTTTTGTTGATATGATTTCAGCTTGACTTAGTTTGCTATGGTTTCGTGGCTATTATGAAGTTTATCCTATAATGGTTTCGTTGCATAGATAGCTTGATATGGTTGACATGGTTTCATTGTTTGCTATGGCACGAACAATGGTTTGATATGGTTAGAGTGCTATTTGTTTTGGCATATTTTGATAAGTTTGAATGATTTACTTTGTTGCTAGTCCTCGTTGCTTGATTTAAATTGCTTAAGGTAGTTTAGTTGAGTTGATCTATGCTTTGGTTTTTCTTGTTGATTATTCATTCAAGTTTATTTCCTTAGGTTTCTTAATTGTGAGGCTTAGTAGCTTGATTTGGTTACTTAGGTTCCCTAATCGTTATTTCTTCAAGTTTCAAGTGTGGTTTTCCTTGTTTTATGTTTTACGTCTCTAAATGGTTATCTCTTCAAGTTTTCCTTGATTCACTTCTTTTTGTTGAGATCATTTTTATTACTTAATTAAAATTTTCTAAATCAAGCATTTCCTTAGGTTTATGTAGCATTACTTTAAAAAATTTCAGTGACCTAAGTCTTTCCATCGTCCCTGAGGAAACAACCCTCCAGAACTACGGCGAAAGCTGTATACTTACGGCACTTTTAATTTACACTCAAAATATCTTAACAAGTTTTTAGCTATATTAAACAAGAGTTTAGTGCCTAAAAGCTTCCACAAACTCCTCTAAAAGTGGGACAGAAACTTGGAATCTGATATATCCTGGAAGGGAAACATGAACACTCAAACTTGAATTCAAGGCTAAAGCAAAGCAATCTGAATTCAAGCTAAAGTCTAGGTGAACTCGTGGAAGACTACTTGAATGAAGGATAGACTAAACTCTTGTTTAGATACAAAATCACCACTAAACTTCAGCTAAGGTCCTTAACTCTAATTAGGATACAGAAACACCACCTAATTAGAAATTAAGACTTACTTGATCACCACCTTAATCGACCAAATTAAGGATAAGCAAGTGAAGTGTTTAGGGGAACGAAAGTAAATGCTCTCATTCAAGTTCAGTTTGCAAAATGAGCCTTACCAAGGCCTTATACACCACCAAGCAACCACTTGGCTAGCATACTAACAAAAATGAGGTTTCCTCCCTAGGAAGGAAACATCGTAAATAAGCTTATCTATACACTTAAGGCTAACCTAGTTTGCATGCTTGCTCAACTTAAACTAATTACAACCAGAATACAAAGGAAAGTAAGACAAATGATGTACTTAACTTTAATACATGTAATTAAGCCTAATATAATAGCTTTACCAGAGAAAAGAAAGAAATTTAGCAGTAAAGTGCTTTTCTCCTTTTCGGGTAGCCAATTCGGTTGCAAGGCTTGATTTCTTCCTTTGCATTCTCATTGGTTACTCCTCCCAAAACCTGTTTTAGCTACCCATGATGGTGTTCCTAGTCTTCTTGATGCATGATTGTAGCAAACAAGCAAGAACACAGCTAAAGGAACCCCCTTGAGAAGGAAAAACACGCAGCAGCTCTAACCAGGTTATAGAAGCTCAAAACAGCCCGGTTTTCTGACCTTCTTTTCACCAATCAAAAGTGAGCATGATTTTGATTTCAGGCCATGGGAGAAACCTTAGGGTGTGTGCAAACCCCACCACAAAGAAATCAAGGTTAAATCATGTTTAAGTAAGTGAATTCAACTAAAACATTTTACCATGCAGTTTTGGATTGAAACTGGCAGGTTGAACAAAATGACTTTATCTCTTCACTTCAACTGAGCATGATTGAATTTTAATACTTGGACCTGAAAGCTAACATCTTAAGGATCCCGAAAATACAAAAATATCAAACTTAAGCCACAATGTAGCTTAAGAAATTAGATGAACAAAACCACGCATTTTCTAGCCGTTTAACCCAATTGTATCAGTTTAGCTCATTTCCAGAATTTGAGCCATGGCTTGGACTTTAGAACTTACATTGGACCTTGCTGGACTCTTAGGACCCTCTTCCATGTCTTGGATTAAGGGGGCTCCATTAGAATCACTATCAGATATAATGGTTTTTGCAGTCCATGGAGCCTAATGATCTCTTTTAAATATAATTCAGTAATGTAGCTAGCATCATCAGTTTTGTGGCATGGAATGAAGTGTGCCATCTTGGAAAATATGTCCACAATCACCATGATTCCATCCTTTCGCCTCTAGGTCTAAGGGCGAGCCATAGTGAAATCCATACTAACATCATCCCAAGGCTTGAGGGGTATGGGCAGTGGGGTGTACCAGCCTTGGTGGAACTGACTCTTTGCTTTATGGCAAATGGGGCAAGCTAAAATGATCTTGTGAACATCCCCTCCCACTTTAGGCTAAGATAAATGCTCTTTTAGAAGGTCAATTGTTTAGTTTAGGCCAAAATGGCCAGCAAGAGCACCACCATGAGCCTCTCAAACTAGCAATTCGCTTAGTGAACACTTAGAGATACAAAGCTTGTTATACCTAAATAGATAGCCTTCTTGGACAATATAGGGGCCATCCTTAGGAACCTCCTCCATTAGGGGCTTGAAATCTGGATCCTCCTTGTAGATAGCTTGGATTGGATGGAATCCAAGTACCTTTGCTTCCAGAATAGAAAGTGGAGCATACCTTTTGGATAGGACATCAGTGACCATATTCTCTTTCCCGCTCTTGTGCTTGCAAGTAAAGTTGAATGATTGGAGGAAATCCACCCATTTTGCTTGTCTTAGGTTTAGTTTATACTGACCGTTGATGTACTTGAGAGCCTCTGGTGATTAGAATGTAAGACAAAAAGGCGTAGCTTTGAGGTAATGACCCCAATGAGCAAAGGCCCTCACAATAGCATAGAACTCTTCATCATAGGTGTTGTAGTTGCTTCTAGACCCATTCAGTTTCTCACTAAAGTACAGAATGGGCCTTCTGGATTAGATTAGGATAGCTTCTATCTCTACTCCATTTGCATCATACTCTAGCTCAAATAGATCTTCAAAGTCAAGTAGGGCCAAAACTAGTTCTTGGCATAGTTTCTATTTGATCTCCTCAAGGGCTTTCTAGGCTGCCTTGGACCACTCAATAACTCCTTTCTTTATGCATTTAGTAATAGAGAACATCACTGAACTAAAATCTTTAATAAACCTCCTGTAAAAAGAAGCTAAACCATGGAAGCTTCTCACCTTTGTAACTGACTTGGGTTGATGGTAGGACTGGATGGGCTCAATCTTGCTTTGATCAACTTGAATACCATGAGCTGAAATTAGATAACCATGGAAAGTGAGTTGTAGAATAAAAAACTCACATTTCTCTATCTTAGCATAGAGCTTTTGTTTTCTCAAAACCTCAAGAAACTACTTCAGATGATCCAAATGTTCCCTCTTATTCTAGCTATAAATAAGAATATCATCAAAATAAACCACCACAAAGTAACCAATGAAAGGTTTGAGGACTTCATTCATTAGTCTTATAAAGGTACTAGGGGTATTAGCAGACCAAATAGCATGATAATGCATTCATACAACCCTTGCTTGGTTTAAAAGGATGTATTCCATTCATCTCCATCCCTCATTCTAATTCGGTGGTATCCACTTCTCAGATCTATCCTTCAAAATAGCTTTAAGCCATGCAGTTTATCTAGCATATCATTAAGCCTAGGGATAGGACACATATACTTGATAGTGATGTTGTTTATGGCTTGACTATCCACACACATTCTCATGGTTCCACCCTTCTTGGGTGCGAGTAAGGCTGGAACAGAATAAGGATTCATGCTTTCCCTTATATAACCCCACCCCTATCAATAAGCTCTTAAACTTGCCTCTGAAGTTCATTAGTTTTAGTAGGGTTACACCTATAGGCTAGCTTGTTTAGTGATAATAGCTTAATATGCATATCATTTTAGGGCTATTTTGTGTTATTTTTAGGTGACTATTGTGCTTTAAGTTGTTGTTTACTTTCCTATTCTCGATTTATGCTTGAGTATAGTTGTTTAATGTGTTTTGTAGGATTTTTAGCCTTATTACCCAACATTTGCCCTTCAATGGCTGTATTTTGACCTCCCACATGGTCATCCATGTTGTTCAATGCTTGTAAAGTACAGAATGATCAAAAAGCCAGTTCCAGCACAGACCATGATTGGACCGTGGTGCACCGCGCGTACTGTGGTGAGCATGTAACTGCTGCCTCTTCATTTTCCCTCAGCTGTACGGCTGAGATCGACTGAGTCTCTCTATAAAAAGTGATGTTCTGCAGCAGTGGAGAGCATCCAAGATAATTCCAAGCAAAGCAAAAGTATCGAGTAGCATAGATTAGTACTTTAGTTTCTTTCTCAAATTTTATAGTTTTTAGCTTGGTTATTGTATTGGTGTGAGTCTTGAGGGTAAGAGTTTGCTCTTTAGGCGATTCTGAAGCCCTTAGTAGGAGGCCATCTCAGTCAATCCCCTTATCACTCAGATTTCACCAATTGTTGGTTAGTTTGTTAATCTTTTTATCATGTCTGAGTAGTTTTCTTTAGTCTAGGGATTTAGTAGTTTATGAAAGTGTTATTGGACCATGTTTTAATCTATACAATTGTGCTTATTTTTATGATTGGTTTAATTTCATTTATCAAGTGTTTGAATTGTTGTGAGTTGATTTTTAGCCGAAATTTGCTTGAACTCTTGAAACAATCGAGTGAAAAACTGCAAGGTGACATTTGGTTGTTGGACTGCTTGATAAGGCCTAACGTAATTTCATCTCGAAAGAGAGATTTGTATGTTAGGAGGGCTAGTAAGTAATCGAAGACATTGAACTTATATTAAGGCAAATTAGTTTGGAAGAATGACTTTTGCTTAGTTTAGGCAAATTTAGTTAGTTTTGAATGAATAGACTGAGTTTTTGAAGAGATTACAATTCCTCAAATTTAACCAATTACAAGAAAGCGCATGTTCATTATTTTTGATCCAATTGTTTTTCACAACTACGAGAATTCCTCGATGTTTTTCCCTTATTAATTTAGAGAAGTTTAGTTGCTGTTAAATCAAGTTCACTTGAACCGGAATTTTACTTAGCACATTCTGATATGCAAGACTCAGTAAGTTACAATTAGTCCCTCAGTAACAATGTCCTTTATCTATACTACGACTATCTGTACGCTTGCAATAGTTAATTAAGCTTTTGGCACCGTTACCGGGAATTAAAACTGTTAACTACTAAGTTAGTCTTAAGAAAGTGACTAAGTATTTTATTATTTTTACTATTCTTTTTTGTTCTTTTTCTTTCTTTGCTAGTTTAAATTGCGCTAGTAGTGTTGGTGAAAGTGTTTGCAGGAATTTTCCCTAGTTTATGCGAAGTCCAATCTTGTATAAACCCGAACCAGAGATTGGAAGGACTTCTCACTTAAGAATGAAAAGCAAAGGACTGAAGAGTAAAGATGTGAGGCAAGAAGGAATTCAAGCATGGCAGAAGGTGATCAATAAAGGACTCTTCGTGATTTTGTTACCCCAGGAGTCCAGGGGATCGCCGCAAGCATCGCTCACCCTGCTGTCGATGCCAACAACTTTAAGCTCAAACCGACACTCATTTCCATGGCGCAACAATCTCAATTCGGTAAAACTCCCTTGGAAGACCCAGATCTGCACCTCTCGGTCTTTTTAGAGGTGTGTGATACTCTGAAATTAAATGGAGTCTCTAGTGGTACAATTCGGCTACGCTTACTCCCTTTCTCATTGAGGGATAAAGCGAGGGCTTGGTTGCACTCTTTTCCATCTAGATGCATAACCACCTGGGATGAGTTGACAAGAGCTTTCCTCACCAAGTTCATCCCTCCAAGCAAAACAGCGACCCTAAGGAATCAGATCACCAACTTTCTGTAAAGAGATGACGAGATGCTATGTGAAGCCTGAGAGCATTTTAAAGATCTTCCACATTTATGCCCCCATCATGGTCTTTAGCGTTGGTTGATAATCTAAGCCTTCTATAACGGTGTGACCCAATCTGTGAGATCCACTATTAATGCGGCGGCATGAGGAACTCTGATGAGCAAGGCTGAGGATGAAGCCTACTGATTGGGGAGATGACGCTTAACAACTTCCAATGGTCCACTGAACGAACCCAACCTAAGTGGGTTGGAGGTAAGCATGAAGTTGATGCAATTACTTTACTTTTTGCTAAAGTAGATGCCATGAATCAAAGACTGGACCAAATGAATGTTAATGCTGTGAACTCTAGTGTCCCTTCCCCTTGTGAAATTCGTGGTTCCATTGAGCATATAACTCTGAATTATCAAGTTAGGAGTTCTCTTTCCTAGAACCCTAATAAAGTTAATTATGTCCAAAATTTCAACCCAAGACCGACCAATGACCCTTACTAATCCTGGTTGGAAGAATCATTCAAATTTGTTTTATAGGTCGAATCCAAACACTATGACTATGCCCCCTATGAATGCTAGAGTATCCCCTGGTTTTCAAAGACCCCCATTCCCTTCTTAGATACCCTAAAAGTCTAATTTAGAGGTAATGATGGAAAATATGCTAATGGCATAATAAAACTAGGATGAGTGTATTAAGCAATTAGCCTCAAAGGTTGATATGCTTACGACTCATAATAGGATGCTAGAAGCCCAAGTTACCCAGAAAGACACTTTTTTTTCTACTCCCCCAGATAGACTTCCTAGTAAGCTTGAGCTTATCACAAGGGAGCAATGTAATGCAATGCTTTTCAGAGGAGGGAAACAACTAGAAGGTCCTAAGGAGGTCACCAATAATTAGACTTCACATGATAGGAATGAGCATGTCGAGAATGTTGAGAAAGAAATATCTTCACCCTCTAAGGAAATAATTGATGATGTCGTGCTTAAGCTTGATGAGGTTCCAAAGGATCCTAAGATCACTTCTCCAAAGCCGTACACCGCACCTTTACCATTTCCTCAAAGGATAGCTAAGGCAAAACTTGATATGCAATTTGGAAAGTTTTTAGACGTCCTTAAAAAACTCTACATAAACATACCGTTTATTGAAGCTTTGACCCAAATGCCGTCATATGCTAAATTTCTAAAAGAAATTTTGTCTAACAAATGAAAGCTAGAAGAACATGAGACTATAGCTTTGACTGAAAAGTACAGTGCAGCGATTCAAAATAAGCTCCCAGCTAAGTTAAAGGATTCTGATAGTTTTTCAATTCCCTACCTGATAAATAATGTGCCTATAAACTGTGCTTTATGTGATTTAGGGTCAAGCGTAAGCTTGATGCCCCTTTCTCTGTGTGAAAAATTGGAATTGGAAGAGCTAAGACCAACTACTATCTCCTTGTAATTAGCGGACCGTTCTGTGAAATATCCTGTGGGTATTTTGAAGGATGTCCTAATAAAAGTAGAGAATTTATACGTACCAGTAGACTTTGTAATTTTGGAAATGGAAGAGGATACACGGACCCCAATCATTCTTGGGAGGCCATTCTCGCCCACCACAGGGTGCTGCACTGATGTGAAAAACTGTACACTAACTTTTGATGTGTGTGATGTTCATGTGGAATTTAATTTACTAAAAGCTGCTAAGTTTCCTTCTGTTTCTAATGAATGTAATAAGATTGATTTGGTTGATGGTTTAATATAGGAAATCGCATCTAACATTAATTCTAATGATCCACTTGAGCACTTGATGTTGAATAATAGCACTACTGAGGATGAAAACTACAAAGTAGCCAAGTGTGCTTAATTGTTAGAAGCCTCTCCACCAATTCCACCTTCCCTTACTATGGTGAAATTATTACAAGATGAAAGTAAGCCCGCATCTGATGAGATGAAAGCTCCTGAGGTAGAGTCAAAACCTCTCCCTTCATAACTGAGGTATGAATTTCTTGAACCAAAACTACATATCCTGTGATTGTGAATGCAAATTTCAATGCTACCCAAATTGACTCTTTGCTTAGAGTGCTTAGGAAGCATTGTAAAGCCATAGGATACACCCTAGATGACTTGGAAGGGATTTATCCTTCATTATGTATGCATCGAATCTTAAAGGAGGACGACTATAAGCCTTCAATTGAACACCAAAGAAGATTAAATCCTAGCATGCAAGAGGTGGTTAAAAAGGAAATTTTGAAGTTGCTTAAAGCCGGCATTATCTACCCTATCTCAGATAATGCATGGGTAAGCTAAGTCCATGTTGTACCTAAGAAAGGAGGGATGACTATTGTCAAAAATTAGAATAATGAGCTAATCCCTACTAGAACTGTTACAGGATGGCGTATGTGCATTGATTATCGAAAATTGAATAAAGCCACCTATAAAGACCATTTTTCCCTTCCTTTCATTGACCAAATACTTAAACGATTGGCAAGGAACTCATATTTTTGCTACTTGGATGGATATTCGGGGTTCTTTCAAATCCCTATCCACCCAAATGACTAAGAAAAGGCTACTTTTACTTGTCCATATGGCACGTATGCTTATAGGCAAATGCCATTTGGGTTATGCAATGACCCTGCCATATTTCAACATTGCATGATGGCTATCATTTCAGATTTTATCAAGGACATAATGGAAGTCTTTATGGATGATTTTTTTGTGTATTGTAGAGCCTATGACCATTGCTTGGATAACTTATCTAAGGTTTTATAAAGATGTGAAGATGTGAATTTGGTCTTGTATTAGGAGAAATGTCATTTTATGGTGCGAGAGGGAGTTGACCTTGGTCATGTTGTTTCTAACAAAGGCATTGAAGTTGATAAAGTAAAGGTGGAGGTGATTGAAAAATTGCCGCCACCAACCTCTATAAAAGGAGTGAGAAGTTTTCTAGAACATGTCGGTTTTTACCGATGATTCATAAAAGATTTTTCAAAGATTACAAAACCTCTCACCCGATTACTTGTTAAGGATGTGCCTTTTGAGTTTAATGAAGAATGCTTGAGTGCTTTTCACAGATTAAAACAGGCATTAATCACCGCCCTAGTAATGCAAGCTCCAAATTCGGAGCTTCCTTTTGAAATAATGTGCGATGCAGGTGACTATATAGTGGGCGCTATTCTAGGTCAGTGAAAGGACAATAAACCATATGCCATATATTATACAAGCCACACTCTTGATGAGGCGCAAGTAAATCATGCCACAATTGAAAAAGGTGTTCTTAGCAGTTGTCTTTGCCTTGGAAAAATTTCGATTCTATTTGATCAATTCCAAGGTCATCGTTTTCACGGATCAAGCCACGACTGAAAAAGAGTTTGATTTAGAAATTAAAGACAAGGCAAGATTGGCAAATGCGGTTGCTGATCATCTATCTCATTTAGGCTTAGAGGCCACTCCTAGTGAAGAGCTTCCTATTGATGATTCTTTTCCTGATGAGCACTTATTAGCTATATTCCAAGAAGCTGCCCCATGGTATGCGGATATGGTGAACTTTCAAGGTGTGTGGCGTGTTACCTCCAGGATTGTCCTACCAATAAAGAAAGAAATTCTTCACCGATGCCAAATACTATGTATAGGAAGAACCTTTCCTTTATAAGCTATGTGGAGATGGGATTTATAGAAGATGCTTGCCTTAAGATGAGGTCCGTAGTGTCTTACACCACTGCCATGCTTCAACCTATGGTGGCCACTTTGGACCAAATAAAACCATTACAAAAGTACTCCAAGTAGGCTTCTATTGGCCCACGCTCTTTAAAGATGCAAGAAAATTTGTCATGACTTGCGATAGATGTCAGCGTGTAGGGAATATTTCCAAGAGGCATGAGATGCCGTAAAGTGGCATACTCGAAGTTGAGTTATTTGATGTATGGGGAATTGACTTCATGGGTCCTTTTCCTCCTTCCCATAACAACTTTTACATCCTTGTGGCGGTTGACTACGTTTCTAAGTGGGTGGAATCCATTGCATCCCCTACAAATGATTCCAAGGTTATCCTCAAATTTCTGAAGAAAAATATTTTGATACGATTTGGCACACCGAGAGCTCTTCTAAGTGACAACGGCACACATTTTTGCAACAAGCCTCTTAAGTTACTTTTAAAAAAAAAATATGGGATATTTTATAAGGTCGCTACGCCCTATCATCCCTAAACAAGTGGGCAGATGGAACTCTTGAATAGAGAATTGAAAAGTATATTGGAGAAAACGGTGGATCGGTCTCGCAAAGATTGGTCCTTAAAGCTTGATGATGCTCATTGGGCATACTAAACCGCTTACAAGACTTCTCTAGGCACCATTCCATATCGGTTAGTGTTTGGAAAATCTTATCACTTGCCAGTGAAGATGGAATATAAAGCCTATTAGGCTACAAAGACACTAAATTTTGATTTTAAAGCGGTCGGAGAACGGAGATTCCTGCAACTAAACGAGCTCAGCGAACTAATGTTGGAGGCTTATGAGAATTCGCGTATTTACAAAGAGCGAACTAAGAAATGGCACGACAAACATATTATGACGAAGCATTTCGAAAAAGGTGATATGGTCCTCCTATTTAACTCAAGGTTGAGATTGTTTCCATATGAACTGAAATCCCGATGGTCGGGACCATTTACCATCACCAAAGTTCAAACCAGTGGAGCAGTGGAGATATGGAGTGGATCAACCAGAGCTTTCACAGTCAATAGACAGTGATTGAAGCGATATTTGGTGGGATAACCAATTGAAAAAGCTAATGTTCATATCCTAATTGATCCGGTTCAACCATAGAAAAAGGATCAAGCGCAGCAATGTGTCCGAGTAATTTCTGATCCCATCCTCCTCCACCCCATCCTCTCTGATCTTGTTTTTTGCTACTCCCCTTCCCTTTTTATTATGTACCCACATTGAGGGCAATGTGTGATTCAAGTATAGGGGAGTTAGTCATTATATTTGGCATCTGATACCTGTTTATGTTTGGTGTGTTTTTGCTTGTATATGTTTTTAGTAGTAGTTTTGGTAGTTTTTGATTGTTTTAGTTTTGTTTTAGAAGTGCATTTAGTTTTCTTCTAGGTTACATTTTAGTTTCTTTTTTTTTTAATTAGTTTCTTTTGCATTTTAGTTTGCATTATTTGTAGGAGCATGCATATAAAAAAAGAGAAGAAAAAAGAAAAGAACATAAAAAAAGGGAAAAAAAAAAATCCTCCAATGATGATCCCTATAGATTTGGTAGCTTTGTTTGGTTTAGTTTGATCCTTTGATTCGCCGGAATTGTGCATAAAATGTTTACGAATGAGTTTTCGAAATGAATTCCATGTTTTGACCATATCTTGGATGCGAAATGATTTTCCGCATGAGTCTTTACAAGATTTTGGCATGTGTTTATTAGTGAGCTAGTTTTAACCTTGGTAGATGTCCCATGAGATTTTAAGCCTTTAGAGACAATTTATCATTATTAGTCTCGTATTTCTTTCATGTGTGACTCTTCCTTGACGTCATTTCTCTGGAACTTGCTTAGATTCTAATTCAAAATTGCATTTCGCATATACATTTAGGCAATATGATTGAGGCAATTCTTTCTTTGATTTGTTTAAACCTCATGGCCAAATAGCCACCCTGTTGTGTATTGTATCCCATGTTAGCCCCTTTGAGCCTGTATCCATTTTTCTTGATTTGAACCTCCTATTATAACCTATGGCCAAATACTTCTCCTACCTTTAGGCCAAGGCTAGAGAAGTGTTCTATTGATTTGCATCAAGTTTGATAGGGCATTAGTAAGATGGAATGATGTCTTGTGGTGTAATTGGACTGTTTGGTGTAGAGTTGTGAGATATTGATTAATCCCTTGTTTTATTGTACAAAATTTAGAGAAGAGTTAGAATTTAAAATTCATTATGGATTTCCCCCTTGGCTATCCCTTCTTTTAAAAAAATAAAATAAGTGCTTACAAAAAAAAACCAAAAAAAATTTCAAAAAAGAAAAAAGAAAAAAAGAAAAAAAATGAAAAGAGAACGGAAAAAAATCGAAGAAAGTGGTTAGCCTTGTTGGGAATGTAAGTTATTTGTGATTTTCGACTCTTTCTCTCTTCGTTTGGGGATTTATTCTGAGTTGATAATGTTTAAGAAGGATGTTGTTTGATGCATTAGAATTGTTTAGCTCTTAGTCTTTGGCTTCTACCTCCTCATTTCCACAAACATTTGTTCCCCTCTTATCTTTTCCCTTAGCCCCATTACAACCCTATTAAGGTCCTCATGATTGTCTAGTGTGTTTGCATTTTTAGTAATGGCAAATTTGAGAATCTTGTCAAGCTTATGGTAGATCTGTGTCTAAGGTTGAGATTTGAGAGGACCTTTATAAATATATACATTTCAAACACATGACTCCTGAGTGCCACAGAGCTATAGTCAGGTTCTACCGGCCTTACTAGTTTCACTTGTTCCATATGTTGAATGATTGCATTTGACAATTTGGGGGAGATTGATTTCAAGTTTGATGTTTTGGTCTATCAAAAAGGTTTTCAAAAATTTCATTCTCTATTATGTTTGTTAATGATTTTTTTGGTACCTTTTTGGGTTTTCGTTGGATCAGCTTTTCCATTTGAATATTACCAATATCTATCCTGAGGAGGCTATGTACACTTTTAATCTTTGCATTGCATAAGGACAAGCAATAGTTTAAGCATGGGGCGTTTGATAAGTGCTTAATATGTATATCATTTTAGGGCTATTTTGTGTCGTTTTTAGGAGAATATTGTGCTTTAAGTTGTTATTTACTCTCCTATTCTCGATTTATGTTTGGGTATAGTTCTTTGATGTGTTTTGCAGATTTTTAACCTTATTACCCAACATTTGCCCTTTAATGGCTGTATTTTGACCTCTCCCATGGTCATCCATGTTATGCCACGCCCGTAGAGCAAAGAATGAGCAAAAACCCGGTTCCAACACAGAGTACAGTGAGACTGTGGTGCACCCCATGGACCGTGCTGAGCCTGTAACTACGGCCTCTGCGTTTTTCCTCATTTGCATGGCTGAAATCAACCGAGCCTCTCTATAAAAAGCGACGTTCTGCAGCAGTAGAGGGCATCCAAGATCATTCTAAGCAAAGCAAAAGTATAGAATAACATAGATTAGTACTTTGGTTTCTTTCTCAAATTTTGCAGCTTTTAGTTTGGTTATTGTATTAGTGTGAGTCTTGAGTGTGATACTTTGTTCTTGAGGCAGTTCTAAAGCCCTTGGTTAAAGGCCATCTCCGTCAATCCCCTTCTCACTCAGATTTCGCCAATCGTTGGTTAGTTTGTTAATCTTTTATCATGTCTGAGTAGTTTTCTTTAGTCTAGGGATTTAGTAGTTTGTGGAAGTGTTATTGGATCATGTTTTAATCTATACAATTATGCTTATTTTCATAATTGGTTTGATTTCATTTTGTCAAGTGTTTGGATTGTTATGAGTTGATTTTTGGCCGAAATTTGCTTGCACTCCTCAAACAATCGAGTGAAAAACTGAAAGGTGACATTTGGTTGTTGGACTGCTTGATAGGACCTAACGTAGCTTCTTCTCGAAAGAGAGATTCGTATGTTAGGAGGGCTAGTAAGTAATGGAAGACATTGAACTTGGATTAAGGCAAATTAATTTAAAAGAACCACTTTTGCTTAGTTTAGGTAAATTTAGTTGATTTTGAAAGAATAGACTGAGTTTTTGAAGAGATTACAATTCCTCGAATTTAACCAATAAGAAGAAAGCACATGTTCATTATTTTTGATCCAATTTCCTTTCATAGGCAAGGATCAGTAAGTTACAATTAGTGCTTGAGGAATAATATCTTTTATCTGTGCTACGACTATCTGTGTACTTGCAGAGTTGATCATTTAGTAGGGTAGCTCCAGGCAGTAGGTCTATTTGATGTTCGATCCCCTTATGTGTTGGGTAATTAAGGGGGTAAATCACTTAGAAACACACGCAGATACTCATGTATTAGGGGTTGAGCAAGGGGATGCAAAGGTGTCTCTCTTTCTCTCCTTCTTCTAACACAAGTAAGGCATAAACTGGTTTGCCTTTACTTATGGATCTCTCCACCCGTATTTCACTTAGAAATAAGGCTTTCTCACTTTTGTTTCCCTCCCTAAGGCTAGTTTTAATGTTTGAATTTGGTTAAGAGGCAAAGTTGTGAGGGTGCAGTTTCGACCCTTTACTTTAAAGGTGTAGGTATTATCTTTAATGGTACCTATGGTGTAAGTGATTAGGGCCTATTTGGTTACATGAACCTCATTCCCCTTCTTAAGGCATTGTAAGAAGTAAGGTCGAGGGTGGGGGACAGTAGGTAGCTTAAGTTTATCAATCAAATGGAATAAGGTAACATTGGTACAACTACCCCCATCAATGATTAAACTATATACCTTCCCTTGAATGGCACACCAGGAGTGAAAGATAAGCTTTCTCTAGTTTTCTTCCCTTAGAACCTCCATGGTGTGTAAGACCCTCTTGAGGACAAGGAACTCCCTAACATCAGGAGCTAAGATGGTATCCTCCTCTTCCTCCTCAGGTTCTTATTCATAAGGCTCAATGATAATTTGGTCGATCTCCTCAATCTCCTTAATGGCGAGAGCTCTTTTGTTTGGGCGTTCTCCTTGAAAATGGCCATAACCTTGACATTTGAAGCACCTCTTGCCATCAAGTTGCTTAGGGACCTCCCTAACAACTCCTTTACCTATATCCTTGGATGGATTTGTTTTGGTTTATGTTTCAGGTTTGGGGGCAGAATAGGGTTTGAGGGGAGAATAGGGCTTAGGTGGGGGGTTAAGATAAGAGTATGAGCTTGTATGTGGCTTGTTGTTATTACAATATCTTTCATCTTGATGGCTAACTTGCAAACATCCTGAAAACTGTAGTAAGGTTAGAGATCAACATTCTCAGCAATGCTTTGATCAAGCCCGTTTAGGAACCTTATAATGGCTTGTTCTAGTTCCTCTTCTATTCTGCTCCTAATACTGAGCTGCTCAAATTCCCTAATGTATTTCTCGACAGTCATTCAACCTTGGGTTAGGGAGGACACTCCAAGGTAGAGATCCCTCTTATAACCCTTAAGCGGAAACCTCTTGTTTATTAGCTTTTTAAAGTTGGACCAAGTATTGATCCATGACTTACCTTCCCTAGGTCGTTGTCTCTTGGTGCTTTCATACCAAAGGGAAGCATATTTTTTGAGCTTTGATGGCTACTTTAATGGACTTCTCATCGGAATAGCTCTTAACCTCAAAGAACCTCTGCAGAGTTTAGATCCATTCTAGATACACATATGAATTCAAAGTTCCCTCAAAATCTGGGGGACCAAACTTCATATCCCTCAAATCATCCTCAACATTTCTGGTTGGCCTTCTTTTACCTCTAGGTGAGTATTCATCCTGGGAAGAAGATGAATGATTAGAGGTTAGATCATTCCTAGGCTAAACTCTTTTTCTTCTCTGAGGCCCTTCATGATCGTCCCTAAATCTGGCTAGTGGTAAGTGTTTGGACATCCCTATGCAACTAAAGTATGGAATTCCCTCTTCCTAACTCACGAGCCTCCTCAAAGGTTAAACCCCTAGGTACTCTAGTTTGGGAAGGCTCGACGTTATCCCTCCCAGCCATGAACTGAAATTAGGTTCTAGGTTATTTAAGTAGTTTTGGTGGTTTTGTAGCTGAGAGTGTGTTTAGGCCTGAGGGGCTTGTTTGTAGTTACTAAAAACATGGTTTCAAGAAAAGGGGAAGATTATCAAGTACTAAACAGCAAGCAAGCTCACTAGGTTATTGCTCTGATACCACTTTGATGTGTGAGCCTTGAAAGACTCAAGCAATGGGATTGATTTGTAATCTGATCTTGCTTAGTTTGTATGCAGCAATGAAACTGGAATTGAAATAGGGGACATGAATCAGATAAAGGCCACGCCACACCCAAGCTAGGTTAGGAATCCACCCTCCAAATCATAAAGGCCACGCCACCAGAATTGGATTAAAGAAGACCATTCTAAATTAGCAATAAGTTTGGATTGATAAGAGAGAGATTTGAGAGAGTTCGACTTGAACTTGAAAATGGAGGTTTTTCATTCCTGTAATCCACTTTGAACAAGCTAACTAGCAAGTATATATAAATGTGCAAGCTAGGAAGCAAGCAAGCTAGCTGCTGCGCCTAAGCTAATTTGGGTTAACTAAATTGTTTTACAAAATATTTTTAACCTAGGCTAATTACAAGTTAGAGTATGACTAATACAACTTGTATGATAATCATTAGGAGCTCAATACAAGTTTGATTAACACTAATCATGCCACTTACATATGCTGGTGATTGAAAAGACGGCTGCAGGTGAGCACTTTGTAGTTGGCCTATCTGGAAACAAGTGGCTTGTCACATCTTCTTCCCATTGGCCAAGTGGGCTGTAAAAGCTACAATTATGATGATGTTCTTGGAGGTTCAAGTAGCAAGGGAAGCAAGCTAGTAGGTGACCAAACCCTCTTTATTAAGGAAAACCTTAAGCAAACCCAAAACAACATATTTCAGCTTAATGGGCCTGGTTGAACACTGAATGTGATCAAGGTGAATCTGAAACCTTCATTTGATTTGTGATGTGTGAGCCTTAAAAGAATTCGAGCAACGGAGCCGATTTGTAATCTAGACTTTGTTAAGCTTCCATGCAGCAATGGAGCAGAACTAAAACAAGCAGATATGAGGCCAAGCCACCGCTGAAGCTGATTTAAGAGTCCACCCTGCAAATCCTAAAGGCTAGGCCACCAAATTTAGATTAAAGGAATCCACTCTAGTTAACAACCAACTCGGATTGATTAAAGAGAGATTTAAGAGAGTTTGAGTGAAAACTTGAAGCTGAATGTTTATATTCATAAATGGTGCTTTGAATAAGCCATCTAGCAGGCTCGTATACATGCTCATAAGCTAGCATGCAACGAACCAGGCACCTAAGTTTAATAAGCCAGCTTAACGAAACTGTTTTGCAAAACAGTTTTAGCTTAATTTAATTAAGAGTGTGAGCGATACTAATACAATCTATTTAGAACTAATCAAGGCCTAAAACATGATTGACTAACCCTAAATAATCCACTTGCACATGCTAAAGAGAGAAAAGGTAGGCTGCAGGTTGTGGTTTTCGGCTGGCCTATCCGGAAGCAATTGGCTTGTCACATCTCCTCCTCATTGGCCAAGTGGGCTACCAAAGCTGTAATTCTGGTGGTGACGATGTTCCTGGAGGTTTAAGCAACAAGGAAAGAAAGCTAGTAGGTGAGGAAACCCTTAAGCAAAGCTAAAACAGTTTTTTTTAGCTTAACAGGCTCGGTTGAACACTAAACTTGATCAAGGTGATAACCAAACCTCCCCTTGATTTAGAAATGATTTGAATACATAACCTGGATCCTTGGGATGTTAATGATACTCTTAAATACAAAAATCAGGCTGAAATCAGGTTTAGGTGGGGTAAATAGCCAGAAACGTGAACCAGGTCCGGAATATTCCTAAACTGTAGCAGTTGGCAAAATACAGTTGGAATCCCATGAAGGACTAGTCATGATTTGGATTTCTCTTCATGGCTTGAATTCATAGGATGTTCGCTATCATCCTAAACAAAATATTGGCCCTAAATTAGGTTCTAGGTGGTGATTCCACCTAATCTTCCAAGACAGGTAAACTGGGCCTTCCTGGTATACTTTCTCTGTTTTGGACTGATGTAGTAAAATGCGTATGGTAAGGCCAAAATTGAGCTCCCTCCCTAGAAATAGACTTCTTAGGGAGTCCAACAAATAGGACTTGCCCATAGGAGATCTTGGAAACTCCAAGAATCATGCCATCTGAAAGGTGCTTAATTCTGGTTTGGAACAAGAGAACAAGGCTTGAATCTGGCTAGTTGTAATCTACTTACCTTGATCTTCTTAACCTTGGTTAGTACCTTGGCCATGATTTAGATCTTGGGGGCCTTCTTGTATGCCATGCTTTGCATCAACCTCCGCTTCTTCAAAAGGAGTTGACCTCAAATCTGACGGGTCTTCAAAACAGTCCTCCACATAAGGACGTAAGTCACCAATGTTGAGGGTGGTTGAAACAGCTACATCTCCAGGAAGTTAGAGCTTGTATGCATCATCTCCTACCTTTTGAATGACGTTTAATGGCCCATCCCCTCTTGACATAAGCTTGTTCTTTCTTCTGGATGGGAGCCTCTCCTTTCTGAGGTGTAACCAAATGAGATCTCTCGGATTGAACTCCAAGTCTTCCTATGCTTATTTTCCCTTGCCTTGTAAGCTGTACTGGTTTTCTCTATTCTTATCTATTCATGCAACCTTTCATCTCTTTTGCTCTTAATTTAGCCTCATGGTGTATGTTTGACTCACTAGGTAAAGGCAGTAAGTTAATGGGTTTAAGAGGGTTCACCTTATATGCACACTCAAAGGGAAAGTGCTTAGTAATATAGGATAGAGCCTTATTATAGGCGAACTCAACATGGGGCAGTTTCACATCCCAAGCCTTTAGGCTTTTACTCACCAAACTCCAAAGTAGAGTAGTAAGAGTTCGATTTGTTACCTCTGTTTAGCCATCAGTTTGGGGATGATAGGTAGTACTAAATAAGAGTTTAGTACCTAAAAGCTTCCACAAATGCCTCCAAAAGTGGGACAGAAACTTGGAGTCTCAATTAGATAAAATGGTTTTAGGTCAATAGAAATGGTGTTTTAAGATGTCAATGGTTTTTTCAGGCTAAAATAGCTAGCAGGAGCACCACCATGAGCCTCTTGGACTAGTAATTCCCTTAGTGAGCACTTGGGGATACACAGCTTGTTATACCTGAATAGGTATCCTTCTTGGATAGTATAGGGGCCATCTTTTGGAACTTCTCCCACTAGGGGCTTGAAATCTGGATCCTTCTTGTAGATAGCTTGGATTGAATGGAATCCAAGTACCTTTGCTTCCAAAATAGAAAGTAGAGTATACCTCCTGGATAGGGTATCCGCAACTACATTCTCTTTCCCACTCTTGTGCTTGCAAGTAAACTTGAATGACAAGAGGAACTCTACCCATTTTGCATGCCTTGGGTTCAGTTTATGTTGACCATTGATAGACTTGAGGGCTTGGTGATCAGAATGCAAGATGAAAGACCTAGCTTTAAGATAATGATCCCAACGTGTAAAGGCTCTCACAATAGCATAAAACTCTTTGTCATTAGGTGCTCTAGTTGCCTCTGGACCCATTCAGCTTCTCACTGAAATAGGCAATTGGTCTTTTGGATTGGATTAGGACTGCTCCTATCCACACTTCACTTGCATCACACTCTAGCTCAAACAGATCTTCAAAGTTTGGTAGGGCCAAAACTAGTGCTTGGCACAGTTTTTGTTTGATCTCCTCAAAGGCTTTCTAGGCAGCCTTGGACCACTCAAATACTCCTTTCTTCATACATTCAGTAATAGGAGCAATAATTGAACTGAAATCTCTGATAAGCCTTCTATAAAAGGAAGCTAAACCATGAAAGCTTCTCACCTCCGTCACTGACTTAGGTTGAGGCCAAGATTGGATTGCCTCAATCTTGCTTTGATGAACCTAAATACCTTGGGCTAAAACTACATAACCCAAGAAAGTGAGTTGTGGAGTCGAAATCTCACACTTGTCTATCTTGGTATATAGCTTCTGTCTTCTTACAACCCCAAAAACCTGCTCCAGATGATATGTTCCCTCTCATTCTAGTTATAAACCAGAATATCATCAAAATAAACCACCACTGTCACGAATGAAGGGTTCAATTATGGATTTCATTCATTAGCCTCATGGAAGTACTAGGGGCATTAGACAGACCAAAGGGCATGACTAGCCATTCATACAACCCTTGCTCAGTTTTAAAGGCCATCTTTCATTCATCTTTGTCCCTCATTCTAATCTTATGGTGTCCACTTCTCAAGCCTAGGGATAGGATACCTATACTTGATAGTAACGTTGTTTATGGCTCGACTATCCACACATGTTCTCATGGTTCCATCCTTCTTAGGACAAAGTAATGTGAGAACAAAGCAAGGACTCATGCTTTCCTTTATGTGACCTCTATTAATAAGCTCTTGAACTTCCGTTTGATGATCCTTAGTTTCAGTAGGGTTATACGTATAGGCTGGCTTATTTGGTAGTGCAGCACTGGGCAGTAGGTCTACTTGATGTTCAATCCCTCTATGTGGGGGTAATCCTGAGGGTAAATCACTTGGAAACACATCCAGATACTCATGTATAAGGGTCAAGCAAGGGGATGCAAAGGTGTCTCTCCCTCTCCTTCTTCCAACACAAGTAAGGTGTAAACTGGTTTGCCTTTACTTATAATTCTCCCCACCTGTGTTTCACTCAGAAATAAGGCTTTCTCACTTGCGTTTCCCTCCTTAAGGTTAGTTTTAACGTTTTGGATTTGGTGAAGGGGCAAAGGTGTAAGGATGTAGTTTCGACCCTTGACTTTAAAGGCATAGGTATTGGCTACCCCATTACGAAAGGCACCCTTATCAAACTGCCAGGGCCTTCCCGAAAGTAGATGGAATACATCCATAGGTAAGATATCAAGGACCTCATCTTTAAGGTTACCTATGGTGTAAGTGATTGGGGCCTGTTTGGTTACATGAACCTTATTTCCCTTCTTATGCCATTGTAAGGAGTAAGGTTGAGGGTGGGGGACAGTATGTAGCTTAAGTTTATCCATCAAATCGAAGGAGGCAACATTGGTACAACTACCCCCATTAATGATTAAACTACATACCTTCCCTTGAATGGTAACCAGGAGTGAAAGATAAGCTCCTTTTGATTTTCTTCGCTTAAAATCTCCATGGTGTGTAAGACGCTCTTGAGGACCTGAAACCCCCTAACTTTAGGAGCTAAGATGGTGTCCTCCTCTTCCTCCTCAGCTTCTTCGTCATAAGGTTCAATAACAATCTAGTCGATTTTCGCAATCTTCTTAATGGTGAGAGCTCTTTTGTTTGGGCATTCTGCTTGGAAGTGGCCACAACATTGACATTTAAAGCACTTTTTACCATCAAGTTGCTTAGAGAACTCCCCAACAACTCCTTTACTTTTATCCTTGGTTGGATCTACTTTAGCCTGTGTTTTGGGTTTAGGAGCAGGATAGGGTTTAAGGGGAGAATAAGGCTTAGGTTGGTGGTTAGGATGAGAGTATGAGTTTGTATATGGATATTTGTTTTTGGAATACCTTTCCACCTAATAGCCAGCTTGCATACATCTTCAAAACTCCAGTAAGGCTGAAGATCAATTGTTTCAGCACTGCTTTGATCCAACCCCTTTAGGAACCTTACAACAGCTTATTCTGGTTCCTCTTCTATTCCACTCCGACTATTGAGTTGCTCAAATTCTATGATGTATTTCTCCACGCTCATTTGACCTTGGGTTAGGGAGGACACTCCAAGGTATAGATCCCTCTTATAACCCTTAGGCAGAAACCTCTTGTTCATTAGCCTTTTTAACTTGCACCAGGCATTGATCCGTGACTTACCTTCCCTAGCTCGTTGCCTCTTGGTGCTTTCATACCAAAGAGAAGCATATTTTTTGAACTTTAGGATGGGTACTTTAGAGGACTTTTTATTAGAATAGCCCTTAACCTCAAAGAACCTCTCCACAGTTTGAATCCATTCTAGATACACATCCGGATTCAAGGTTCCCTTAAAATTTAGGGGATTAACATTCATATCCCTTAAATCTTCCTTATTGTTTCTAGTTGGCCTTCTCCTACCACTAGGTGAGTATTCATCCTGGGAAAAAGATAAATGATCATAGGTTAGATCATTCCTAGGTTGAGCCCTTTCTCTCCTCCTAGCCTCTTTAGGATCTTCCCTAAATCTCCCCAGAACATCAGCTAGGCTGGAGGTAAGTATGTGGACATCTCTTTGTAGTTGAAGTATGGCATTTCCTCTCCCTAACTTATAAGCCTCCTCAAGAGTTAAACCCCTAGGTGCTCTAGTTTGGGAAGGTTTAGCTTCATCTCTCCCAGCTATGAACTGAAATCAGGTTATAGGCTGTTTGAGGAGTTTATATGCTTTTGTGGCTGGGTGTGTGTTTGGGATTGGGAGGTTGCTTGTAGCTACTGGAAACGTGATTTTAAGAACATAGGAAGATTGTAAAGTACAGAACAATAAGCAAAACTTAGCAGGTTATGCTCTGATACCACTTTGATGTGTGAGCCTTGAAAGAACTCAAGGAAGGGAGCCGGTTTGTAACCTGGACTTGGCTCAGTTGTGATTTAGCAATGGAGCAGAATCAAAATAGGGGGATATAAATGGGATAAAGGCCAAGCCTTCACTGAAGCTGATTTAAGAATTTGCCCTACAAATCCTAAAAGCTAGGCCACCAGATTTAAATTAAAGGAATATGCCAGAGTTGACAACCAACTCGAATTGATTAAAGAGAGATTTGAAAGAGTTTGAGTGAAGACTTGAAGCTAAAGGTTTATATTCATCAATGGTGCTTTGAATAAGCTACCTACTAGGTATATATACATGTTCATAAGCTAGCATGCAAGGAACCAAGCACCTAAACTTAAGTAACCCGACTTAACTAAACTGTTTTGTAAAACAGTTTTAGCTTAAGCTAATCAAGAGTATGAGTGATACTAATACAATCTGTTTAGAACTAATCAAGGCCTAAAACATGATTAATTAACCCTAAATAGTCCACTTGCACATGCTAGAGAGGGGAAAGGTAGGCTGTGGGTTGTGCTTTTCAGCTGGCATATTTGAAAGCAAGTGGGTTGTCACATCTCCTCCCCATTGGCCAAGTGGGCTGCCAAGGTTATAATTTAGGTGATGATGATGTCCCTGGAGGTTTAAGAAGCAAGGAAAGCAAGCTAGTAGGTGGGCAAACTCTCTTGATTAAGGAAACCCTTAAGCAAAGCTAAAACAGTTTATTTTAGCTTAACGGGCCCCGTTGAACACTATACTTGATCAAGGTGAAACCCAAACCTCCACTTGATTTAGAACTAATTTTAATGCATAATCTGGATCCTTGGGATGTTAATGATACTCCCAAATAGAAAAGTCATGCCTAAATCAGGTCTAGGGGGGCTAAATAGCCAAAAACTTGAATCGGTTCCAGAGTAGTCCTAAACTGCAACAATTGAAATAATGCAGTTGGAATCTCATGAAGAACTGGTCATGATTTGGATTTCTCTTCATGGCTTGAATCTTCTATTGGCTATCATCCTAAGCAAAAAATTGGCCCTAAGTCAGGTTTTAGGTGATGATTCCACCTAATTCTCCAAGACAGGTAAATTGGACCTTCCCGGTATGCGTTCTGTATTTTGGACCAATATGGTAAAATGCCTATAGTATAGGCCAAAATTGAGTTCCCTTTCTGGAAATAGACTTCTTAAGGTGTCCAATAAAGTAAGACTTGCCCATAGGAGGTCTTAGAAACTCCCAGAATCGTGTCATCCAAAATAACGTTTAATTCTGGTTTGGAACAAGAGAACAAGGCTTGAATCTAACTAGTTGTAATCTGGTTACCTTGATCTCCTTGACCTTAGTTGGTAGCTTGGCCATGACTTGGATCTTGGGAGCCATCTTGTGTGTCATACTCGGCATCAATTTAGAACTAATTTTAATGCATAACCTGTATCGTTGGGATGTTAACGATCCTCCCAAATAGAAAAATAAGTTCTAAATTAGGTTTAGGTTAGGTAGACCACCAGGAACTTGAACCAGTCATGATTTGGATTTCTCTTCATGGCTTGAATCCTTAGGATGTTAGCTACCATCCTAAGCAAAAATATTAGCCCTAAATAAGGGTTTAGGTGGTGATTCCAGCTAAACTTTGAAGACAGGTAAACTAGACCTTCATAGTATACCTTCACTGTTTTTGACCATTGTAGCAAAATGCCAGTGGTATAGCCAAAATTGAGTTCCCTCCCTGGAAATAGACTTATTAGGGAGTCCAAAAAAAAAGGATTTGTCCATAGGAGGTCTTAGAAACTCCCAAAATCAGGACATCCAAACTGGTGCTTAATTTTGGCTTAGAGCAAGAGAACAAGGACTGAATCTGGCTAAGTGTAATCTGGTTTCCTTGATCTCTTTGACCTTGATTGGTACCTTGACCTTGATTAGGATTTTGGGAGCCCTCTTGTATGTCATGCTCTGCATCACAGTTGAGTTCAATTTACATTTTGAAGATGAGGTTTTGAAGTATATTCAAGGCCAACACGAGTTAAACTCACGGCATGCAAAATGGGTTGAGTATCTCCAGTCATTTCACTTTACAATCAAGCACAAGTTTGGGAAGCTCAATCAAGGAGCCGACGCATTATCTATGAGGTATTTGTTCCTGTTTCAGTTAGATGTTGTGTTCTTAGGTTTGAGTATCTAAAATATCTATATGCTGATGATCAGGACTTTGGGGAGTTGTATTCTGTTTGTCAAAAACACTCCAAAAATGATTTCTTGGTACAAGAAGGATTTCTATTCAAGGGTACACACTTGTGTATTCCTAAGTGTAGCACCCGTGAGCTTCTGATTAGAGAGGTGCATGGAGGATCTGTAGCTGGCCATTGTGGAGAGAATAAGACTATTATCATGCTTAGGGAGCATTACTATTAGCTAGGGATGGACAAGGACGTTTAAGACATCTTGAGGAGGTGTAGCACATGGCAAGTGGCTAAAAGTTATTCTCTACCCCATGACCATTACACACCTCTATCAGTCCCCACACTTCCATGGGTTGATGAAAGTATGGATTTCATCCTAGGCTTGCCTAAAATCAAAAGGAACAAGGATTCAATCTTTGTGGTGGTCTAAGATGGCACACTTCATTCCATGCAATAAAACCAATGATGCTACACACATCGCGTAGTTGAATTTCAAGGAGGTGAAAAGATTACATAGTATTCCTAAGTGCATTATTTTTGATAGGGATACCAAGTTCCTTAGTCACTTTTGGATTATATTATAGAAGAGATTGGGTACTAAATTGAAGTATAGTACAACATATCATCCACAAACTGATAGGAAAACTGAGGTAACAAATCAAACCTTAGGAACTCTCTAGAGTGCTTTGGTTAAACCTCGTACCAAGGCCGGGGATTTGCTCTTGCCACATGCTAAATTTGCTTATAACAAAGCTCTTAGTAAAGCCGCTGGTTTATCCTCCTTTAAAGTGGTCTATGAAATTGATGTGCTTAGCCCACTTGACCTTACTCCACATCCTTTAAGCCAATAGCCAAGTATAGATGCAGCCATAACAGTAGAGGAAATCCAGGAGAACTCATTTGGATTCACTTAAGGAAGGAACATTTTCCTTCAAGGCACAAGAACAAGTTAATGCCAAGAGTTAAAGGTCCATTTGAGGCCTTGGAAAAAGTAAATGACAATACTTATAAGGTTGATTTACTAGGTAACTTTGGAGTATCAGCCACATTCAATATGGTAGATTTGAGCCCTTATCTCCCAATTGACTACCTAGCAGATTTGAGGATCAAATCTTCTTAAAAAAGTGAGGATAATGGAGTCCCATCTAGCCGGCCTATTGTTGATGCTCAAACATGTCAAGGAAGTCTCAATTCACTAGCCGAAGTCTAACGGATGTCCCATATTTGCAAAGGAATCAAGGGTTCAGGGCAAATTACAAGCCTGATTTTGTGTTCACGATTACTTAGGCCTCCTTGAGGTTTAAGTCCATATTTTTTGCATATCATGGTTTCAGAAGACGTTAGCTACCAGATCCAAGCAAGAAATTTAAGTTAAATCAAGTGTATATTGAAGAACTAAGGCCATTTTACAAAACATGCTGGATTGCACCTAGTTCTGTCCGATTTTGTTTAGCTGAGGTTTTTGGCAAACAAAAGATGATTTAAACATGATTTCTCATTAGGGGGGTTAGTAGAAATCCTAAGTTTTCCCCAAGGAAGGAAATCCAAATCATTCGCACTTTTTACCAAGGAAATGCAGCAACAAAAATCGGCCAGAATGGGTATCTTGCACCTGATTGGCTGTTGTGGTGGTTACTCTCTCTTTTTGGCATCCAATCAAGGCCAAGCAGTATCATTTGGTAGTTAAAGGAAGTTAGAGAACAATGATGAGCCTTTTCATCCCAGCCAAATGCAAGTGCAAGGAGAATTAAGGATAGAAAGGCAAGAAAGCTCCTATTGGCTTGTCGTAAAGTACATGCTGCCAACAGCCTTTTCCTCTCTCGTCCATGTGCAAGCAACCTTCCTAAGGCTAAACGAAAGGCTTAGGAAGAGTTTAAGGCTTTAATATTTCATTTTATAGAACTCATTACTTATAATCAGTTTACTCAATCATGCTTTGTAACTAAACCGGATATAAGCTAGGGTTAAGTATGGTTAGGGGTTTAGAGGTTTCCTAAACATGAAGAAACCTCATAATCCTTTTCCTAGGCAGCTTAGATGTATATAAACTAGCGAATAGCTCTCATTGTAATCAGATTGCTCAGAGTTTGAATGAAAAAGAGAGCATTTCTCCTTTGAGAAACCAAAACTCTGACTTGCTTATCCTAGCTTAGTTGAAGTTAGGTGGTGTTCAAGTGGGTCTTAACTCTTAATTAGGTGGTGTTTCTCTATCCTAATTAAGATTAAGGGCCCTAACCTTAATCTTGGTGGTGTTTTCTGTATCCAAGATTCAGGTTTAGTTCTATCTTTTATCCATTTTTCCTTTCGAATTAACTTAGACTCAAAGTTGAGTTCTTGATGTTCTTAGCTATTCCTTGCATTCGTTTGAGCGTGAGTTGAGTTCATTGGTGTATCCGTCATCATATTTGAAGGGCTGCTCGATTTTTCTTTGTCACTCAACCTTATGAGTAAGGATACAAACCCCATCAAAAGTAGTGAACTGTTGCAATTCAACCACATTAGCATACTTAGGCTCAAGCTCTCCTAGGTACCTAACTATGGTTTGTTGTTCTGGCCCCTAAATATCATATTTGATCATGAGTTTATCAAACTCATGTGTGCACTCTTCAACATTGAGGCTGCCTTGTGTAAGGTTATAGAGTTGAGAGTAACTATCTTAGATGTAGGTTGGAGGTAGAAACAATGACTTGAGTTTAGGTTTTATCTTTTCGCAAGTTCTAATTTTGCTTTTTCGGTTTCTAACTCTCTTAGAGCATAAGTTAGTCCACCATAACGAGATGTACTTTCATAGCCTAAGAGAAACCAGCTTGACCTTCTTGTCTTCAGGAACTTCCTTATACTCAAAGATCCTCCGAACTGTATGCATCCACTCTAGGAACTTATCTAGATCAAGTTTGCCTTGAAATTCAAGAATCTCAACTCTAGAGTCATTAGAGTGTGCTTGGGGTCTTTATTCCCTCTTTGTTCTCCTAAAAGGTTCATCCTCACTAGATGAACATAGGGGATTGCTTGCTACTGCTTCTTCCTCACCGTGATCAAATCGGGTAGGTTTAGCATACATCTTATGTTTTTGTTTCATGAAGTCACCAAGTTGCTTTATCAAATATTGATTTTGAGCCTTAAGTTCTTTATTAGAGGCAAAAATGGCTTGATTTTTATTCAAAACTGCTTCGACTCTCTCTTTAAAACTCATACTAGAACTCATGATAAAACTAGGTGTGTATGGGGTTGATTTGTGAAATGTGTTTAGGGAATGTGTTTGGATTGATTTGGGAACGTGGGGTAGGTTGTAGGCGAAGGAGAAACTTAGCTCTGATAGCAAAGTTAACGAATGCACCAATGAACTTAACTCACACTCAAAATAATGTAAGGAATAGCTAAGAACATTATGAACTCAGCTTTGAGTTTAAGTGAATCTGAAAGGAAAAAGGGATGGAAGATAGAACTAAACTTGATTCTTAGATACGGAAAACACCACCAAGATCAAGGTTAGGGCCCTTAACCCTAATTAGGGTACAGAAACACTACCTAATTAAGAGTTAAGACTCACTTGATCACCATCTAACTTGGCTTAAGCTAGGATAAGCAAGTAAGAGTTTTGGTTTCTCAAAGGAGTAATGGTTTTGCTTTTTTTCATTCAAACTCTAAGCAATCTAATTATAATGAGAGCTGCTTTCCTAGCTTATAAACTTCCAAGCTATTGAAGAACAAGATTAGGAGGTTTCTTTATGCTTAGGAAACCTCTAACCATGCTTAAAGCTAGCTTATATTTGGTTTAGGTACAAAGCATGATTAAGCAAACTGATTACAACTAATGAGTCTTGTAAAGTAAAAGATTAAAGCCCAAACTGTTCCTAAGTTCTTCATTTAGCCTTAAGAAGGTGATTGTATATAGAGGAGAGAGGAAAGTGCTACTAGGAGCATGTACTTTATGACAAGCCAATAGGAAAATCCTTGCATTTCTTTCCTTAATTCTCATTGGCCTTGCTTGTGGCTGGGCTTAAAAGGCTTATGATTGTGCTCCGAAATACCTTTAGCTACAAATGATACTGCTTGGCCTTGCTAGTATTGCAAAAGGGGAGAGTAACCAACGTAGCAGCTAATTAGGTGCAAGCTTGGTGGAAAGTCAGTATGTGATGGACTCCTACCCATCCAAGACCTTAAGGATGATCAATCAAATCCAGGAAGTCAAAAATCAATGTCCAAGGTTCAAAGGATGGCTCACATTTTACGAAGGACACAAATAGAAGCATCCGGGTTTAAGGCAGATTTCAAACCCAGTTTTGTGTTCTTAATTACTTAGGCCTCCATAAGGTTTTGTCCAATTGAGAAATTCGAGCCAAGTCAAGTGGAAGTTTAAGAACCACGTCATTTTTGTAAACCGTGCGGGCTGGAATCCAGTTTAGACCAATCTAAGTATTCTCAGTTCTTTGGATAGGAAAATGAAGTCATAAATGTGTGATTCTACTTGAAGGAGTCAAAAGACATCCACAGTTTTCCAACCATATGTGGTAATCTAAATCATGCCCATGTTTTATATGGGATATATGTGTCTAAATGTTACCTGTAATTTGCCTGAAACTACCTGGTTGCACGTAATTGGTGCATTTGGTGGTTGACGTCATTCTAGGTGTCCAATCCCTACCTAGCAGCATGATTGAGCATTTAAAGAAGTATTGTACACAAACATGTCACAATCATATGAAGAACTAATAAGGAACAAGGAGAGAAAGATAGAAACATCATCATTGGCCAGCCATAAAGCAACCTAGGAACCATGCGGCTTTCCTATTTACTCTTACACATAACCATATATCTTTTTGCTTAATTGCTTACTTAGTAAAAGTTTAGCTTTAATCCTAATGATTAAATAATCTCAATGGTTGTAATTAGCAAGGATTAAGCTAGGAATTGGTTTAGTGTTTCACAGGTTAGCCTAAACCATGAACTAAGCAAGATTAGGAGGTTTCTTAATCTTGAAAAAACCCCTTCCCTTTTACTTTACCAGCTTATGTCCTTGCTTGGTGGGGTATAAGGCACTGTAAACATAACTTTTGTAATAAGGTTACATATTTTGAAAGAGAGAAAAGAGAGCTTTGCTCCTTGAAAACCAAACACTTAACTTGCTTAGCTTTAATTTGGCCGATTAGAGTGTTGGTAAAGAGAAGTCCTAAACTTGTTTAAGTGGGGATTCTATATCTTAATCAAGCTTAGGAGACCTAATATTGGTCTTGGTGGTGACTCCTATATACAAGATTGAAGTTTAATTATGTGTAAACTTATTCCCTTCATTTAGATTCCATTAAACCTAAGCATTAGAATCAAATTGTTCTAGCTTAGCTTGCATCCTCCTTGAGTGTGAGTTTAGTGCATTGGCCTTTCCATCATATTTGGTATCAGAGCTGAGTTTCTACATGGCCTGGTATTCACCTCCATACTTCTAGATTCGTTCACTAAACACAATCCAAACACAAACCTCATTTTATCTCTAAGTAAACTGGTTACATGATGAGTACTAGCTTGAGTGTAGATTAGAAGCTTGAAGCTGTTTTGAAGAGCAATCATAAAATTATTGTTTCTAACCAAGAACTTAAGGCTTAAAATGAGTACTTAAGGAAACAACTTGATCAACGAAGAGCCAATCTGGTTTGGCCAAAGAGAAGAAGAAGAAGCAAGCAACCCCTTAGATTCGTTTAGTGAGGATGAACCAGCAAGGAGGACTAGAATGGAGCCAAGAATATCAAGGCAACTCTAATGATTTGGGACTTGAGATTCCAGAATTTGAGGGCAAGTTGGATCCAGATGCATTCCTTGAATGGATACATACCGTGAAGAGAGTTTTTGAGTACAAGGACGCTCCTGATGATAAGAAAGTAAAGCTGGTGGACGTTAGGCTAAGGAAGTACGCCTCTCTTTAATGGATTAACCTTTCTGCCATGAGGGTTAGGTGTAGGAAAAGGAAGATGAGGACATGGGAAAGCAAAGCTAAAGTCTCAGTTTTTTCCACCCACCTACATCCAAGATAGTTACTCTGAGCTCCATAATCTTACACAAGGTGGTCTCAATGTTGAAGAATACACATGTGAGTTTGAGAAACTCATAATCAAGTGTGATATTCAAGAACCAGAAGAGCAAACTATTGTTAGATACTTGGGGGGACTTAATCCTAAGTATGCTATTGTAGTTTAATTGTAACAATTCACCACCTTTGATGAAGTATGTGTACTTGCTCATAAGGTTGAGCAACAAAAGAAGATCAAACAGCCTTTAAATGTGAGTTTAGCAAGCCTCCACCTCATAACACACCCTCTAACAAGGGGAGTTCTAATCCACCTCCTAAGCCCATAAATCCTTTCCCACTATTCCCACAAAGAACCTAAGCACCACAAAAGAGCCAACCACCTCCAAATAGATCCAATCTGAGCCCAATGAGTACAATAAGGTGCCTTAAATGCCAAGGATTAGGAGACTTAGCCACGAACTGCCCAAACCAAAAGGTTATTACCTTAGTCGAATGGAAAGCCATGGAAGAGGAAGAGATTGAGGAGGAAAATGAAGGGGAAACTGAGGGAAACCTTGAGGAAACACTAGAGAAGGTAGAGGAGGAAGCAGATGAGGGTGAAATATTGGTCATGAGAAGAGTTCCAAGTGGCCAGAAGGGTGCCAAAGATGAGAAAAGGGAGAATGTCTTTACGTACTTGGTGCACAGCTTAAGACAAGGTTTGCTCCTTGATTATTGATGGAGGGAGTTGTGCCAATGTAGTTTCTCTTAGCATGATTGAGAAACTTGGCTTGCAAGCCATCGCCCACCCCTATCCTTACAACATCCAATTATTAAATCAAAGTAAGGGGTTTGATGAAGATCTCATAACCATCCCTCAAAATTCAGAATGTTTAGGCAAGAACCAAAAATCAAAAACAAGCCTAGACATCAAAATACACCATGCTACCGGGTCAGATTGCACTTAGCTGTGAAATCTGATTAGAGTTACCTAATCTCTTGGTGACATAAATTTGTAATTTTTGTGTTTTCATAAACCTTAGGATGTTAGGTTTCTAATAAAACAAGTTTCAGCCTCATTGGAGTTTATTTGCTCATCCAAAACCTATGTTTGAGTCAAACTACCCTGAAGATAGTTTACATCCAGATTTTACCCGGTATTGGTGATTACATTTCTTAATCTTCCATGAGGTTTAAGTGTTCAATTTTTACATCCTTGGAAATATCAAGATCTTAGCTTTCATGTCCAATTGGAATTACCAGATTTGGAGTTCAATTGGTTAGTGAACGAGGCTCATTTTCAGTCTTATGCTGTTTTGGACCAGATTCTACATGATTCGAGCATTCAGCCTATTTCAAGTGTCAAACGATGTCCAAATGCTTGGATTCAAAAGAGAGGGTATTCTAGAAATCTTGAGGTTTTCCTCCATGCAAAGAAACCAAGATTACTCAACATTTGAGGTGTCAACCAAGGAAGACAAAACCGGGCAGATTTAGTTACCTAGCACCCGGTTGCTTAGCCTTGAGGTTTTACCCTCTTAAGAGGGTTTGCTAGAGGTGTGTGCCTGCCATGTTGGCTGTGTTGATGTGCTTAGTCATCCTAACACTCAGCCAAGCAAGGGCATGCTATGTGGAGCAAGGGAAGACCACCATTTTGCAAGCTATCAACCGGCCACTCAAGCTACACATGGCAGCCATGTATTCATCCATCTTTTGATACGGCAGCCGTGTGTTACTTGCCCTTCTTTCTAGGAAAATGAGTGTCCTAAGTTACTTCAAGCTTAGGAAAAGTGTTAGAGAGCTAAATCATGTATTTTAAAGCTTAAGCATTCGAGTTAGTCTAGCTTAGTTCAAACCGTGGGATTGTTTAAGTTAAGCTAAATTAGTTACTTTCCTAGCTAGCAAAGAAGGCTTGTTTTCATGTATGTTCAAGGCTATTTAAAGCCGTGCTGGCTCATTTTGTAATATACATTTGAACTTTTGAATTAAGAAAAAGACTTTGTGTCTTTGAGTTTCCTTGAATACTCAACTTGCTTATCCTTAATTTGGCCGATTAAGGTGATGATCATGTGAGTCTTAATCCTTGGTTAGGTGGTGTATCTTATCCTAATCCAAGATTAAGGGCCCTAAGCTAGTGATTGGTGGTGTATCTTATCTAACCATCTAGTTTAGAAATATTCAAATTCATTTGAAAGCACTTGAAGTCCCTAAAGTTAGCTTCCGGGTTCTCTTACGCCGTGAGCTATCTTTGTTTTCTAGCTTGTGTTCTTCATCCATTCTTGCTTTCCCTAGCACGTTTCCATCATTTTTAGTATCAGAGCAAGTTCATCCTTGCCTGGAAGCTATCACACGCTTTCCCCAGAGCATCTCTGAATCCTAAACTCAAACCCAAATCCAAACCCAAACCCATTCCATCCAAACTTCCAAAATGAGTTCTAGCATGACCTTGGAAGAGGAACTTGAAGCCGTGACCAAGCAAATGCACGAGATGTCTATTGCCAATCAAGAACTCAAGGCTTAGAATGAGTACTTGAGGAAACAGCTTGGAAATAATATGAAACAGAAACAAAAGCTTCAAGAGGTTAGTGAACGAATTGGGACGAATTATAGAGGTGAAGAGGAAGCTAGCAATGTGTTATCTTTCTCTGATGATGATGTACCATTTGAAAGGACAAGAAGAGAAGCACAACCTACTTTCAACTCAAGTGATTTCAAAGTTAAAATTCCTGAGTTTGAGGGTAAGCTAGACCCAGATGAGTTCCTTGAATGGCTACAAACTGTTGAACGGATTTTCGAGTATAAGGATATCCCTGGGGACCGGAAGGTGAAATTGGTTGCTCTTAGACTGAGGAAATATGCCTCCTTATGGTGGACAAACCTCAATGCTAAGAGGACTAGGGAGAGAAAGAGCAAAATCAATACATGGGACAAAATGAAATCAAAGATGAAAGTGCGGTTCTTACTGTCCACTTACGTCCAAGACAACTATATGCTCTTTCATCATCTTACTCAAGGCAAAATGAATGTGGAAGAATACACACGTGAGTTTGAGAAACTCATAATTAAATGTGACATTCACGAGCCTGAAGAACAAGCTATGGTGAGATATCTAGGAGGGCTTGATCCTAGAATTACTAATGTTGTGGAATTACAAGCCTTCACCACTTTTGATGAGATTTGTTTCCTAGCTCACAAAGTGGAACAACAAAGAAGGTCACAGTTTCATACTTGTGAAGAAGTTCCCACATTCCTTCCTCAAAAACAACCATTCACCAAGGGGAGCCCAAACCTTGTCCCTAAACCCACGCCCCCCCCACTTCCTACTCCACGAAAGAACCAAACACCACTATAAAGCCTACCCCCGCAACTCAAACCCAAACATGGCACTCCCCAATGTTTTAAGTGCCAAGGATTTAGACACATAGCCGCCGATTGTGTCAATCGAAGAAGCATTACTCTGGCTGAGTGGGAGGCAATTGGAAAGGAAGAAAAGGGGGAAGAAACTCAAGAAGAAGACCTTGAAGAAATTGAAATCACCACTGATGAAGGCGAAATGCTACTCTTGGAGAAGATGTCTCCAAATTTTCATAAAGAAGAGTATGAACAACATACGAATATTCATGTTTATATGTTAGTCATTCAAACAGAGCAAGACCCTGCCCCATCATTTCCCATCAAACCCATTCCATTCACCCCCATCCAGGATCTCTCATGCTCGGGTCCTAAACTTGCTCAATTTACTCCTCCAAAGCAAAATCCAAACGCACCCCTCATCCATTCATTCTTTTTTCGTTTCCCCAACACCGACTTAAGTTTTGCATAGTTGATGTAAGGGATACGGAAGCAAAGTTTAAACCAAGCTTTTTTGAAGAGTTGATCCTTTTTCAGCCTAGTTCACCCTTGTTTGCTTTTGGGCAGTACGTACTTGGTGAATTTGAGGACAAATTCTTCTCAACAAGGGGAGAGTGATGGAGATCTCATAACCATCCCTCAAAATTCAGAATGTTTACATAAGAACCAAAAATCAAAAACAAGCCTAGACATCAAAATACACCATGCTGCCGGGTCAGATTGCACTTAGTCGTGAAATTTGATTAGAGTCACCTAATCTCTTGGTGACTTAAATTTGTAATTTTTGTGTTTTCATAAACCCTAGGATGTTAGGTTTCTAATAAAAGAAGTTTCAGCCTCATTGGAGTTCATTTGCTCATCCAAAACCTATGTTTAAGTTAAACTGCCTTGAAGACAGTTTACATCCAGATTTTATCCGGTATTGGTGATTACATTTCTTAATCTTCCATGAGGTTTAAGTGCCCAATTTTTGCATCCTTGGAAATATTAAGATCTTAGCTTTCATGTCCAATTGGAATTACCAGATTTGGAGTTCAATTGGTTAGTGAACGGAGCTCATTTTCAGTCCTATGCTGTTTTGGACCAGATTCTACACGATTCGAGTATTCAGCCTATTTTAAGGGACAAATGACGTCCAAATGCTTTGATTCAAAAGAGAGGGTATTCTAGACATCTTGAGGTTTCCCTCCATGCAAAGAAACCAAGATTACTTAGCATTTGAGGTGTCAACCAAGGAAGACAAAACCGGGCAGATTTGGCCACCTAGCACCCAGTTGCTTAGCCTTGAGGTTTTACCCTCTTAAGAGGATTTGCTAGAGGTGTGTGCCTGCCATGTTGGCTATCTTGATGTGCTTAGTCATCCTAACACTCAGCTAAGTAAGGGCATGCCACGTGGAGCAAGGGAAGACCACCATTTTGCAAGCTATGAACCGGCCACTCAAGCTACACATGGCAGCCATGCATTCATCCATCTTTTGATGTGGCAGCCGTGTATTACTTGCCCTTCTTGCTGGGAAAATGAGCGTCCTAAGTTACTTCAAGCTTAGGAAAAGTGTTAAAGAGCTAAATCATGTATTTTAAAGCTTAAGCATTCGAATTAGTCTAGCTTAGTTCAAACCGTGTGATTGTTTAAGTTAAGCTAAATTGATAGCTTTCCTAGCTAGCAAGGAAAGCTTGTTTTCATGTATGTTCAAGGCTATTTAAAGCCGTGCTGGTTCATTTTGTAATATACACTTGAACTTTTGAATTAAGAAAAAGACTTTGTGTCTTTGAGTTTCCTTGAATACTTAACCTGCTTATCCTTAATTAGGCCGATTAAGGTGGTGATCAAGTAAGTCTTAATCCTTGGTTAGGTGGTGTATCTTACCCTAATCCAAGATTAAGGGCCTTAATCTAGTGATTGGTAGTGTATCTTACCTAATCATCTAGTTTAGAACTATTCAAATTCATTTGAAAGCACTTGAAGTCCCTAAAGTTAGCTTCTGGGTTCTCTTAAGCCTTGAGCTATCTTTGTGTTCTAGCTTGTGTTCTTCATCCATTCTTGCTTTCCCTGGCATGTTTCCATCAGGGTTATAAATTAACTCTCGGTGTCTCATTTCTCTATCCATTGGAAAGAACTACCAAGATGAGTTGTGCTGTGACGTTATCCCCATGGATGCATGCCATGTCTTGTTAGGTAGACCTTCGATGTATGATAGCAAGGTGATACAGAATGGGTTCCTGAATACATATTCCTTTTACAAAGGAGGAAAGAAGATCACCCTAGTTCCTTTATCACCATTTGAGCTCCATAAAAGCAAACCCCAAAAGAGGTTCGAGCAAACCCCATTGCCATTTTATTGATACACCAATTCTGTCGCTTGTTTTCAAAGGAGATACCTACGGGTTTGCCTCCTAAGAGACATATCCAGCACCACATTGATCTTATCTCCGGTTCTATCCTTCCAAACATGCTAGCATATAGGATGAATCCTAAGGAAACCATGGAGATTCAAAAGCAAGTAGAGGAACTAATGTCAAAAGGACTTGTACATGAGTCCTTAAGCCCTTGTGCCACACCTGCCCTACTGGCTCCTAAGAAGGATGACTGCTAACGTAGGTGTGTTGATAGTAGAGCCATAAACAAAATCACTATCAAGTATAGGTATCCTATACCTAGACTTGAGGATATGCTGGATGAGTCACATGGCTCAAAAGTGTTTTCAAAGATCAACCTTCGAAGTGGATACTACCAAATCAGAATCCGAGAGGGAGATGAATGAAAGATGGCTTTCAGGACCAAAGGAGGGTTGTACGAGTGGCTTGTTATGCCATTTGGTCTTTCTAATGCTCCTAGCACATTCGTGAGGCTAATGAATCAAGTATTCAGGCCTTATATTAGAAAGTTTGCGGTTATTTACTTCGATGACATTCTGATCTATTCTAAGAGTAAGCAAGAGCATCAAGATCACCTCAATCGGATTATGCTTGTTCTTGAATGTGAGAGATTGTGTGGTAACCTTAAGAAATGTACCTTTTTCACTCATGAGGTCACGTTCTTGGCTTATACTGTTTCTGGTGAAGGTATAAAGGCATATGAGAGCAAGTTAAAGGCTATTCGATCATGGCCTCTCCCACAAAGTATACATGATGTTCGAAGCTTTCATGGATTAGCTTCCTTTTACAGGAGGTTATTAGGAACTTCAACACCATACTGGCTCCCATGGCTAAGGTGAGCAAGGGTACATCATTCAAATGAACCCCTAAAGCCTAAGCTACCTTTGAGGAAGTGAAAAGAAGACTAACTCAAGCACCCATTCTATCCTCGTCGTGCTTTGAGAAAGTCTTTGAAGTTGAATGTGATGCATCTGGTGTTGGAATAGGTGGTGTCCTTACTTAGGAAGGTAAACCTTTGGCCTTCTTTAGTGAGAAACTTGCGATTCAAGGTGAAAGTATTCCACCTAGAACAAAGTGTTTTTATGCAATTATGCGATGTTTAGAGCCCTGAAGTCATTATCTTGTGGCCAGTGAGTTCATTTTGCTATTTGATCACGAGGCTTTAAAGTATGTTCAAGGCCAACATAAGTTAAACTCATGCCATGCAAAGTGGGTTGAGTATCTCCAGTCATTTCATTTCACTATCAAGCCTAAGTAAGGAAAACTCAATTAAGGAGCCGATGGATTGTCTAGGAGGTATCTCCTCCTGTTTCAGTAAGATGCTTGTGTTCTTGGTTTTGAGCATCTAAAACATTTGTACGCTGATGATGCAGACCTTGGGGAGTTAAATTCTATGCCAAAAGCACCCCAAGGGAGATTTCTTAGTCCAAGAGGGATTTTTGTTCAAGGGTACACGGCTGTGTATCCCAAAGTGTGGGACCCATGAGCTTTTGATTAGAGAGGTGCATGGTAGTTCTTTGGCTAGTCATTTTGGAGAGTCCAAGACTTTAATCATATTAAGGGAACATTAGTACTTCCCAGGAATGGAGAAGGATGTTCAAGACATCCTAAAGAGATGTGGAACTTACTAAGTTGCCAGGAGTCACTCCCTTCCCCACGACTTATGCACACCCCTTCCTCGTTACCTTGTGGTGGTGGATAGGATTTTGAAGATGACACATTTTATACCATGCAACAAGACAAATGATGCTACACATATTACAGAGTTATACTTCACGGAGGTAACCAGATTACATGGCATCCCTAAGTCCATTGTTTCTGATAGGCATACAAAGTTTTTAAGTCATTTTTGGATTACCTTATGCAAGAAGCCTGATACTAAACTCATTTGTAGTACCATTTGTCATCCCTAAACTGATGGGCAAACCGAGATGACTAATCGAACTTTAGGCACTCTCCTAAGGACTTTGATTAAACCTCATGCCAAAGCTTTGGATCTACTCTTGCCACATGCTAAATTTGCTTATAATAAGACACTAAGTAAGGCTACTAGTTTCTCCTCCTTCAAAGTGCTCAATGGAATTGATCCCCTAAGCCTACTTGATCTCACCCCACGGCTTTCAGACCGAAAGCCTAGTGCGGATGCAGTAGCTAGAGTGAAAGAGATTCAGAAACCCCACGAGTTGGTTAAGGGAAGAATAGAGAAGACCAATGTATCATAGCAAGCCCAAGCCAACAAGTATAGGAGAAAGATGGTTTTTCAACTGCTAGGCCTCATATGGATACACCTACGGAAGGAACGTTTTCCTTCCAATAGAAAGAATAAGTTAATGCCAAGAGCTGAAGGTTCACTTGAGGTTTTAGACAGGGCAAATGAAAATACCTACAACGTTAATTTACCAAGAGATTATGGAGTTTCAGCTACGTTCAATGTGGCAGACTTGAGCCCCTATCTTTCAGATGACTACCGAGCAGATTTGTGGATCAAACTTTTTCAACAAGGGGAGGATGATGGAGTCCTATCCATCCAAGACCTTAAGGATGATCAATCAAGTCCTACAAGTCAAAAATCAACATCCAAGGTTCAAAGGATGGTGCACATTTTGCAAAGGACACAAACAGAAGCATCCGGGTTCAAGGCAAATTTCAAGCCCAGTTTTGTGTTCTTAATTGCTTAGGCCTCCATGAGGTTTATGTCACAATTGTTTATATATCTTGGATCCCTAAGATGTTAAAAATCTATTCCAATTGAGAAATTCATGTTAAGCCAAGTGGAAGTTGAAGAACTTGGTCATTTTTGCGAACCATACAGGCTAGAACTTGATTTAGACAAGTCTGAGTTTTCTAAGGTTTTAGATAGGCAAATGAAGTAATAAACATGTGATTCCACTTGGAGGAGTTAGAAGACATCTAGAGCATTACAACCATATGTGGCAATCCAAATTATGCCCACGTTTTACATCGGATATGTGGCATCCAAATGTTACCTGCAATATGCCTAAAACTGCCTAGTGGCACCTAATTGGTGCATTTGGTGGTTGATGTCATTCTAGGCATCCAATCCCTACCTAGCAGCATGATTGAGTAGTTAAAGGAGTATTAGAAACAAAAGGCAGAAGCATCCTCATTGGCCAGCCGTAAAGCAACCCAGGAAACAAACAGCTTTCTCCTTTACTCTCACACATAACCAGCTGCCGTTTCTGCTTGATTGCTTACTTAGTAACAAGTTTAGCTTTTGTAACGCCCCAAATTAACCATGTTTCACTGTTTATATCCTCCTTAATAATGAATCACTCAATCGTAATATGATGAATCCAATGATAGGGGCGTTGCCGCCGTCCAAAAGGACAAGGCTTGAAACATGAGTGTTATAAATAACACAGTTAAGCATAACCTCTACTGTACACATTCACATATGCTCATCAATTCACAATCAAGCGTTAACCAATAAAAGGTTTATAAATCATAAGAAGATAATTCATCATGTAATCTACATCTTCATCTACAGAAGAATTCCAAATACAACTTAAAGTATGCATATACGGCATTACTTCTGATCCATCTGGATTTCCTACTTCACTTATTCTCTTCAGCTGATTTGCTGGCATGAGGGTAATGCTCTGAGCATTTGCTTAAAACAAAACATGAAAAACATTTCGAACTGTGAGCCGAAACTCAGTACATGCATTCCTGAATTGTTAAATGATCATTGAAACATTGGTTAGGCCCGCTTTGCAATTCATTTAGTTAAAACAGTGAATAAGATGATGTAAAGCTGCATTGCTAGTTATTATCTAATAGTGCACCCCTTGATGCTGTTACGATCTATGGATAGGTGTACACCTGCTAAGTCGATCGGGGACCTGGCCTGAAGCCGCGTGGGTAACTGAAGGGCGAATGCCCTATAGATGATAACTGATGGGGTCACTAATTAACTGATAAATCACTGTGTAAACTGATTCATTGATGTACTTACCAAAATATGATAACGTTGATAAATACATTGTGATTTCTAAAGATACAGGCAATGGACGTACCGGAAGTCTTTAAAAATGATATTTCACTTGATAATACTTATGCACAATGGAAATGATAGACTAGGCCTCAACTCTGTTTCATAAATGTCACTGTAAGTATGTGTAGTCAGTAAATGATCCTTACTCACATAATTGAGTGAGTAAAAGTAGGTGTAACAGAAGTTGAAGAATGAAATGGGATACATAACTTGTGCATTTCAATATAATAAACTGATTTTAATTCAATATAAGACAAGTTAAGCCAAAATAAACTGATTTAAATCAGTTAGGGTTATTGAACTTGAAATACAATAAATTGAAGCAAAATAGGCCAAATGTAAATGATTGAAGTGATAATGAAAAGGATTGTAATTGATATAGATAAAATATGGGTTTTTGATATTTCTGAAATGGATAATGAAAAGTGTGATGTTTCTGAAATGGATAATAGAATGGTTAATGCTTCTAAAATGGGTGGCAAATGGTTTATGCCATAAGGGGTGCTGTGAGGTTAATAAAAGCCCATATAACACCCTAACTTGGTCCAAAGGACACTGATTTTGAGTTATTACTGTGCTCACTTCCCAAATTTCATTTTCATACTTGTTTAACTCAGTTATCAACCCAAGTAAGCTTTTGTACATAATCAAACTTGTTGAGCTTCTGAAAATACCCATAATTATATAGAAACTTCTGATAATACTTCCAATCGCCATGGTTTCTGTATTCACCCATGTTACCGTTTGGTGGTCTGCATTATAAAATCCATATCTTTCACTCCTAACCTCCAAATAAGATGTAAAGCCCTAATATGAAAAGCTTATAATGTCCACTAAAACCTTCATTCAGGGCACAAAGCATGATTCACATAGTAAGGGCCCTAAAATTAGGGTAGAACACAGACGTGTATAGTTTCAGTTCAATCTGCGCAGTCGTAGCAAAACGACTATAACTTTTTCCACAGAACTTGGATTAAGGCAATTAAAAAGGAATTTGAAAGATAACTCATTGATATATCCACACACCAAAAATCACAATTTTTTAGTGACCCAATCAATGCCAGTTTTCCCGTAAAATTACTGTTCCAGTTCAGTTCTCAGTTTCAATGTATTCTGCATAGTCTTGAATAAATTGGTCATACCTTTGTCCACACAACTTGAAATTGAGTAATTCTAAATCTTATTGAAAGCTAACTCATTGAAGTATATTCATACCAAAAATCATGAATTTTGGATGTGCCAAACAGTACAAATTTAATCTTGAAGTCACCCCTGTTTTGGGTCTGGTTATTGCATAACAGCACGTACTTGTAAGCTTTTCTTGACATAACCACCCATTAAAACCACTCTTTAACCTATATAAATCAGCATAAACATTTTGATATTCATTACCAATGCCAAATATCACAAAATCTCATTTAAAATAATCAAAACCCAATACTTAAATATGAAGCTTGCATGATTAAGAGAAAACCCTAACCCTAGCATCATCCAACTTCAACTCCACCATGATCCATCACCAAGATGATTCTTAATTCAATAAAAACAACATGATCCATCATCAAAATAACCAAAACAAGAAGCAAGAACCAAAAATTCAAAGAACAAGATTGAAGTCACTTACTTTGAGCTTGAAATAAGTGGAGATGGAGATGATATTTGGTGGTTTTGAGGATGGAAAATGGTAGCCAATAGAGGGAGGTTGTTTGGGGATTGAAATCCTTGGCGGAGAGTGGCCGAAAAGTGGCCAGAAAACACCATAACAGGGCTAGGCTGCTACTGCTGGGAGTGACCATGAGGCTGAGAGAAGGAGGAGAAAAGAAGAGAGAGAAAATCACTTGCATTTACTTGGTGCAAATGAACCTTAGGCCAAAATAAATACATGGCTGAAATTTATCCTCCTCGAAAGCTACTTTTGCTAAGTAAAGATTAGGCCTAATTAAGGATAATTAGGCAAATAAATAGAGTCAAGACTTGGTGGGCTAAAATTGGCCTTAAACGGACTCGGGTTCGAAAACTAGCTCAAACCGAGTGCGCTTGAAAATTTTTTTTTTTTTCCGAAGCTCGAGATTAAATGTAATGTCATGAAAAATAATTTAATCTTTTAAATCATAAATATCGAGACCTACTATCAATTTTTTCCGAAATTATCCGGTAAATAAAACTCGAATTGCAAAGTGAGGCCCGAAATGAATTTTTCCAATTGGGATGATTCAATAAGATAAATAAATGTGAAAAATGAATAACATGGTTTAATTAAATAAATAAACATGATTTAGGGTCGGGCTATTACAGCCTTCCCCCCTTAAAGAGTTTCGTCCTCGAAACTTATGAACTTTGCCAACAGATGCAACGTTATCCCAAATAAATATGGGTACGTGACTTTCACTTGATCCTCAGTTTTTCAAGTAGTTTATGAGGAAGTATGATTTGTCCAAAGTAATTTGATTTAAAGTATCTGCTTGATACTTAACTTCTTAATCTTGTAATCCAATATCTGAATTGGATGCTCTTGAAATACAAGACCCTCAATGACGACAATGGATTTAAGTATGACAGCATGGTCAGGAACTGAAATATACTGCCTGAGTGGTAGGTAAGGAACACAGAATATGTTATGCACATGTTTGAGTTATATATGCAGATCTGGTAGACAAGTTGTAAAATTCGACCTTTCAATGAACTGATATGGTCCAAAAGATCTTGGCTTCAATTTAGATCACAGTAAAACCTCCTTACACCCTTAGTTGGTGAGACTTTTTAAAAAGTTTGTCATATACTAGAAATTCTAAGAATCTCCTCCTTTTATCAACATAGCTTTTCTGTCGGTTCCAATGGTCTGCTTTTAAGAGTCTTCTGCGATATGCCGCCTTATTTAATGTTGAAGAAGATCTTCATGACCCATAAGATGACTTGTTGTCAATATCTGCCGCTATTTTGTCCTGATGTTTAATGAAGGATTCTCTGCTAGTGCTATCACAACGTTGACTGCCGGGAGTTCCATACTGTCTTCAAATGCAAATGTTGGTCGTGAAACACTACAGGCGCTAACTTAGAAGAGTTGATTCATTGATATTTTTAGATGCTTGGGATGATAAGAACTGCTAAAGTTCAATCCCGTTCCAAAGGCTCTTTGAAGTACATGTCAAACAGGCTTGAAATCTCTGATCTCTGTCAGACACTATGTCTGAGGGAATCCCATGGCAAAATCTATCAAAATTGAATCCCAGTTTCAAGTGGGAATTTCTAATGGTCTCAATTCACTTACGGGGTGCTGGTATTCTGCCATGGCCTTTTTGGCAAATTAGACCTTTATCCATAATAAATATTCTGCAATATCTCTTCTCATATTGTTTCACAAAAATATTTCCTCAAATCTGTGTACACATTGGTGCCCCCTCGATGCACCAAATAGCAAGTATTATGAGCCTCCTCTAAGATCTGCTTTCTTAAGATTTTGCTTTATTCTTTGGAGCACAGGATCACTATCTTGATTCACTCTAGGCTCCTCCATTAGGGAGGGCTATAAGGTAAGTACCAGCAGTTGAACATTTGCCTTCCAGTGTGACACTAATTGACTGTGCAAATCCTCAAGCTCTCTTGAGAAATTCAGTTGAGTAATCACTACGGTGTTCACAGTATGTTATGCCTTCCTATTCAGGGTGTCTGCCACAATACTTCCAGTTCTTGGTTGGCAGTGGATTTGCCACAACTGATGCTTCATATAGACTGAGCCTCTTTTGAGAGAAGATGTACTTCAACCTTTGATGATCAGTATTGATTTTACATTGTGTTCTATACAAGTAATGTCTCCAAATTTTCCCTACAAAAACTGTAGCTGCTAACTCCATATCATGGTTAGGAAATCCTTCTCATAAGGCTTGAGTTGTTGGGAGGCATAAGCCACTAGTTTAATCTTCTTGCTAACTATCTAGCTTTCTTTAACAAATTTGTCAGGGAAGATGATATTTGTCAAATCCTTCCTGAACTTGATAATTCCCTACTAAACTTAAACAGTTGCTAATCTCAGTGCATTGGTGGGTCTTGGGCACTTTGTAACTGCTTTCACCTTTTGCAAATCAACCTTAAGCTCTTCCTTTGAAACCATATGTTCCAAAAACACCATTACTTCAAACCAATAATCACACTTCTTGTATTTGCTATGTAATTGATGCTCCCTCAAGGTCTGTAACACTGTCCTCAAATGAACAGTATGCTCATCTTTGTCCTTGGAGTATTTCAAGGCATCTTTTATATACACCACCACAACTTATCTAGATATGGTTTGAAACTCTATCCATAAGATCCGTAAAGGCCGCGAGGCCATTGATTAGACCAAAAGGCATCACAGTGAATTCATTATGACCCACACATGGTCCGTAGCATGGTTTTGGTAATGTATTCAGATATAATGCTAAGTTTATGGTACCTTGACCTCAAATCAATCTTAGATCAGACTCCTGCTCCCTGCAGTTGATCAAATAAGTCATCTACTTGGGGCGATGGGTATGTGGTTTTGATGGTGATCTTGTTCAGGTCTTTGAAATCAATACATAACCTCAAGGTTCCATTCTTGTTCTTTACAATCATCACTGGGGCACCCCCATGGTGATACATATGGCCTAATAAAGCCTGTCTGTAACAACTCATCTAGCTGAATGTGTAATTCCTTAAGCTTATTTGGGGCCATACGATATGAGGTTTTTGAGATAGATTAGGCACCAGGGGTGAATTCAATCTTATAATCAATTTCTCTTGGCGAAGCAGTCCCGGTAACTTTTTCGGAAAACTTCTCTGAACTCACAAACTCTAGGGAAGTCTTCTACTTTTTGTTCCTTAGGTTGAATGTTAATAGCATAACACCAATACACTATATATCCTTGACATAAGAGCTCACTTGTTTCATAACAGAATTTAAAGGATAAGGTTTTTCCTCTCTATGACCCTGAAACATATTTCTCTCCCTTATTCATCTCTTGAAATAATCTTAGGGCCATCACAACCTTTCTTGACCCCATAAGTACACAACCAGATCATTTCCAACATGATATTACAGTCTAACGAGTCAAATTAAATCAGAACTTCAGGGGAAACTATCCCACCAATAATAATTAAAATAAATTATGAGAGATAGAACACTAAACTCTAGAGTCATTGGATAACATAAGTCCATAATTGGTTTCTGCCTTCTTAGTCAAGGTTCACGTGCTTGTCAGATCATGTGAATATAAATGAATGAGTGGCAACTGAATCAATCAATACACAAAATGGCTTCGAAATTAAAAGAGAGCTTCACTAACTACTGCACCAAAGGTAACAGCTTCCTTCTTGCTCAACACATAAGCCTTTTCTACAGCTGTGGGCCTTGAAAGTGAGAGCCCTTATCTACAGCCTTCAGTTTTCAAGAACAGGCAGCGACGAGGTGCTCTGGGCTACCGCACTATGTGCATTTGTCAATTCCCACTTAGCAATCTAGAGTGTTGTGGTTAGTTCTTTTAGAAATCGACTCGAAGTGAAGTCAGGCCCTAAGAGCCTATTCTTAACAATGCTCCACTAAATATCGGTTTCACCAGTTAGATAAAATGTTGTAATGTTAACCTTTTTATCCCCTGGAATCTCTATTATAGTGATAACTTTCTCCTTCCTCAAATCTATTTTTCAGGTTCTACTGGGTCATACTTTGCACTCTAGAGTTCTTTAGTCTGAATCAACTAAAGGCATTTTTCTAAGAGGCAGTAACCCATCAAAATTTCTCGCTGATGCAGTCCAAATACATAACAAAGATTTTGATTGTCCAACTTAAGCTTTATGCAAGTGATCTTCAATAAGAAACTGAGGTTGAATCAACCAAAAAGGGTAGGCACATTGCGTTTCCCCTTAGCAATAGATTCCACAAGTTTGATAATAACTAACCTTTATACAAAGTGTAGTTAAGATCCACCTTTTGTTCAGGCGTGCTATAAAATTATCATCTATCGACATGGGTGCAACCCAATAATAAACTAGCTACTAGCAGTGATTGGGCTTGAAAAAGGTGACCAGAACTGATGAAGGTGTAACATGAGAGTGAATGATGATGCAACTAGATGGGAAGATGCCATAAGGACAAAAAGATGAAGCCCTTGGTCAAAGTAAGGAGTATCCAATAGTTGATAATCCAACAAGGACAATGGTAGTGGGTATGTTACGAGAAGGCGCAGTGAAATATTGTCAAGAGTAAGAATCAATGGACTGCTTACAACAGTTTGGGCAATTTAAGCAAGTCTTGAATTGCAATGGATTGAAGCAAAAATGTCTCTCTAAAGTGTCCTTGATTTCTCTTATATGGAATAGTCTGTAGTCAATGTTTCAAACTTATGTACCATAGAACAAGCCTCTCCAAAATCCTACAATTCAGGGGATACTACTTCAAGAACCCCCCTTTATAGCTCACCTAGATGAGATTCTTAGTTATAGAAGAAAATATCTGCAATCAACGAGGTATATTGAAGTAATTGCCACTTGGATCCAAGAAATGCACAAAATGACACCCATAATATAAAGAAATATAAGCTCAAAGTTGCAGGTACCCATGGACTTGAACAGTCTGTACCATCAGACTTCTAGGTTGAATTTCATTGACCACTAGTCTCCAAATGTGCTGCAACATGGGTCATTGGAAAGCTCACTTTCTGAACTTTGATATAGAATAACTAGAACATCTCTATTTGATGGAATGTATGGGCTACAAGTGGACTAAACTCAAACCTTGTGCATTAGGATTCTGCTAACTTTGCAGACTTTGACTTGTCTAATAGTTTTGAATAACCAAATGGCCTCTAATCCACTTGAAACTTGTTTCATATGAAAGACATCTCCTTAAACTTAAAATTGGGATGGAAAATCCTTGCGTAAATCATGGTGATCATGGACAAAAGTTACTTCAAGATCGGTCCTTATGCACTGATCAAAACTGTCAAGTTGATTGAACTTATGTAATCTGCCCACACTTGATTTTTCCTATGCGTTTAACCTCAAAATGAGTCAATGGCCCTTCATAGGACACATTTGTAACAACCCCCAACCCTAGGGCTACGAGTGTTAATGATTCTGAAATTTCAGGGGCGAAACGGACAGAGTTTTGCCTGCAAACTAGCTAATTCCCAAGCTTAAAGCCTTACATCACATCATCTGCATTGAATAGAAGTATAAAAGGATATCAAATCAAGCTCAACGGCTACACGTCGGAGACCACAACTCTACGGACTACACGCCTGGAGTACAAGGGTTTACATCCCATAAATAAACAATTCCAGCTAGAAGGATGGCATACCATTCAGATGGATGGCTTATATGATCATACATACCTAAATGCATTGGAGCACCTTTAACTTGTTGTTAAAACTCACCCTCGAATCTGATGCTTGAGATCAACTATATACATATTGTATGGATCCATCTGACAAAGAAGAATATTGTCATAATAATCTGATACACATTGCAGACATTACTATTGTCACAAATCTCCGATGATATCATAACAACCTTCATTCCTCACTAACCAACTTTCTCAGTGTCTTAACTCCATAATCCATATCCCATAAAGAAAATCTTAACCTGGCTATAATACCAAATCTGTAACGGCCCAAATTAACCATGTTTCACTATTTATATCCTCTTTAATAATAAATCACTCAATCGTAATATGATGAATCCAATGATAGGGGCGTTACCGCCGTCCAAAAGGACAAGGCTTAAAACATGAGTGTTATAAATAACACAGTTAAGCATAACCTCTACTGTACACATTCACATATGCTCATCAATTCACAATCAAGCGTTAACCAATATAAGGTTTATAAATCATAAGAAGATAATTCATCATGTAATTTACATCTTCATCTATAGAAGAATTCTAAATACAACTTAAAGTATACATATACGGCATTACTTCTGATCCATCTGGATTTCCCTACTTCACTTATTCTCTTCAGCGGATTTGCTGGCATGAGGGTAATACTTTGGGCATTTGCCTAAAACAAAACATGAAAAACATTTCGAACGGTGAGCCGAAGCTCAGTACATGCATTCCTGAATTGTTAAATGATCATTGAAACACTGGTTGGGCCCGCTTTGCAATTCATTTAGTTAAAACAGTGAATAAGATGATGTAAAGTTGCATTGCTAGTTATTATCTGATAGTGAACCCCTTGATATTGTTACGATCTATGGATAGGTGTACACCTGCCAAGCCGATCAGGGACCTGGCTGAAGCTACGCGGGTAACTGAAGGGCGAATGCCCTATAGATGATAACTGATGGGGTTACTAATTAACTGATAAATCACTGTATAAACTGATTCATTGATGTACTTGCCAAAATATGATAATGTTGATAAATACATTGTGATTTCTAAAGATACAGGCAATGGACGTACCGGAAGTCTTTAAAAATGATATTTCACTTGATAATACTAATGCACAATGGAAATGATAGACTAGGCCTCAACTCTGTTTCATAAATGTCACTGTAAGTATGTGTAGTCAGTAAATGATTCTTACTCGCATAATTGAGTGAGTAAAAGAAGGTGTAATAGAAGTTGAATAATGAAATGGGATACATAACTTGTGCATTTCAATATAATAAACTGATTTTAATTCAATATAAGACAAGTTAAAGCAAAATAAACTGATTTAAATCAGTTAGGGTTATTGAACTTGAAATACAATAAATTGAAGCAAAATAGGCCAAATGTAAATGATTGAAGTGATAATGAAAAGGATTGTAATTGATATAGATAAAATATGGGTTTCTGATATTTCTGAAATGGATAATGAAAAGTGTGATGTTTCTGAAATGGATAATAGAATGGTTAATGCTTCTGAAATGTGAGGTTAATAAAAGCCCATATAACACCCTAACTTGGTCCAAAGGACACTGATTTTGAATTATTACTCTGCTCACTTCCCAAATTTCATTTTCATACTTGTTTAACTCAATTATCAACCCAAGTAAGCTTCTGTACATAATCAAACTTGTTGAGCTTCTGAAAATACCCATAATTATATAGAAACTTCTGATAATACTTCCAACTGTCATGGTTTCTATATTCACCCATGTTACCGTTTGGTGGTCTGCATTATAAAATCCATATCTTTCACTCCTGACCTCTAAATGAGATGCAAAGCCACAATATGAAAAGTTCATAATGTTTACTAAAACTTTCATTCAGGGCACAAAGCATGATTCACATAGTAAGGTCCCTAAAATTAGGGTAGAACACAGACGTATACAGTTTCAGTTTAATCTGCGCAGTCGTAGCAAAACGACTATAAATTTTTCCACAGAACTCGGATTAAGGCGCTTCAAAAGGAATTTGAAAGATAACTCATTGATCTATCCACACACCAAAAATAACAATTTTTCAGTGACCCAATCAATACCAGTTTTCCCGTAAATGTACTATTTCAGTTCAGTTCCCAGTTTCAATGTATTCTGCATAGTCTTGAGTAGATTGGTCATAACTTTGTCCACACAACTCAAAATTAAGTAATTCCAAAGCCTATTGAAAGCTAACACATTGAAGTATATTCACACCAAAAATCATGAATTTTGGATGTGCCAAATAATACCAGTTTAATCCTGAAGGCACCCCTATTTTGGGTCTGATTATTGCATAACTGCACTTACTTGTAAGCTTTTTTTGACATAACCACCCATTAAAACTACTATTTAACCTATATAAATCAGCATAAACATTTTGATATTCATTACCAATGCCAAAGATCAAAAAATCTCATTTAAAACAATCAAAACCCAACACTTAAACATAAAGCTTGCATGATTAAGAGAAAACCTTAACCCTAGCATCATCTAGCTTCAACTCTACCATGATCCATCACCAAGAAGATGCTTAATTCAATAAAAACAACATGATCCATCATCAAAATAACCAAAACAAGATGCAAGAACCAAAAATTCAAAGAACAAGATTGAAGTCACTTACTTTGAGCTTGAAATAAGTGAAGATGGAGATGATATTTGGTGGTTTTGAGGATGGAAAATGGTAGCCAATATAGGGAGGTTGTTTGGGGATTGAAATCCTTGCCAAAGAGTAGCCGAAAAGTGGCCAGAAAACACCATAATAGGGCTGGGCTGCTGCTGCTGGGGGTGGCCATGAGGTAGAGAGAAGGAGGAGAAAAGAAGAGAGAGAAAATCACTTGCATTTATTTGGTGCAAATGAACCTTAGGCCAAAATAAATACATGGCTGAAATTAATCCTCCTCAAAAGCTACTTTTGCTAAGTAGAGATTAGGCCTCATTAAGGATAATTAGGCAAATAAATAGAGTCAGGACTTGGTGGGCCAAAATTGGCCTTAAACGGGCTCGGGTTCGAAAACTAGCTCAAACCTAGTGCGCTTGAAATTTTTTTTTTTTTCAAAGCTCGAGATTAAATGTAATGTCATGAAAAATAATTTAATCTTTTAAATCATAAATATCGCGGCCTACTATCAATTTTTCCCGAAATTGTCCGGTAAATGAAACTCGAATTGCAAAGTGGGGCCCGAAATGAATTTTTTCAATTGGGATGATTCAATGAGATAAATAAATCTAATCATCTAGCTTAGAACTATCCAAGTTTCATTAAACACTCTTGAAGTTCACAAACTAGTTCTTGGTTTCACTCCTCTCAAACCATGAATTACCTTTGTTCTTCTTAGTGTCTTTTTATCCTCCTTTACTTCCCTCACTTCCTTACTCCTTTGATTCCTCTTATCCACACAAAATCAAGCCTTGACATAGCTGATTGCATCGAACTTCCAACAAACTTCAAAGCTACCTCAAACCGTGGAAAGGGACTTACCTAGGCAAGCTAGGCAGCGAGTTGGCACGGTCACCCCGTGCCCTTGAGCACGACCGTGCCACCCCTGGCCGTAAGAGTTTGCTTGTTTTCTAGCCTCCTTTGACGTGAGTTAACTTGGGTTGCTATTCTTCCCTTGGACTTACATCAATTTCGGTATCAGAGCCAGGTTAACTCCAAGGGAAGGATAGCAACCCAAGTTAACTCACGTCAAAGGAGGCTAGAAAACAAGCAAACTCTTACGGCCAGGGGTGGCACGGTCGTGCGCAAGGGCACGGGGTGACCGTGCCAACTCGCTGCCTAGCTTGCCTAGGTAAGTCCCTTTCCACGGTTTGAGGTAGCTTTGAAGTTTGTTGGAAGTTCGATGCAATCAGCTATGTCAAGGCTTGATTTTGTGTGGATAAGAGGAATCAAAGGAGTAAGGAAGTGAGGGAAGTAAAGGAGGATGAAAAGACACTAAGAAGAACAAAGGTAATTCATGGTTTGAGAGGAGTGAAACCAAGAACTAGTTTGTGAACTTCAAGAGTGTTTAATGAAACTTGGATAGTTCTAAGCTAGATGATTAGATAAGATACACCACTAATCATTTAGCTTAGGGCCCTCAATCTTGGATTAGGATAAGATTCACCACCTAACCAAAGATTGAGACTCACTTGGTCACCACCTTAATCGGCCACAATTAAGGATAAGCAAGTTAAGTGTTTAGGAAATCACAAGACACAAAGTCTTTTCTCTCTACTGAAAATTCAACTCTATTCCTTCAAAATGAACATACAAGGCTTTATATGGCCTTGAGAGTACACAAATGAGCTTTCCTTCCAAGGGAGGAAAGTCATTAAACTTGCTAATCACTTCCTAACACACGGTTTACTCTAATACAAACCAAAAGCTGAAAGCTTATTTTACAAAGCACTTGAGTTATCTTCCTAAACCTTTCCTATGCATTAAGGAATGTAGATGACTCATTTTCCCAGCTAGGAAGGTAAGAGTGCATGGCTAGCCACCTCAAAAGGACTGAAAAATGCATGTGTGCCATGTCATGCTTGAGTGGTCGAATGAGGGCTTGCAAAATGGTGATGTTTCACTTGCTCCACGTGTCTCTCTCTCAAGTAGCTGAGTGGTGCTTGATCAAGCAGCTCAAAATGACCTGCTTGGCAGCCTTCCACCTTAAGCAAACCCCTTGAAGGAGGAAAACCACCAAGCTAAGCAACCGGGTGTCAAGCAGCCGGTTTCTGCCTCCACTTGCAACGCATGTTTGACACCTCAAATGATGACTATTTGCTACGTTTCTTACATGGTTGGAAACCTCAAGATGTCTAGTTTACCCTCCATTTGGAATCGTAGCATTTGGACGTCATTTGCCCCCTGAACAAACCAGAAAACCAAAACCGTGCATTTTGCAGTGCAATCCGGACAGGTTCAAGAGATGAACTGTTTTAAGTAACCAAATGAATTCCAAATGATATGAAACCAATTGGACTTAAAATTTAACATCCTGAACTTGATAATCATCCAAAAAACGGACACCAAAATATGCTTTAGGCCGATGTAATAAGATAGCAAAAACCGGGTAAAAATCTGGATGAGAACCCGGGTGTATCACCTTGTGTGTTTGCCATCAAGTGACTCATGGCCGTGACTTTGGAGTTGATTTCTTGATTATTTTGGATCAATGAAACATTATTAGACCTTGAGGATGGACCTCCATCATTCTCCCCTTGTTGGGAAGATTTGATCCTCAAATCAGAAAGGTAACCATCTGCTTCATAAGGGCTTAAATCAGCAACGTTAAACGTAGCGGATACTCCATAATCTCTTGGTAACTCTACCTTGTAAGCATTATTGTTGATCTTCTCCAAAATCTCGAATGGACCATCCGCTCTAGGCATCAATTTAGTTTTCCTTTTGGAAGGAAAACGTTCTTTACGAAGATGAATCCAAACCAAATCACCTGGCTTAAAAAGCTTCTCCCTTTTATGCTTGTTAGCTTGGGCCGTGTAGTTTTCTCAATCTTGGCCTTTACTAACTCATGCAACTTCTGGATTTCTTCCACCCTAGTAGCGGCATCCGCACTTGGCTGTTGATCTAATGGTCGTGGTACAAGATCAAGTGGACTTAGGGGATCAATTCCATAGACCACTTTAAAGGGAGATAGACCAGTAGCCTTGCTTGGAGTCTTATTGTAAGCAAACTCAGCATGTGGAAGTAACAGATCCCAAGCTTTGATGTGGTTTTTAATCAGAACCCTTAATAAAGTACCAAGGGTTTCGATTAGTAACCTCGGTTTGCCCATCTGTTTGTGGATGACAAGTGGTACTGTACTTGAGTTTGGTACCCAACTTTTTCCACAAAGTAATCCAAAAGTGACTTAAAAACTTCGTATCTCGATCTGAGACAATGGAACGAGGAATTCCATGAAGTCTCATAACCTCCTTGAAATACAATTCAGCAATATGAGTGGCATCATTAGTCTTGTTGCAGGGAATGAAATGAGCCATCTTCGAAAATCGATCCACGACCACAAAGATAGAATCTTTATTCCTTTGTGTCTTTGGTAAACCAAGTATGAAATCCATACTAACGTCCACCCAAGGCAACGTAGGAATAGGAAGTGGCGTGTATAGTCCCTGAGGAAGCGAATGACTCTTCGCAATTTGACACGTACTGCACCTTCTAATGATGTCTTGAACGTCCTTCTCCATGCCTGGCCAATAATAATGTTCCCTAAGCATAATTAGGGTCTTGTCTTCGCCAAAATGGCCAGCTAAAGATCCAGCATGGACTTCTCGAATTAACAACTCACGAGTGCTGCATTTGGGGACACATAACCGAGCACCTTTAAAGAGAAACTCTTCTTGAATTAAGAAGTCCCCTTTGGGATGTTTAGTACACTCAGAATATAACACCCCAAAATCTTCATCATTCTGATATAACGCCTTTAGATGCTCAAATCCAAGGATACAAGCATCTAATTGGAACATCAATAGATAACGCCGTGATAGAGCATCGGCGCCTTGATTCAGTTTGCCGGACTTATGCTTGATAGTAAAGTGAAAGGACTGTAGGAATTCCACCCATTTAGCATGGCGCGAGTTTAACTTGTGTTGGCCTTGAATATACTTCAAAGCCTCGTGATCTGAATGCAGAATAAACTCACTGGCAATCAAATAGTGGTTCCAATGTTCTAGACATCGAATGATGGCGTAGAATTCCTTGTCATAAGTTGAATATCTCTTCCTGGTATCACATAACTTCTCACTGAAGAAGGCCAAAGGGCATCCTTCTTGAGTAAGAATGCCTCCAATACCAACCCCAGAAGCATCGCATTCAACTTCAAAGACTTTCTCAAAACACGGTAGGGCTAAAACTGGTGCTTGAGTTAGTCTCTCTTTCACTTCTTCAAAGGCTGCTTGGGCTTTAGGATTCCAAGTGAATGAGGAACCCTTAAGAATCTCGGTCATAGGAGCTAAGATAGTGCTGAAATTTCGTATGAACCTCCTATAGAAAGAGGCCAAGCCATGAAAGCTTCGAACGTCATGAATGCTCTTAGGAACAGGCCAAGTTCGAATAGCCTCAATCTTGCTTTCATCCGCCTTAATACCATCTTCAGAAACAATATAACCTAAGAAGGTAACTTCATGAGTAAAGAAGGTACACTTCTTTAGGTTCCCGAATAACTTCTCCTTTTCAAGAACGAGCATCACCTGAGTTAAATGATCTTGATGTTCTTGCTCATTCTTACTGAACACCAATATATCATCGAAGTAAACAACCACGAACTTGCCCAAGTATGGTCGAAATACTTGATTCATTAACCTCATAAACGTACTAGGGGCATTAGAAAGACCGAAAGGCATGACTAACCATTCATATAATCCGCCCTTAGTCTTGAAAGCAGTTTTCCACTCATCGCCCTCCCTAATACGAATTTGATAATAACCACTCCTCAAATCAATCTTACTAAACACCTTAGAGTCATGTAATTCATCCAACATATCTTCAAGCCTAGGTATAGGGTACGTATACTTGATAGTAATTTTGTTTATGGCCCTACTGTCAACACACATCCTCATACTACCAACCTTCTTCGGAACCAAAAGAGCAGGAACAGCACATGGACTTAAGGATTCTCGTACCAACCCCTTGAATATCAGTTCTTCAACTTGTCGTTGAATCTCTTGAGTTTCCTTGGGATTTGTCCTGTAGGCTAGCTTATTAGGCAGAATGGATCCTGGGATAAGGTCAATATGATGTTGAATGTCACGCTTTGGGGGTAAACCCAAAGGTATCTCTTCTGGAAATAGGTGACTGAACTGATTCAATATGACCTTGGCTATGGGATGGGATGGAAGCGGTGTTTGTGGCTCATCTTGTACTTGCAATATCCACTCTTTCAAGGCTTTGAACTCATGTTGAGAGGCCTTTAAAAGTGGTTCAACATATGTCAAAAGCAAGTCAGATTGATTTTGGCTTTTTTGTGGTTTCATTTTGTGGAGTTCGGATGGTGACATAGGATTCAGGGTAATCTTCTTGCCATCTTTGGAAAAGGAATAAGTATTAAGATAACCATTATGCATAACCTTCCTGTCATACATCCATGGTCGTCCTAACAGAATATGACAAGCATCCATGGGGATAATATCACACCAAAGTTCATCTTGGTAATTCTTACCAAGAGAGAATGAAATCAAGCAACGAGAGTTAACTTGTAATCCCTTGCCTTGATTTAACCATTGAATGCTGTATGGGTGTGGGTGTGCCGTGGACTGAAGGTTCAGTTTCTCAATCATATTCAATGAAACAATGTTGGCACAACTTCCTCCATCGATGATTAACGAGCACACTTTGCCTTGGACTGTACACCGTGAGTGAAAGATGTTCTCACGTTGTTCATCCTTAGCAACTCGTTGATTGCTCAATACCCTTCGAATTACTAGCATCTCACCTTCATCTGCGTTTTCCACAAACTCCTCCTGATCATCTTCATGATCGCTCTCAGCATCTTCTGCCTTTTCCTCTTCTTTCTCCTCGGCAAATTCTCCCTCTATGGCTTCCGATTCAGCTAAGGTGACTACCTTTCGACTAGGACAATCAGAAGTAATGTGTCCTAAGGCTTGGCACTTGTAACACCTTCTTTGGCTTACAGGGTATGGGTTTAGACGTGGGGGGTTTGATGGTGGTGGCCTTTGAGGAGCTTGGTTTTTTTGTGGATTAGATGGGAAAGGGGTAGATGATTTAGGCTGAGGTGTGGTACTCCCCTTGTTTAAGGGTTGCCCACGGTTTGGTGTAGAATAAGGCTTGAATGAATCACGAACATTCATTCTAGACTTTCTTTGTTGCTCCACCTTGTGTGCTAGGACACACACTTCGTCAAAGGTGGTATAAGCTTGCAACTCAACCATGTTAGCTATCCTAGGATCAAGCCCTCCTAGGGAACGTACCATGGTCTGCTCTTCAGGCTCATGAATGTCACATTTGATCATGAGTTTCTCAAACTCACGAGTATATTCTTCAACACTCATCTTGCCTTGATTCAAATGATGAAAGAGCATGTATTGATCTTGGACATACGTAGAAGGCAAAAACCGTGCCTTCATCTTGGCTTTCATTTTGTCCCAAGTAGCAATCTTACTCTTCCTTTCTCTAGTTCTCTTAGCAGTAAGGTTTGTCCACCATAAGGAGGCATATTTCCTTAATCTAAGAGCAACTATTTTGATTTTCTTATCTTCTGGAATCTCCTTGAACTCAAAAATACGCTCCACCGTTTGTAACCATTCAAAGAACTCATCAGGATCTAACTTACCCTCGAACTCAGGAATATCAACCTTGATCTCATTAGAGTTGAAAGTAGGTCGCGCTCTTCTTTGCATTCTTTCAAATGGTACTTCTTCTTCAGAGAACGCATTGCTAGCTTCCTCTTCATAGCCATAGTCTGTTCCAATCCGAATGCTTGGTGATTCTTGAAGTTTCTGCTTTTGTTTCATATGGTTTCCAAGCTGTTTCCTCAAGTACTCATTTTGTGCTTTGAGTTCTCGATTACTCACACTCATTTCTTGCATTTGCTTAGAAAGAACTTCAAGCCTTTCTTCCATAGACATGCTAGTACTCATTGTGATCGCAGGAATGAACGGTTTGTGTTTGATTGTGTTTGAAATGATTTCAGAGATAAGCTGGGAATGACGTGGGGTTCAGGCCAAGTTCTGAACTTGCTCTAATACCAAAATTGATGTAAGTCCAAGGGAAGGATAGCAACCCAAGTTAACTCACGTCAAAGGAGGCTAGAAAACAAGCAAACTCTTACGGCCAGGGGTGGCACGGTCGTGCTCAAGGGCACGGGGTGACCGTGCCAACTCGCTGCCTAGCTTGCCTAGGTAAGTCCCTTTCCACGGTTTGAGGTAGCTTTGAAGTTTGTTGGAAGTTCGATGCAATCAGCTATGTCAAGGCTTGATTTTGTGTGGATAAGAGGAATCAAAGGAGTAAGGAAGTGAGGGAAGTAAAGGAGGATGAAAAGACACTAAGAAGAATGAAAGTAATTCATGGTTTGAGAGGAGTGAAACCAAGAACTAGTTTGTGAACTTCAAGAGTGTTTAATGAAACTTGGATAGTTCCAAGCTAGATGATTAGATAAGATACACCACTAATCATTTAGCTTAGGGCCCTTAATCTTGGATTAGGATAAGATACACCACCTAACCAAAGATTGAGACTCACTTGGTCACCACCTTAATCGGCCACAATTAAGGATAAGCAAGTTAAGTGTTTAGGAAATCACAAGACACAAAGTCTTTTCTCTCTACTGAAAATTCAACTCTATTCCTTCAAAATGAACATACAAGGCTTTATATGGCCTTGAGAGTACACAAATGAGCTTTCCTTCCAAGGGAGGAAAGTCATTAAACTTGCTAATCACTTCCTAACACACGGTTTACTCTAATACAAACCAAAAGCTGAAAGCTTATTTTACAAAGCACTTAAGTTATCTTCCTAAACCTTTCCTATGCATTAAGGAATGTAGATGACTCATTTTCCCAGCTAGGAAGGTAAGAGTGCATGGCTAGCCACCTCAAAAGGACTGAAAAATGCATGTGTGCCATGTCATGCTTGAGTGGTCGAATGAGGGCTTGCAAAATGGTGATGTTTCACTTGCTCCACGTGTCTCTCTCTCAAGTAGCTGAGTGGTGCTTGATCAAGCAGCTCAAAATGACCTGCTTGGCAGCCTTCCACCTTAAGCAAACCCCTTGAAGGAGGAAAACCACCAAGCTAAGCAACCGGGTGTCAAGCAGCCGGTTTCTGCCTCCACTTGCAACGCATGTTTGACACCTCAAATGATGACTATTTGCTACGTTTCTTACATGGTTGGAAACCTCAAGATGTCTAGTTTACCCTCCATTTAGAATCGTAGCATTTGGACGTCATTTGCCCCCTGAACAAGCCAGAAAACCAAAACCGTGCATTTTGTAGTGCAATCCGGACAGGTTCAAGAGATGAACTGTTTTAAGTAACCAAATGAATTCCAAATGATATGAAACCAATTGGACTTAAAAGTTAACATCCTGAACTTGATAATCATCTAAAAAACGGACACCAAAATATGCTTTAGGTGATGTAATAAGATAGCAAAAACCGGGTAAAAATCTGGATGAGAACCCGGGTGTATCACCTTGTGTGTTTGCCATCAAGTGACTCATGGCCGTGACTTTGGAGTTGATTTCTTGATTATTTTGGATCAATGAAACATTATTAGACCTTGAGGATGGACCTCCATCAATAAACAAATGTGAAAATTGAATGACGTGGTTTAATTGAATAAATAAATATGATTAAGGGCCGGGCTATTACAGCTTTAATTCTAATGATTAAATAGACTCAATAGTTGTAATCAGTAAGGATTAAGCTAGGAATTAGTTTAGTGTTTCACAAGTTAGCCTAAACCGTGAACTAAGCAAGATTAGGAGGTTTCCTAATTTGAAGAAACCCCTTCCCCTTTGCTGGACCAGCTTGTGTCCTTGCTTGCTAGAGTATAAGGGGCTGTAAACATCACTTTTGTAATCTGATTACATTTTTTGAAAGAGAGAAAAGAGAGCTTTGCTCCTGGAAAACCAAACACTTAACTTGCTTATCTCTAATTGGGCCGATTAGAGTAATGATCAAGAGAAGTCCTAAACTTGTTTAAGGGATGATTCTATATCTTAATCAAGCTTAAGGGCCCTAATCCAGGTATTTATGGTGGTTCCTATATCTAAGATTCAAGTTTAGTTCTATCCAAACTCATTCCCTCCATTCAAATTCCATTGAACCTAAGCATTAGAATCAAATTGTTCTAGCTTTGCTTGTACTCTCTTTGAGTGTGAGTTTAGTTCATTGGCCTTTCCATCAGTATAATTTGGATTTCTTTCCATGGGGGAAATGTTAGGATGTCTACGAAGCCCACATTATAAGAAATCAGGCTTAAAGTATCTTCTGTTGGCCAAAAACCTCAGTTAAACAGAACCGGGTAGAACCAGGTGCAATCGACCACTGTTTGTAAAATCACCTTGGCTCTTCAATATACACTTGACTTAACTTAATTTTCTTGCTTAGACCAGATACCTAACATCTTGTGAGACCTAAATATGCAAAAATATTTCACTTAAACCTCAAGGAGGCCTAAGTAATCATGAACACAAAACCGGGCTTGTGATCTGCCTTGAACTCGGATGAATATGTTTTAGTGCTTTACAACATGTGGGACATCTTTTGGACTTTGGCTAGTGAATTGAGACATTCTTAACTTGTTTGAACATCAACATTGGGCTGGCTACATTGTACTCCCTCACAACTAGACACGCTTCATTAAAGGTAGTGAACTGTTGCAATTTAACCACATTAGCATACTTAGGCTCAAGTTCTCCTAAGTACCTACCTATGGTTTGCTCTTCTGGCTCTTGAATATCACAGTTAATCATGAGTTTCTCAAACTCATGTGTGTATTCTTCAACATTGAGGCTACCTTGTGTATGATTATAAAGCTGAGAGTAACTATCTTGGATATGGGTTGGGGGTAGAAACCGTGTCTTTAACTTGGCTTTCATCTTCTCCCAAGTTTTGATTTTGCTCTTTCGATTTCTAACCCTTTTAGCGCATAGGTTAGTCCACCATAATGTGGCATACTTCCTAAGCCTAAGAACAACTAGGATGACCTTATTATCCTCAAGAACGTCCTTATACTTGAAGATATATTCAACCATATGTATTCATTCAAGGAACTCATCTGGATCAAGTTTGCCTTCAAATTTAAGAATCACAACTCTAAAATCATTAGAGTTGGCTTGGGGCCTTCGTTCCCTCCTTGTTCCCCTAAAAGGTTCATTCTCACTAGATGAACTTAAAGGATTACTTGCTGCTTCTTGTTCTTCATCACCATAATTAAACCGGGTAGGTTCAGCATGCATCTTCTGCTTTTGTTTCAGGAACTCACCAACCTGCCTTATCAAAGATTAATTTTGAGCTTTATGTTCTTGATTAAAATCTTTAAAATCTTGATTGAAGGCTGAGATTAGTTGGTTGTTCTTCAAAACTGCTTCGAGTGTCTTTTCTAAACTCATGCTAGAACTCATGCCGTAACCAGGTATGCTTGAATATATTTGGGGTTTGTGTTTTGGGAATGTGTTTAGGATGATTCTAAAAACGTGGGTTGGTTTCAAGGCCAAGAAAAAACTTAGGTCTGATACCAAAGTTGATGGATACACAGCCAACTAAACTCACGCTCAAAGGGAATGCAAGTTAAGACAAAACAAGTTGATTTCTAAGCTTATGTTTAGAGTGAATCCAAATGGAACGTGGATGAGAGATAGAAACTAATCTTAAAACATGGATACATAAATGCCACCAAGATTAAGGTTAGGGCCCTTAACTTCAATTAGGATACAGAAACACCACGTAATTAAGAGTGAATACTAACTTGATCACCACCTAACTTGGCCTAAGCTAGGATAAACAAGTAAGAGTTTCGGTTTGTTCAAAGGAGCAAAGCTCTCTATCTCATTCAAGGCTAATGCAATATGATTAGAATGAGAGCTACTTGCCAAGCTTAGACACATCCAAGCTACCTAGGGAAAAGATTAGGAGGTTTTTTCATGCTTAGAAACCTCTAACCATGCTTAAAACTAGCTTACATTCGGTTTAGATACAAAGCATGATTAAGCAAACTGATTAAAAGTAATGAGTCCTGTAAAGCAAAAGATTAAAGCCTAAAGTCTTCCTATGCTCTTCATTATTTAGCCTTAAGAAGGCTGCTTGAACATGGAGGAGCGAGAAAAGGCTGCTAGCAGTATATACTTTATAACAAACCAATAGAAAATTCCTTCCCTTTCTTTCCTTAATGGTCATTGAACTTGCATTTGGCTGGGCTGAAAAGGCTCATGATTGTGCTCCAAGCTACTTTTAACTACCAATGGTGCTGCTTGGCCTAGATTGGATGGAAAAAGGCAAGAGCAACCACCATAATGGCCAATCGGGTGCAGGATACTGATTCTGGCCGATTTTTACTAGCTGCATGTCCTTGCTATGGAATTAATTTAGGCATAATTTTCTTACTTGGGGGGAAACCTCAGGGTGTGTATAAACCCACTATTAAGAAATTAGGTTTAAATTAACTTTTGCGGGCCTAAAACCTTAGTTAAACAAATCGGATAGAACTAGGCTTGATTCAACAGGGCTTGCAAAATTGATCTTATTCTTCAATATGCACCTAATTTAACTTGAATTTCTTGGTTCGACCAGGCAGCTAACATCTTGGGGAACCAAGATATGCAAAAATTATGGACTTCAACCTCAAGGATGCCTAAGTAATCACGAACACAAAACAGGGCTTTAAACTATTTTCTACCCGGATGAATCTGCTTGTGTCCCAAGAAGAATGTGGGACATTTCTTGCACTTTTACAGAGGAATAAAGACTTCCTTGACCTATTTAAGCATCAACATTAGGTAGGCTAGATGGGACTCCATCAATTTCTCTCAATTGGCTTGTCCAAATCTCGTGAAACTTGTTGCATTAGAAAATGGACTCTTTAAGCTTTTATATGACTCCTGGTTCATTAAATTTGGACCAAAAACAAAAGAGTCATGGCTCAATAAATCTGACCCTACTATTATAAGAAGGCGCTGAAGTCTAGGAGCATTTAATGCATTAGAAATCCTTACTCCTAGGGATCAAGTGCACATCCACTAGCTTTATTTACCTATGCTAAGGTGGGAATTCAAGAGTAGCACATCTCCAAGCTGATGGAAGCAAGTTTTAAACCCCTAGATTTTCGTGTTATATCGTTCTTATTACTAGTTCATTTTGTAATTTATTTCTTTCATTCTATATGAAAGTCTATTAGGTTGTGTTTTGAATTCTCCTATGTAAGTTGGCTACCTAGGGCTATGGCTAACCCTATATAAGCCATAGTTGAATTAAGTGGGATTAATAAGTTGTGAGTTAAAGAAAGGTTAAGCTCAAACTCCCTTTAAGTTTCCTCTTTCTTTTTATCTCTAGTTTAGCTCTCTAGAGTGGTATTGAAGAGGCTTTTATGATCTTTTTAAGTGGTGATACCTTATCGCACTAGATCTAGAAGTTGAGCTCTAAGAATCTTGGTGGTGATATCTTATCCAAGGTCCGTAGTTACTTATCTTTCTTTGTTGTTCGCATTCAAACTGTGATCACTCTTTACCTCTTGCTTTCATTATTTAAGTTCCCTTCTTTGTTCTTCACCCATAAGGACTTAGAAGTGCACCAAGTGGTATCAGAGCTATTAGATACCCTCCAAGGCCACAGCTTCCAACCCATAATTGAATCGTGTTAGCCTGAACATAAAATCATCCCACAAAGAACTCTTGCACTTCATCCATTATGCCTTTATTTAAGAACTTAAAGAAAGAGCTAGCCTTGATTGATAATTAGTTGACTAGCCTTGAAATCCCAAAATTTCATGGCCAAAAGGATGAGTTTACAACTTAGGTATCTAAGGTGGAGCAAGTCTTTGCTCATTATAACCTTAGCGGCTAGGAGAAGTTCAAGGTGGTTATTTCAAGATTGAGACATTGTGCACTTCAATAGTGAAAGAATTACAAGTTTAAGAGAAGAAAGAAAGAAAAACAGAAGGTAAGGACAAAGAAGAAGTTGAGAAGTAAGTTAATGGGTGCCTTTTGCCCACCTACTTATATGCTCAAACGTGTTTCTTTACTTCCTGAGAAGAATGGCTCAAGGCCTTCATGTGTAGACATCCTTTTTAACAAGGGCGTCTGCGTACTTCTAGTCCTCCCACTTTGCTGCCTTGAAAGAAAGCGTCTCCTATGAAGACGAAGAGGTAAATGAAGAGGAAGAAGATTTAAATTGGTTACCTCCTATCTTCGATGACTATGGTGATGAAGAACTCTTAGACTTCGAAGACTATGGTGATGAAGAGCTCTTAGACTTTGAAGAGTTAGGAGAAGCCTTGGTTCCTTTATCTTTTTATAAGGACGAAGAACGAGCTTGCAAAGAGGACCTCTATCTCTCTCTTTACAAGGCCATATGTTTTCATCAAGAAGGCCAAGTAGAGGTAACAAGAGACTTCTATACCTCATCTTTCTTACGCTCCTGTCATGAGTCCCTTTGGTTTAAATCCTTTTGCTCTTGGCCATAAAATGAGGATCCACAAACCCATTAGTGTTTTGCCTATACTCTCACCCATGACTTTACACCACGAAATCCCAAAGTGAGACTTAAAAAGTTTGATGGTTCATTTCCCATAGCGGAGAAGGTTGGTTTAAACCAAGAAAAGTGAAAGACACTCCTCTCCTTAAGTGAGCCTATGAACAAAATGTTCCACAAAATTAACCCCCAAGAGATTAAAGTGAGAGAACCCAAGACAAAGAGTGACCACAAACCTATTCCTCCCTCTGAAGCCATTTTCAATCTCCCAAGTGATAACCTCTCATCAAAAGCTTTGAATCTAATCGAGATAACAAGTGAGCTCCAATGTCTTATCCTTGAGTAGATTAGAGACAACCCTGAACACAACAAGAAGAAAAAGCAAAAGCATGAAAAGCCGGTTCATCTAAAATCGGTTGACCTTGTATGGATGTACCTCGGAAAGGTAATTCTTTCTTCTAAAGGAAGGGATAGGTTCGGGGCCATGGAGTATGGACCCTATGAGAGCAAGATTGAGGCCATTTGGTTTTGGCCTACTCCTTTAAGCATTCATGATGTGCAAAGTTTCCATAGACCAGCCTCCTACTGTAGGCAGTTCATAATAGATTTTAGCACCATCACAACCCCTTTGATTGAGATCTCTCAAGCATACATCATTCAAGTGGAATCCAAAGGCACAACAAGCACTTGAAGAAATCAAGAAGAAGCTCACTCAAGCCCCAGTTTTAGCCTTATCATGCTTTCAGAAGATCTTTGAGGTAGAGTGTGATGCATCTGGAGTTAGGATTGGTGCAGTTCTCACTCAAGAGCGCCACCCCATTGCCTACTTTAATGAGAAGCTAAGTGATTCGAGAAGAAGGTATTCCACCTATGATAAGAAGTTCTTTGCCATCATTTAAGCTCCTGAACATTGGACACACTGCTTATTTGCCAATGAGCTTATTTTGCACTCTGACCATGAGGCCCTAAAATACACATAAGGGAAACACAAGTTGAACTCACGGCATGCTAAGTAGGTTGAATACTTGCAATTATTCCACTTTGTGATCAGACGCAAGTCTGGAAAACTTAATCAAGATATGGATGCTCTATGAAGAAGGCACATCCTTTTATTCCAACTTGCTTCGTGTGTGCTTAGACTTAAGCACTTAAAGTTTGTGTATAAGGATGATGTGAATTTGAAGAGCTCTTTGAGACTTGTCAGGCTCATGCAAAGGGACATTTCTTACTTCAAGAGGGTTACTTGTTCAAAGATAATCAATTATGTGTGCCAAGGAGTGGCACCCATGAGCTCATTCTTAGGGTGATCCATGGCTGTTCTTTCGTTGGCCACTTTGGAGAAGACAAGGCCTACATGATATCTAGGGAGCACTACTTTTGGCCTCACATGCTCAAAGACATTGAAAACTTGATCATGTACTCCACTTGTCGAAAAGACAAAAAGCGACACATGATGCAAGAGACTTGAAAAAACTCAAGCATTGGAACTTGTTTGCAATCTAATCTTACTTAGCTTTGATTCAACAATGGAGCCGAAATTAAAATAGGGGATATAAATGAAATAATGTCCACAAGACCACCCAAGTTAATTTAGGAATCTGCCCTCAAAATCATAAAGGCTAAGCTACCAGAAATTGATTAAAGGAAACCACTCTAATATAGCAATCAAATGGATGATAAAAGAGAGATTTGAGAGTGTTTGACTTAAAATTTAGAACTGAAGGTTTTCATTCATGAGATCTACCTTGAACCAGCTAGCTAGTAGGTATATATGTATGTTTAAGCTAGAAAGCAAGCAAGCAAGCTCCTAGGTTAAGCTAATCCGAGTTAGCTGAATAATTTTGCAAAATAGTTTTAGACTAAGCTAGTTATAAATCTGAGTGTGACTAGTACAATATGTGTAGGAACCATTAGCATCTAAAACAAGTTTAATTATCACTAATCAATCCACTTACACATGTTGGTGAGAGAAAAAGGTGGCTGCAGGTGGTTACTTTGCAGCTAGCCTATCCGAAAGCAAGTGGCCATCAAATCCCTTCTCCATTGGTCAACTGGACTGCCAAAGCTGTAAATCAGGTTGTGATGATGTTCCTAGAGGTTCAAGTAGCAAGGAAAGTAGCTAGAAGGTGAGCAAAAACTCTTGATTAAGGAAAACCTGAAGCAAACCCAAAATAACTTATTTTAGCTTAACGAGCCCGATTAAACATTAAAATTGATCAGGCTGATTCCCCAAACTATATTTGATTTGGGGCTAATTTTAATTCATATCCTGGACCTTTGGAATGTTAATGATTATCCCAAATAGAAAAACCGGTCCTAAATTAGGTTTAGGTAGGTGAATCAACCAGATACTTAAACTGGGTCCGGAATGGCCTCAAACTACAATGGTTGACAGAATGCAGTTGGAACCCCATAAAAAACTTACTTTGATTTTGATTTCTCTTAATGGATTGAATCCTTAGAATATTAGCTATCATCCTAGGTAAAATAACGGCCTTAATATTTCAACATGGGTAAACCGGACCTTCCTGATTTACGCTTCACTGTTTTAGACTAATGTAGCAAAATGCCTATGGCATACTCCAAAACTGAGTTCCCTTCATAAAATAAGACTTCTTAGGGAGTCCAAGAAAGTGGGACTTGCCCATAGGAGGTCTTGGAAACTCCTATAATCATGTCATCCAAGACAGTGTTTAATTCTGGTTTTAAGCAAGAGAGCAAGCATTGAATCTGGTCAAAGGTAATTTGGTTTCGTTAACCTCCCTGACCTTGATTGGTACCTTGGTGATGCATATTTCCATATGCATCATTTTTATTCAACTCCAATTTCAAAGAAGAAAAGGGTCAAAGAAGATCATGCATGGAAATGTGCCTATTTGGTCTTCTTAAGTGAGTTCAAAGACTCGCGACACTATGGAGAGGTCAAAAAGAGGTTAAACTTTGCTAGAAATTTGGTGCCGAATTCATCCCTGCGGAACCCGATTTTTGTGACCACTTTTGGACAAGCTCAAGTGGACCCACAACTTGAGGGCCCATGTGATTTTGAAGCTTAAGATGTCAGCTTTAAAATAAGCCCAATTTTATTTAATTTGGACATCATTTGATTGGGCAAAATATCACTCAAAGATACGTTGTGCTGATCCAGTCCAGTCTGAGATAGGTGCATTGTTTGGGCCATAACTTTCAAACCGCTTATCCAAATTGAGCAAATGAGCCCATTCTGGAAAATAGACTTCCAGGGCTTTCTAACAAGCCCAAGAACGCGTGATTTGGCCGAGTATTCTGGAAGTTATGCTCTGTTGAAGTTGAGGCAGTTGCAAGGATTAATGCTGGGAATATGAAGAGTCTTAGGTTACATATATTTGTGTGGCTGATATTGTGCACGTTTTAGATGCTTCTAGATTGATGTAATCAGCTGCAAAAATCCTAGAATATTCCTTGTAACCTCCCCCACCCCCTTTTATGATGTGTCTTTTCATTTTTCTTAGACTTTTCATTAGCTAGTTTTAATTGTTAGGAGTTATTTGAGTCTTTTGATTGTCTTTTGCTGAGTCTATAAAAGGGGAGGGGCATGTGAAGCTAATCATTCAGCATTGTAAGAGATTTCCAAAGTAATACAAGCACCTTTGAGAGTGATTCTCATTTGTGTCTCAAAATTCCTAGTTCTATATCTTGAATTTGGCTCATTCAAGTGGTGTTCTAGGTTCTCTTCCTTTTCCAATTGGAGTGATTCCTTGGTTAAGACAAGAGAATTAGCCCAAGATCAAGTCATTGAGTGGCTCCGTGAAGGATTATCTTAATTACAAGGTCTTGTTTATCCTTGTTCTTTTTGTTATTATTCTTCAAACCATCTCAAACTATCTTCCACCATATTCACTTTTCTTTGGTTGATTCTTGTTTAGTTTGAGTTTGAGTTGATTTGGTTCACTTACCACCCACATCTACATCACTTGGACTTGGTTTGGATCTTAGGAACTCTCTTATGTCTTATGCCCTGCATCAATACACCCCCTTGAGGGCTTTACACCTCTCTGCCTACCCGTCGTGGTCCGTGGTTAGATGTGAACATGGATTTCGTGCTATATCTCCCATGTACCTAATGTGACAAGGATTCCATTTGTGGTAGATCGATTTTCTAAGATTTATGAAAATTAATCGGACATATCCCAATCAAGGTCCCCTAGTCAAGATAGTCCAAGTACTGATGTCCAAGTCCAACGAACAAGACTCATCTTGCAAGCTGAAATGGAGCATGCATTTGGGTTACCCCCTTTGCACGTACCCGATTTTATTTTTATTATTTCCTAGACTAAACGACATCCAAATTGTGTAATTATTTTTTTGTTAGTTAGTTTAGGATGTCAGGAATCCAAGCATGTCAAGCAAGATCTAAGGCAGGTAAGCTAAGCTATCCAGTTCAGCCCATTTTGACAAGCTACCTGGCTGCAGCCCAAGAATACATGGTTGAATTAATCACATTGATTAAGCCACCTAATGATGTGGAAAACCAGATTTCTCAAATGGGGGGGATTATAGACATCTTAAGGCTTACCCCCATGGAAGGAAACCTGAGATTAGTAATCAAAATGAGGCGGCTGAAAGAGAACCCAAAATTACCACACAGTACTCTTACAGCCGATTACTTAACCTAGAGGGTTTACCCTCTTAGGTAGGTTTCCTCCACCAACATTTATGCTTACTTGGATTCTTAGTAATGCTTGGTCACTATATGACTCATTCATGGAGAAAGTGACACATAGGTAAAGGAGAAAAGGCCACTTTGTAAGCTAGTATTTGAACACTATGGGATGGAGTGGCAAGCATGTACAAGTGTTACTCTTTTCAGGTGGCAGCCGTGGGGGAAAACCTTCTAAGGGAGGAAAACATAACTAACCAGCCAAGGATCATCGAGGAAGTAGTTTAGTTAATCATTTTGTTAGTTATTAAAGCTTTTGTACACGTTTAGTATAGTTTAGAGACAAACTATGTACTTTAGTTAAGTAAGTATACTTAGTGAGTTTCCTAATCATTAAGTAACCTTCTAAAGGTTACCTAGTGAGGAAGGAAAGTCTTGGACATTCCCTATAAGTAGCCTAGACGTCCCTTTTGTACTCAGCGGTGAATATTTTAAATCTGAAGTTGAGTTTGAAACTTCTCAGTGTCGTTACCTTAAATTCTCTACTTGCTTATCCGTAATTACGCTAATTAGAGTGGTGTTCAAGTGAGTCTTAGTTTTAGTTAGGTGATGAAATTTGTATCCTAACCAAAGGTTAAGGGCCCTGAAACAATTCTTAGGGGTGAAATCTATATCTAAGAGTCGTTTCAGTTCTATAGTTACTCCAGTTTCTAATTTCCCTGTTTCCTTTCTAAGCCATTCCTTTCTTCCTTCCACACACCACCCTCACCTTCTTCTCTCATCAAACATGAGCTTTGGTTTGATTCCCTTCCTTCCCAGTGTGATACATCATATTTAGTATTAGAGCCAAGTCTTATCCTTGGCATGAAATCAAACCCACATGTTTCTCCTTTCTGTCACGCCACAAAATTCCCAAAAAAAAAAAAAAAAAAACACAAATTTAGTCTTGGTTCGTGTTCATCCTTTCAAAATAAGCGACATGACTCTTGAAGAAAATTTCAAAGACTGTTTAAAGAGCTTTGAAGCAGTGACTTCCAGTAATCTCGAATTGAAGAATCAGACCGAAGAGTTGAAGAATCAGAATGAGTACTTGTGAAAATAGTTGGGAAATAACATGAAACAAAAACAAAAGGCACTTGAAAGTCCAACTGAATCCATTCATGGTGATGAAGAAGCAAACAATTTAGTTAGTTCATAAAGTGAAGAAGAACCTCCTAGGAGAGTTAGAGAAGCTACAAGAGCACCTTGTAACTTAAGCGATTTCAATGTTAAAATCCTTGAGTTTGAGGGCAAGCTAGATCCTGATGAGTTTCTAGAGTGGTTACATACCGTTGAATGAATCTTTGATTATAAGGACATTCCAAAAGACAACAAAATGAAGTTGGCTGCACTTAAACTACGAAGGCATGTATTTCCCTGGTGGACAAACCTTTGTGCTAAGCGAAGCAAAAACAAAAAAGGCAAGATTCGAAACTGGGAGAATATAAAGTCTTAATTGAAGTCTCGGTTCCTTCCTACAACATATCTCCAAGACAGTTATTCCTGAATGCATAATTTGACTCAGGGGAATTAACTATTGAAGAACACACAATAGAATTCAAAAAGCTCCTAATTAAATGTGACAGAGAGGAGCTTAAAGACCAAGCAATTGTTAGATACTTGAGTGGCCTTGATCCTAGGTATTCTGATGTTGTAGAAATGCAGCAGTACACCATGTTTGATGAAGTGCGCATGCTAGTGCATAAGGTGAAATAACAATGTCGAAACAAGCCATTTAAATGTGATTTCCCGAAGCCTCTAGTACGAACTCAACCTTTAAATAAGGGGAGTCCGAATATCCCTTATAGGCCAAACCTACAAATGTCGTCTTCCCCTATGCCACAAAGAACCCTAACTCCTCAAAGAAGCCAGCCTGCACCACGGCCTTTGTATCCTCAGCCACGACCCCAACCAGTTATGAACATCCTTATCAATTTTCGATGAGCAATTAACACTATTTCAAGTGTCAGGGACTTGGACATATCGCTCCTGATTGTCCAAATTATAGAATAATTACTCTTACTGAATGGGATGCAATTAGAAAGGAGGATAATGAGGAAGAACAGAAAGGGAATGAAGAAGAAGAACTAGGAGAAGAATAGGAGGAAGTCAAAGAAGTTGTAGATGGAGGAGAGATGAAAGTACTTCGAAGGGTACTAAGCAACTAACGTGGAGTTAATGGTGAACAATAGGAAAACATCCTTCATTCCTACTGTACCATTGAAGGGAAAGTATGCTCATTGATAATTGACGGAGGCAGCTGTGCTAATGTCCTTTCATTGAGCATGATAGAGGAACTGGGCCTCCAAGCCACGGCACATCCTCATTCATATAACATCCAATGGCTAAATTAGAGCAAAGGCCTTTAAGTCAATTCTCGGTGCCTAATTTCGTTTTCGATCGGGAAGAATTATAAAGATGAACTTTGGTGCGATGTGATCCTAATGGGTGCTTATCATATTTTACTGGGTCATCCTTGGTTGTTTGATAGAAAAGTGATGCATAATGGGTTCCTGAACACCTATTCCTTCTCCAGAGGAGGAAAAAAGATCACTTTGGTGCCGTTATCCCCTTCTGAACTTTCCAAACACAAACCACAAAAACAACCAGAAAGATCGGATTTGCTATTTACATGTAGTGAAACCTTCCTGAAAGCCTCTTAGCATGAGTTTGGCTTTCAAAGAGTGCATTCTAGCCTCACAGGAAGAATTCGAATCCCCCCACCAAATCATCCAATAGCTAAGTTATTACTCAAATGATTTAGTCATGTGTTCCCTGAACAGGTACCTTCTGGATTACCCCCGAAATAGGATATCCAACATCATATCAACCTTATACCTGGATCAATTTTTCCAAACAAACCAGCTTACGAAATGAAACCAAAAGATACTTCTGAGATTCAGAAGCAAGTGGAAGAGTTAATGGCTAAAGGATTAGTTCGGGAATCCCTGAGCCCATGTGCCATGCCTGCACTACTGGTACCCAAGAAGGATGGGGGTATGCACATGTGTGTCGATAGTCGAGCTATAAACAAAATTACTATCAAGTATCAGTACCCAATATCGAGGCTTGAAGATATGCTTGACGAGTTACATGGCTCGAGGGCATATTCCAAGATTGATCTTCGAAGCAGTTACTATCCGATCAGAATTACAGAACGTGACGAATAGAAGACCGCTTTCAAGGCTGAGGGTGGATTGTTCGAGTGATTGGTGATGTCGTTCGTTTCATCAAGCACACCGAGCACCTTTATGAGGTTGATGAATCAAGTATTCAAACCTTAGATCGGCAAGTTCGTTGTTATTTATTTTAATGACATATTAATCTTCAGCAAAGACGAGAAAGAGCACCAAAATCATTCGACGGAGATGATGATGGTGCTGGAACGTGAGAAGCTATATAGGAATCTCAAAAAGTGTTCCTTTTTCCCTGATAAGGTTACTTTTTTGGGATATATCATGACTGCTGAAGGTATTGAGGTGCACGAAGCTAAGGTCGAGGCAATTCAGAGTTAGCCCACGCCGAAAAGTATACACGACGTCCGTAGTTTTCAGGGACTCACTTCCTTTTACCGACGTTCCATTCAGAATTTCAGCACCGTTACATTGCCAATGACCGAAGTGCTTAAGGGCACATCTTTTAGATAGACCTCTAAGGCACAAACGGCCTTTGAGGATGTGAAAGGCAAGCTAACGCAAGCACCAGTGTCAGCCCTTCCCTATTTCGATAACGTGTTCGAGGTTGAGGGCGACGCGTGTGGTGTCGGTGTCGATGGAGTTCTTACTTAGGAAGGCAAACCATTAGCCTTCTTTAGTGAGAGGTTGTGTTATTCAAGGCAAAAATACTCGACTTACGACAAAGTTTTATGCCATTGTTCGATGTTTGGAGCATTAGAGTCACTATCTTATGGGAAGTGAGTTTATATTACATTTTGATTATGAGGCCTTAAAGTATATTCAGGGTTAGGATAAATTAAACTCCAGGCATGCCAAATGCGTGGAGTACCTCCAATCATTTCATTTCACTATTTGGCATAAGTCGGGGAAGCTGAATAAAGGCGCTGATGCCTTATCCGGGAGATATATGCTATTATTCCAGTTAGATGCTTCTATTCTGGGTTTCAAGCATCTAAAACTATTATACTCTGAAGATGAGGACTTAGAGGAGCTCTATGGTATGTGTCAGAAGCACCCCAAAGAAGATTATTTGATTCAAGAAGGTTTTCTGTTTAAAGGTACACGTCTGTGTGTGCATAAATGCAGCACCTGGGAAGTTCTGATTCGAGAAGTTCATGGCAGTTCTTTAGCCAGTCGTTATGGTGAGAATAAAACTCTTACCATTTTGAAAGAGCATTATTCCTAGCCCGGGACGCATAAAGATGTACAAGACCTACTGAAGCGGTGTGCAACCTGTCAGGTTGCTAAAAGTCACTTACTCCAGCAAGGGTTATACTCACCGTTACCAGTACCAACCCAACCCTTGGTAGACGTGAGCATGGACTTTATTCTAACCTTGCCTAGAACACAACGGGGAAAGGACTCGATATTCGTGGTGGTAGATCGGTTCTCAAAGATGGCCTACTTTATGATGGAGCCCCATTAAGCCAAGACATGGAAGAGGGCCTTAAGAGTCCAGCAAGGTCCAATGCAAGTTCCAAAGTCCAAGTTATGGATCAAATTCTAGAAAGGAGCCAAACTAATACAATCGGGTTAAACGGTCAGAACATGCCCGGTTTTGTTCATCTGATTTCTTAAGCTACATTGTGGCTTAAGTTTGATATTTTTACATTTTTAGGATCTAAATGTAGCTTAAGTTTGATATTTTTGCATTTGTAGGATCCTTAAGATTTAGCTTTTAGGTCCAAGCATTAAAACTCAATCATGCCCAGTCGAAGTGAAGAGACCAAGTTATTTTGTTCAGCCTATCAGTTTTGATCAAAAAGTGCACAGTAAAATATTTTAGTAGAAATCTCCTACTTAAACATGCTTTATCCTTGTTTTTTTTGCATGGGGTTTTTACACACCCTAAGGTTTCCCCCCATGGCTAGAAATCAAAATCATGCTTACTTTTGATTGGTGGAAATAAGGTCAGAAAACCAGGCTATTTTGAGCTTCTATAACCCGATCAGAGCTGCTGCATGTTTTTCCTTCTAAAGCAGGTTTCCTCAGCTGTGTTCTTGCTTGTTTACTTCAATCATGCATCAAGGAGACTCAGAACATCATCATCGGTAGCTACAATAGGTTTTGGGAAGAGTAACCAATGAGAATGCAAAGGAAGAAATGAGGCCTTGTAACCGGATTGGCTAGCCGAAAAGGAGAAAAGCACTTTACGGCTGAATTTCTTTCTTTTCTCTACTAAAGCTATTGTATTAGGCTTAACTATATGTATTAAAGTTAAGTACATCATTTGTCTTGCTTTCCTTTGTATTTTGGTTGTAATTAGTTTAAGTTAAGCAAGCATATGAACTAGGTTAGCTTTAAGCGCATAGATAAGCTTGTTTAAGACATTTTCTTCCGAGGGAGGAAATCTAATTTTAGCTAGTATACTGCCTAAGTGGTTGCTTGGTTATGTATAAGGCTTTGGTAAGGCTCATTTTGTAAACTGAACTTGAATATCAAATATACAAAACCAGAATTGAGAGCATTTACTTTTGTTCCCCTAAATACTTCACTTACTTATCCTTAATTTGGTCGACTAAGGTGGTGATCAAGTAAGTCTTAACTTCTAATTAGATGGCGTTTCTGTATCCTAGTTAGAGTTAAGGACCTAAGCTCAAGTTTAGTACTAACTCTGTATCTATATAAGGATTTAGCCTATTCTTCATTCAGGTATTCTTCCATGGGTTCACCTAGACTTTAGCTTGAATTCAGATTACTTTGCTTTAGCCTTCGATTTAGGTTTGAGTGTTCGTGTTTCCCTTCTAAGATACATCATATTTGGTATTAGAGCTCTGGTTTCTCCTAGGCCTGGTATCCCTTCCACCATCCCAGATTCATTTCTCCATTCAATTCCACACACAATTCTTCTTTGAGCTTAAACACAAACCGAAAGCAAGATGAGTACTAGCACGAGTTTGGAAGAGAAGTTTGATGCTCTTATGACGCAGAATGAGATGCTAATCAAGAGAATCGACGAAGATGCTCAACGTGAATCAGAAACTAAGGCTCAAAATGAGTAGCTACGAAAATAGCTTGGTGCCTTTTTGAAGCAAAAGCAAAAAGTGAATGAAGAGCCTCTCCAATATGAACCCAGAAGGCAAGAACTAAACCATTAATTCATCTAGTGAAGCCGAACCATTGAGAATGGCTAGACAAGAACCACAATTTGAAGCCAACCCCAATGATTTCAAAGTTGAAATCCCGAAGTTTGAAGGTAAGCTTGATCTAGAGGAATTCTTGGATTGATTGCATAGTGTTGAGCATGTTTTTGAGTACAAAGACGTTCCAGAAGACAAGAAGGTCAAGTTAACGGCCTTAAGACTCAGAAAATATGCTTCATTATGGTGAACTAACCTGTGCGCTAAGTGGGTTAGAGAAAGGAAGTCTAAAATTAGAACATGGGAGAAGATGAAATCTAAGCTCAAGGCTAGGTTTCTTCCCCCTATTTACGTTTAAGATTGTTACTCGCAACTTCATAATTTGACTCAAGGCAATCTGAATGTGGAGGAGTATACACGAGAGTTTGAGAAGCTTGTGATCAAAAGTGATTTATAAGAGCCCAAGGAGCAAACCATTGTTAAGTACTTAGGAGGTCTTGATCCTAGGTATGCTAATGTGATTGATTTACAAGCTTACAGCACTTTTAATGAAGTTTTGTGCTGGCTCATAAGGTTGAACAGTAAAAGAAAGCTAGACAGCCCCCTAAACCACAAAATCCTAAGCCCTTTACCCGGAACCAACCCTTTATAAGGGGAGTTCTAATCCTATTTTCAAGCCACAAAATCCATTCCCTTCCTTTCCATAAAGAACTTCAGCTCCATAGAAGATCCAAACCCCTTAAAATAGACCCAATCCCAATCCCATGAGCAACAGAAGATGCTCTAAATGTTAAGGACTTAGGTATATAGCTTCAAACTGTCCAAACCATAAGGTAATTACCTTAGCCGGATTGTCAGCTGTGAAGGAGGAGTTTGAAGAGGACAAAAAGGAGGATGATTGTGAGGATGAGCTTGAGGAAACTCAAGAAGAGGTTATGGAGGAGGCTGATGAAGGTGAGATGCTAATTTTGAGAAGAGTTTTGAGCAACCAGAAAGGAGCAAAGGATGAGCAAAGAGAGAACACATTCCATTCTCATTGTACGGTGCAAGGGGAGGTATGTCCTGTGATTATTGATGGAGGGAGCTATGCAAATGTGCTTTCTCTAAGCATGATTGAGAAGTTAGGATTGCAAACCATGACACACCCATACCCTTACAACATTCAGTGGCTGAATCAAAGTAAGGGAATCTAAGTGAACTCATGGTGCTTAGTTTCTTTCTCCATTGGAAAGAACTATCAAGATGAGCTTTGGTGTGATGTAATTCCCATGGATGCTTGTCATTTGCTTTTAGGAAGACCATGGTTATATGACCTTAGGGTTATGCATAATGGCTATTTGAATACTTACTCCTTTACTAAGGATGGTAAGGAGATTACCCTAGCCCCTTTATCTCCATCTAAGCTCCACGAAATCAAATCTCAAAACAAGCCAAACCAATTTGGTTAGTTACTTATAGTTAGTGAGCCATTGTTAAAGGCTTCCTAGTATGAATTTACGGCCTTTAAAGAGTGGATATTGAGTGTACAAGCTGAGCCAGAAACCCTTTTACCCACTCACTTCGTAGCTAAAACACTCATTTAAAACTTCTGTCAACTATTTCCTGATGAGATACCTATAGATTTACCTCCTAAGAGAGATATCCAACACCACGTTGATCTCATTCCTGGTTCTATCCTACCTAATAAGCCAGCTTATAGGATAAATCCTAAGGATACCATGGAGATTTAAAGGCAAGTTGAAGAATTGAAGTCTAAGGGCTTAATCCATGAGTCCTTAAGTCCATGTGTTATGCCTGCTCTTTTGGCTCCTAAAAAGGATGGAGGAATGCATATGTGTGTGGATAGTAGAGCCTTTAATAAGATCACAATCAAGTATAGGCATCCCATACCTAGACTTGAAGACATGTTAGATGAATTATGTGGCTCTTAGGTGTTTTCAAAGATAGATCTTCGAAGTGATTACTACCAGATTCAGATTAGAGAATGTGATGCATGAAAGACAGCCCTTAAGACTAAAGGAGGGCTTTATGAATGGTCGGTTATGCCCTTTGCTCTTTCAAATGCACCTAGCACATTTATGACATTGATGAATCAAGTTTTCAAGCCCTACATTGGCAAGTTTGTGGTGGTTTACTTCAATGACATCTTAATCTATTCTGAGGATAAGCATGAATATCAAGACCGTTTAACTCAAGTTATGCTTGTTTTGGAACGTGAGAGACTCTTTGGTAACCTTAAGAGATGTGCCTTCTTCACTCCTGCGGTAACATTCTTAGATTACATTGTCACTGGTGATGGTATTAAGGCAGATGAAAGCAAGATCGAAGCTATTCGGTCATGGCCTATTCCTAAGTCAATTCATGATGTTCGAGCTTCCTATGAAGTTTTAGCAATATCATAGCTCCTATGACTGAAGTTATCAAGGGTACATCATTTGTTTGGACACTAAAAGCTCAATCTGCCTTTGAAGAAATCAAGAAAAGACTTACTCAAGCACCTGTTCTCTCCTTGCCATGCTTTAGTAAGGTCTTTGAAGTTGAATGTGATGCCTCTGGAGTTGGTATAGGTGGTGTTCTTGCTCATGAAGGTAAACCATTGGCCTTCTTTAGTGAGAAATTGTGTGATTCATGAAGAAAGTATTACACCTATGATAAAGAGTTTTATGCAATCCTGAGGTGTTTAGAGCACTGGAGTCATTATTTGATTGCAAGTGAGTTTATTTTACATTCTGACCATGAGGCTTTGAAGTATATTTAAGGCCAACAGAAGTTAAGCTCATGCCATGCTAAGTGGGTTGAGTTTCTCCAGTCATTTTACTTTACAATCAAGCATAAATTCGGAAAACTCAATCAAGGTGCTGATGCTTGTGTGCTTGGTTTTGAGCATCGAAAAGCTTTATATGCTAAAGATGAAGACTTTGGGGACTTGTTTGCTGAATGTTCAAAGCACCCCAAAGGTGATTTCCTTGTTCAAGAAGGGTTTCTTTTCGAGGGTACATGGCTGTGCGTACCAAGGTGTAGCGTGAGAGAGCTCCTAATCAGGGAAGTTCATGGAGGTTCTCTAGCTAGTCATTATGGAGAAAACAAGAGATTTATTATCCTAAGAGAGCATTATTATTGAATAGGTATGGAGAAAGATGTACAGGACATTCTAAAGAGGTGTGGAACTTGTCAAGTGGCCAAAAGTCATTCCTTACCCCACGGCCTCTACACACCTCTACCTATCCCTATTACTCCTTGGGCTGATGTAAGTATGGATTTCATTCTTGGATTGCCTAAGACCCAAAGGAACAAAAATTCAATCTTTATTGTGGTGGATCAATTTTCAAAGATGTCTTGTTTCATTCCATGCAACAAAACTAGTAATGCAACACACATTTCTGAACTGTATTTCAAGGAGGTGGCTAGATTATATAGTATACCTAGATCAATTGTTTCTAATCAGGATACTAAGTTTCTTAGCCATTTCTATATTACTTTGTGGAAGAAGTTGGGTACTAAACTCAAGTATGGTACTACTTGCCATCCACAAACGGATAGGCAAACTGAGGTTACAAATTAGGCCCTAGGAATGCTTCTAAGTGCCTTGATTAAACCTCATGCTAAGGCTTGGGATTTGCTTTTACCCTATGCAGAGTTTGCTTATAATAGGGCTTTCAGCAAGGCTACTGGTCTATCACCATTCAAGGTGGTCTATGGGATTGATCCTATTAGTCCGCTTGATCTTACTCCACGGCCTCTAGATCAAAAGCCAAGTGCGGATGCAGTAGCAAGGGTAGAAGAAATCTAGAAGATACATGAGTTGGTAAGGAGCAGAATAGAGAAGACCAATGCATTCTATCAAGCTCAAGCCAACAAACACTAGAAGAAGATGGCATTTCAACCTGGAGACCTTGTATAAATACACTTAAGGAAAGAGAGATTTCCTTCAAAGAGGAAGAACAAGCTCATGCCAAGGGTTGATGGTCCATTTGAGGCACTTGAAAGAATTAATGACAATGCTTATAAGGTTGATTTGCCTGGTAACTATGGAGTTTCAGTTACATTCAATGTGGCTGACTTCAGTGCGTACCAAGCCGATGATTACCTTGCAGATTTGTGGATAAAATCTCTTTAGCAAGGGGAGGATGATGGAGTCCCCTTGAGCAAGACATGGAAGAAGGTCCTAAGAGTCCAGTAAGGTCCAATGCAAGTTCCAAAGTCGAAGCCATGGCTCAAATTCTGGAAAGGAGTCAAACTGATACAATTGGGTTAAATGGCCAAAAAATACCCCATTTTGTTCATCTGATTTCTTAAGCTACATTGTGGCTTAAGTTTGACATTTTTGCATTTTTGGGATCCTCAAGATGTTAGCTTTCAGGTCCAAGCAATAAAAGTCAATCATGTTTAGTCAAATTGAAGAGATCAAGTCATTTTGTTCAGCCTATTAGTTTTGATCCAAAACTGCATGGTAAAATGTTTTAGTAGAAATCTACTAGTTAAACGTGCTTTAACCTTGATTTCTTTGCAGGGGGTTTGTACACACCCTAAGGTTCCCCCCCCATGGCCTGAAATTAAAATCATGCTCACTTTTGATTGGTGGAAATAAGGCCAAAAAACCGGCTTGTTTTGAGCTTCTAGAACCCGGTTGATGTATCTCCTGAGGGTCTATGCTAAAAGTCAATTTAAGAGAAAAGCTTAAAACCAAGAGAGAGTACAATCAATGAAAACTCAAAGAAAATGGTATGTTAAAAGCTAGTTGTGAATCAGCAAACATGTAAGGAAAGGAATGGAATTTAGAAGTAAGGGATTCTAAATGGGAAAAGGAAAAGAAAGTTGATGTATCTTCAAGGAATTAAATGAAAACTCAAACCAGAATTCAAGCATACATGGTTTATGTAAACTGAAATCTAGCTAAGCTCACATTAAGCCGTGAGATAATTAATGGTAGATGGATAGTCTAAACCTTTGTTTGGATATAGAAACACCACCAAACAAAAGTTTAGGGCCCCTAAACTTGATTAAGATACAGAAACACCCCTTAAACAAGATTAAGACTAAGCTTAAATACCACCCTAATCGGCCTAGTTTGGGATAAGCAAGTTCAGTGTTTGAATGTGCAAAAGCACGAAAGCAAGAATGCTCTCAACTGGTTTTTGATTCAAAAGTCTAAGTCATTCTACCCATGGTAATGAGTAGCCTATTAATACAAGCCTAGAAAGTACCTAAGCAAGTAACTAAGCACCTAAGGTTTCCTTCTTAGGGAGGAAACGTCTTAACCTAAGCTAATCTCCACGGTTAGCACTAAACCAAATACAAGCTTGCTTAGCCTAATCTAATTACAATTCAAATGAAAAGGAAAGTAAAACAAATGATGTTTACAACTTTAATCACAAGTAAATAAGCCTAATACAACCAGATTTCTAGCAAAATAGGAAGGAAGCAGCCATAAAGTAGCATCCACTTTTCGGCTAGCCAATTAGCTTCAAGAGACATCTCTTTTGCTACCTTACTTCCCATTAGTTGTTCTTGCCCAAAATTCATCCTTTTGCAGCTGATGATTGTTCTTCTAGACATCTTGAGGGGCATACCAAGCTAGTTAGCAAGCAAGGAGCAAAGCAAACCCATGAATGAAGGAAAATAAAGCTGCTACAGTAAACCGGGTTTACTAGACAGATTTTACCTAGTTTTCTAACTTCAGTTTACCTTAGCAAAAGTGGGCATGATTTGGATTTCAAGCCATGGGGGGAAACCTTGGGGTGTGTACAAACCCCCCTGTAAAGAAATCAGGCTTAAACCATGTTTAAGTAGAAGAATTCCACTAAAACATTTAACCGTGTAGTTTCGAATTAAAGCTGATAGCTAGGACAAAATGCTTTGATCTTCTAGCTTTGATTGTGCATGATTGGAATTTAATGCTTGAATCTGAAAGTAGGCATCTTGGGGAATCCAAAAAGGTAAAAATCGAAGACTTAAATAAAAATGTAGCTTAAGATATCACATACTCAAAACCGGGTACATTCTGGTTCATCTGGGAAGTTTGGATAGCTTGGATTTATTAGCTAATTTGAGTGAGTAAATGAAGTCCAAATGAGATGAGACTTGTTTTGTTACAAAGTTGACTTCTTGAACTTCAAAACCAACGCCAAATATTATACTTAAACCTCAAAGAGGCCTAAGTAATTAGGCTCCCAAAACCGGGTTTGCTGCTGGAGATAACCCATGACATGTTGTTTTATTTCTTAAACAAAGTGTGAATGATTTATTCACACTTAGGCCAGCAAAATAAAATTAACTTGACTGATTTGCTTCTCTAAATCAAGGGGCATGGAGGGATCTCCATCACCAGTTGGAGCTGCTATGTGTTTTTCCTTCTCAAGTGGGTTCCCTCAGCTTTGTGCTTGCTTGTTTACTTCAATCATGCATCAAGGACACTAGGAACATCATCATTGGTAGCTAAAACAGGTTTTGGGAAGAGTAACCAATGAGAATGCAATGGAAGAAATCAAGCGTTGCAACTGGATTGGCTAGCCGAATAGGAGAAAAGCACTTTGCGGCTGAATTTCATTCTTTTCTCTACTAAAGCTGTTGTATTAGGCTTAACTACATGTATTAAAGTTAAGTACGTCATTTGTCTTGCTTTCCTTTGTATTCTGGTTGTAATTAGTTTAATTTAAGCAAGCATGCAAACTAGGTTAGCCTTAAGCACATGGATAAGCTTGTTTGAGATGTTTCCTTCCTAAGGAGGGAACCTCATTTTAGCTAGTTTGCTACATAAGTGGTTGCTTAGTCATGTATAAGGCCTTGGTAAGGCTCATTTTGCAAACTGAACTTGAATATCAAATATAAAAAACTAGAATTTGGAGCATTTCCTTTCATTCCACTAAATACTTTACTTGCTTATCCTTAATTTGGTCGGTTGAGGTGGTGATCAAGTAAGTCTTAACTTCTAATTGGGTGGTGTTTATGTATCCTAATTAGAGTTAAGGACCCTAAGCTCAAGTTTAGTGGTGATTCTGAATCTAAATAAGAGTTTAGCCTATCCTTCATTCAGGTATTCTTCCACGGTTCACCTAAACTTTAGCTTGAATTCAAATTGCTTTGCTTTAGTCTTGAATTCAGGTTTGAGTGTTCATATTTCCCTTCCAAGATACATCACTTTATAGCATGGAACAAGATTAACAATGCTACTAATATTGCAGAGCTATATATTAAAGAAGTGACTAGACTACATCGTATTCCTTAATCTATTTTTTTAGATCAAGATACTAAGTTTCTAAGTCATTTCTAGGTCACCTTATAAAAGAAATTAGGGACGAAACCCTGGGGAACACTCCTAAGGACTTTGATTTTGCCTCAGCCCAAGAAGGCATGGGACCTCCTATTACCTCATGCAGTGTTTGCCTATAATAGAGCCCTTAGTCGAGCAATGGGTGTGTCACCATTTAAGGTTGTATACAGGATTGACCCCATAACTCCCTTAGATTTGACGCTGCGCCTCCTGGATCAGAAACCAATTGTAGATGCCGATCAATAAGTCAATGAGATTTAGAAGCTGCACGAGCAAGTCAGAGGTGAAAGTGAACAATCTAATGTGTCTTATTCTGCTCACGCAAACAGGAAAAAGAAGAAGAAGAAGTTCCAGCCAGGTGATTTAGTGTGGATCCATCTCTAACAAGAGCATTTTCCAGCAAGATGCAAAAACAAGTTGATGCCAAGAGCAGATGGTCCATTTCAGATCATAGAATGCATCAACAACAATGCTTACAAGGTGGATCTCCCTAGGGACTATGGAGTTTTAGCTACGTTCAATGTAGCCGATTTAAGCCCGTACAAGGAAGATGACTACCTATACGATTTGAGGTTAAATCATGTCAAACAAGGGGAGGATGATGAGAATCGATCAAACATATCCCAATCAAGGTCCTCTAGTCGAGGTAGTCCAAGTATCAGTGTCTAAGTCTAAAGAACAAGTCTCATCTTGCAAGCTGAAATAGAGCATGTATCCAGGTTGCCCCCTTCGTATGTACCAAGTTTTATTTTTATTATTTTCTGGACTAAATGACATACAAATTCTAAAATTCTTTTTTTTTAGTTAGTTTGGGATGTCAAGAATCCAAGCATATCAAGCAAGATCCAAGGCTAGCAAGTCAAGCCATCCAGTTCAGCCCATTTTGACAAGCTGTTGGTTAGAGCCCAAGAATGCACAGTTGGATCAATCATGCCGACTAAGCCTCTTAATGATATGCAAATCCAGATTTCTCAAATGGAAGGGATTATAGACATCTTAAGGTTTACCCACATGGAAGGAAACTTAAGATTAGTCATTAAAATGAGGTGGCCCAAAGAGAACCAAAAATCAGTCCACACGATACTCTCACAGCTGGTTGCTTAACCTAGAGGGTTTACCCTCTTAAGTGGGGTTCCTCCACCAACCTTTGGGCTTACTTGGCTACCTAGTAATGCTTAGTCACTATATGACTCATTCATGGAAAAAATGATACATGGGTTAAGGAGAAAAGGCCCCTTTGCAAGCGAGTATTCGAACACTATGGCATGAAGTGGCAAGCAAGTACAAGTCTTGTTCTTTTGAGGTGGCAGCCATGGGAGAAAACCTTCCAAGGGAGGAAAACATGATTAACTAGCAAACGATCATCAAGGAAGTGGTTAGTTTAATCATTTTGTTAGTTATTAAAGCTTTTGTACACGTTTAGCATAGTTTAGAGACAAACTATGTACTTTAGTTAAGTAAGTATACTTAATGAGCTTTCCCAATGATTTAAGTAACCTCCTAAAGGTTACCTAGTGAGGGAGGAAAGGCTTGGACGTGCCTTATAAGTAGCTTGGACATCCCTTTTGTACTCAATGATGAATATTTGAAATCTAAAGTTGAGTTTGAAACTCCTCAGTGTTATTACCTTGACTAGTCGCTTATCTCTAATTAGGCCAATTAGAGTGGTGTTCAAGTGAGTCTTGGTCTTAGTTAGGTGGTGAAATTTGTATCCTAACCAAAGGTCAAGGGCCATGAAACAATTCTTAGTTGTGGAATCTGTATCTAATAGTCGTTTCAACTCTATCATTACTCCAGTTTCTAGTTTCCCTGTTCCCTTTCTAAGCCATGCCTTTCTTCCTTCCACAAACCACCACCACCTTGTTCTCTCATCAAATGTAAGCTTTCCTTTCATTCCCCTCCTTCCCAGCATGATACATCAAAGATGGCACATTTTCTCCCTTGCCATAAGGCTAATGATGCATCGCATGTGGCCGACTTATACTTCAAAGAGGTGGTGAGATTCCACGACATTCCTCCTTTGCCTTAGTCACTTTTGGATTACATTTTAGAGGAAGTTGGGCACAAATTTGATGTTTAGTATATCTTTCCACCATTAAACAGATGGCCAAACGAAGGTGGTGAACCTAACATTGGGGACCTTGCTAAGGTCCTAGTGAAGAAGAACTTGAAAGTGTGGAATCTCCTTCATCATGCTAAATTTACATACAATAATGGCCCAAGTAGGACCGCAAAAGAGACACCAAGAGAAGATGAATGTTAAAGCTAGCAAAACGGTTAGGGAGATACAAGAGCTGCACAAGCAAGTCCAATCTCAAATTGAGAAGGCAAATTAGTGCTACCAAGATCAAGCCAACTAGCATCGCAAACAAGCCTTGTTTAAACCGGGTGATCTAGTGTGAGTGCACCTTAGGAAGGAGAGATTTCCTTCTAAAAACATGTCCAAGTTAATGCCTAGAGCCAACGGTCGATCTGAAGTACTTAAGAAGGTCAATGATAATCCTAACAAGATAGATCTTCTAGGGGAGTATAATGTTTCTTGCACCTTCAATGTGGCATACCTCAAGCCTTATTATGAAGATGATCTCCTTGACGATTTGAGGGTAAATTCTTTTCAACAAAGGGAGGATGATGTACCCATGGAGGATCATCATGATGCTTAATAGAGATCAAGCATTGGTATGAGATTTATACCCTCAAAATAGTTCAGGGAATGTAAGGTCAAGCACCATTCCTCAAGCCTTAGTCTAAGCATTACTCCTACAAAGTTACACATTAACCAGGTGTGAACCTTTACAAAGATCCGATTTTGTTTATATGATTTCCTAAACTTCTAAAAGGTTTAGGGTTGATATTTTTGTATAGGATGTTACCCAACATCTGCAAATAACAAGCCATGAAGAGATAACCAAGCTAAATTAGTTGCGTCATGAAGATTTTACCCCCACAAGTCAACCATTCCAGATTAAGCTCCATTCTGATCTAGTTTGAGTTTGCAGCCAGTTTCCGCCCTTAAACCTAATTTACACCTGATTTCTTTACTTGGGATGATTACTAACATCCTAATGAAGTCATTAACAGTTTGAAATCCAGTCTAAATCAAGTATAAGCAAGGGAACCAAGTTGATTATTTTTTGCACTAAACCAGCCGATTTGACTATTTTTTATCTACAGCTGAGATCTCTTCAAAGAGAAGGTTTGGTCACCAACTTGCATGAATGCCTACTAGCCTACGCACCTGGGAACATCATCATTGGCCCCTTCGTAGCTTTGGAAGTCATTTGGCCACTAGGAGGAAGAATAAAGATCCTCTTTGCTTATGATTGGCTAGTCGAAATCCAAGCCGAATAAAGCAACTTTTCTCCCTCTTACATGTGCAAGTGGACTGTTTAGAATACTAACAACATTTTTAAGCTTGAGTTTAGCATAATTAAGTATGTAATTAGCTAGACTCACGTGGGACACTTACGCTAAGCTAATCCAGTTTTGCATTCTGATTTGTATAAGCTAGATTATACGTTTCCTAAAGACTAAGGAAACTTCTACGAAACCAGGTAGCTAGAGAGGAGCCTATTTAGGTGGTTTCCAGGTTGTTCATTGAATGACTTAATGAATGAACGACATTTCAGTTGAGCTTTGCTCCTAAACCCTGGTTTCCTCTCAAACACTCAAACTAGCTTATCTTAACTTAGGCCCAGTAAAGTGGTGATCTAGTGAGTCTTAATCTTTCCTTAGGTGGTGTTTCTGTATTCTAAGAAGGATGAAGGGCCCTAAACTGAATCATGGTGGTGTTTCTATATCCAGACATCAGTTTAGCACCTATCTTTGCTAGTTTACTCTAACCGGGTTCCATTAAACCTTATCTTCTGTTTTGTATCCCCTTTCCTACTGGCTTGCATTCCAATCTTGAATGTGGGTTAGCTAGTGAAGAGATACATCATATTTGGTATCAGATCAAGATTCATCTTGGACTGAACCCTCTTTTCTAGCCATATTCTTCCCTGCCCTTAAAAACACATTCCAAACACATTCCTAGTTTGACACAGTTTCAAACATGAGTGCCAACATGACTTTAGGTGAGAAGCTTGAAGCCCTCATGAAAAACTTTGAGGCCACAACTACTAATGATGAAGAGTTCAAGAACCAGAATGCTTACTTGAGATGCCAACTAGCTGACTCAATGAGGTGGAAGAGAAGGAACATAATTATTTCATCTAACTCACTCGGTTCTGGCTAAGAGGAAGAAGATAAAAGAAATAACCCCCATTTGGTCTCTACTAGTGAGGGGGAGCCTCCTAGGACACTAAGCAGAAGAGAAAGAAGACCTCAGTGAAAACTTTAATGACTTTAAAGTTGATATTCTAGAATTTGAAAGGAAGCTAGACCAGGATGAGTTCTTGGAATGGACGCAAATAGTGGAGAGGGTTTTTGATTTCAAAAACATTCTAGATGAGAGAAAGGTAAAGCTTGTTGCCCTTAAGCTTAGAAAGTATGTTTATCTCTAGTGTATCAACTTGTATGCCAAAAGAGTTGGGTTGAGAAAGGATAAGATTAGAACATGGGATAAAATGAGATCCAAGCTTAAGACTTGGTGCTTTCCCGCTTCTTACCTACAGGAAAGCTACTCCCAATTACATGACTTGACCCAGGGTAGCATAAGTGTAGAGGAATGCACTAGGAAGTTTGAAAAGCTTTTGGCTAAGTGTGATTTGCAAGAGGCGGAAGAACAAACTATTCTAGGATACTTAGGTGGGCTTAATCCTAGGTGTGCGGGTGTTATTGAACTTCACCAATACTCCACTTTTGATGAGGTATGTGTGCTACCGCATAAGGTTGAGTAGCAAAGGAAGACCAGAACCTACAAAAGGGAACTACCTAAACCTCCACCCAGGAATCAACCTTTTAACAAGGGGATTCCTTTCTTGAACCCAAAGCCACAGCATTACCCCCTTCCACCCCATAAAAAACCCAAGCTCCACTAAAGAGCCTAACCCACAGAAAAGTCCTAATCTTAGCCCTATGAACATCATGTGGTGTTTTAAATGCAAAGGACTTAGTCACATTGCCTCAGAGTGTCAGAACAGAAAGATTATGACTTTGGCCGAGTAGGAGGCAGTTAAGAAGGAGGAAGTTGAGGAGGAAGAGATGGTACATCTAATTGAGCAATAAAAGGAGAGTTAAGAGGAGGTTGTGGAAGAAGCTGATGAAGGAGAGATGCTGGTCATGAGAAGAGCTTTGAGTGGACCTAAAACTAAGGCAGAGCAATGAGAGAACATCTTTCACTCTCGGTGTACTGCCCAAGGTAAAGTTTGTTCTATGCTCATTGATAGTGGGAGCTGTGCCAATGTGGTTTTTTAAAACATGGTTGGAAAAGCTCAATCTTCATACTACTATTCATCCCCACCCATACAACACACAATGGCCGAATCGAGGTAAACATTTGCAAGTCAATTCTGGATGATTGATTTCTTTTTCAAAAGGCCAGAATTACCAAGATGAGCTTTGGTGTGATGTAATCCTCATGGATGCATCTGACATTCTGCTTGGTAGGCCTTGGCTATTTGATAGGAAGGTTAAGCATGATGGGTACCTAAACACCTATTCTTTTTCCAAGGATGGGAAAAAGATAACCCTTGCCCCTTTAAGCCCTCTCTAGATCTAGAAAAACAAGCCACAAAGGAACTGCCCTCAAGCTAACTTATTCCTTACCTTTGGAGAACCATTACTTAAAGCATCTTATCATAAGTTTAAGGCCTTTAAGGAGTGGATTCTTACTACCCTTGAGAACTAGAATACACACCACTAAATCACCCCTTTGCCTTATCATTATTGGAGTAGTTTAGCCATATCTTTCCTGATGACATACCCTTTAGCCTACCCCCTAAAAGACCCATCCAGCACCACATTGACCTTAATCCTAGAGCCATACACCCAAATAAACCTGCATACAGAATGAACCTAAAGAAAACCATAGAGGTACGAAGGCAAGTAGATGAACTGATCAATAAAGGGCTGGTTAGGGAATTACTTAGTCCTTGTTCTATGCCAGCCTTGCTAGTTCCTAAAAAGGAAGGGAGCATGAGAATGTGTGTGGATAGTTGAGCTATAAACAAGATCACCATCAAATACAGGCACCCTATCCCACGGCTTGAGGACATGTTAGATGAACTTCCTGGTTCTAGTGTGTTTTTAAAGATTGATTTAAGGAGTGGTCAATACCATATTCAGATTAGAGAGGGAGATGAGTGGAAGACAGCCTTTAAGACTAAAGGTGGTTTGTATAAATGGATAGTTATGCCATTTGGATTGTCAAATGCACCAAGTACCTTTATAAGGTTAATAAACCAAGTGTTCAGGCCTTACATTGGGAAGTTTGTGGTGGTGTACTTTGATGATATCTTTATATACAGCAAGCTCGAAGTGGAGCACCAAGATCACTTGGCTCAGATTATAGTGGTCCTAGAAAAGGAGAGGCTTTGTAGAACCTAAAGAAGTGTACTTTCTTTTCCCTAGAGCTAACTTTCTTAGGTTACATTGTGACTGCCAAAGGAGTTAAGGTAGACGAAAGCGAAGTTGAGGCCATTAGATCCTAGTTAGTACCTAAGAGTATCCATGATGTGAAGAGTTTTCATGGGCTTGCCTCATTTTATAGGAGGTTCATTAGAAACTTCAGTGTAATCATGGCACCAATGACTGAAGCGATTAAGGGTTCATCCTTCAAATAGACCCCCAAAGCTCAATCTGCCTTTGAGGAGGTGAAAACCAAGCTGACTGAGGCACCAGTACCAGCATTACCTTATTCTGATAATGTATTTGAGATTGGATGTGATGCGTCTGGTGTGGGTATAGGAGGAGTTCTTACTCAGGAAGGCCGACCCTTAGCCTTCTTCAGTGAGAAACTTTGTGATTCCAAGAGGAAGCACTCTACTTATGATAAGGAGTTCTATGCTGTATTGATGAGTATGGAGCATTAGAGCCATTATTTGATGGCCAGTAAGTTTATCTTGCATTCTGATCATGAGGCCTTGAAATACATTTAGGGGCAACACAAGCTAAACTCCAGGCTTGCTGAATGGGTGGAATACCTTCAGTCATTCCACTTCACTATCAAGCATAAGTCAGGAAAACTCAACCAAGGAGCAAATGCACTTCCAAGGAGGCATTTGCTATTGTTTCAAATAGATGGTTGCATTTAAAGATTTGAGCATCTTAAATCCCTTTATACTACTGATGAAGAATTTGGGGAGTTATATTATGTTTGCTTAAAACACCCCGAAGGAGAGTTTATGGTCCAGAATAAGTACTTATTCAAGGGCACTCGTTTGTGTGTTCCTAGATGTGGTTCTCGTGAGTTATTGATCAAGGATGTCTATGGAGGTTCTTTGAATGGACATTATGGAGAGAACAAGGCCCTAGCCATGCTAAGGGAGCATTAATTTTGGCCAGGAATGAGTAAGGATGTTTAGGACCTCTTGAGAAAATGTGCTGCTTGCCAAGTAGCCAAGAGTCACTCACTACCACAAGGGTTATACACCCCATTGCTAGTTCCTTCCCTTCCTTGGGTTGATGTAAGCATGGACTTTATCCTTGGCTTACTAAAAATTCAAAGAAATAAGGATTTCATCTTTGTGGCAGTGGACAAATTCTCGAAGATGGCTCACTTTATTGCTGGTAACATGACCAATGATGCCACCTACATTACTGAGCTCTACTTCAAAGAGGTTAAGAGATTACATGGGATCCCTAGATCCATTATTTGTGATCGTGGTACGAAGTTTTTAAGTCACTTCTATATTATCTTATGGAAGAAGATGGAGACTAAGCTCAAGTACAGTACCACATGCCACCCCCAAACTGATGGCTAAATTAAGGTAACAAATAGATCCTTAAGCACCCTTTTGAGAGCTTTGATTAAGCTCAATGCCAAAGCATAGGATTTACTCCATCCTCATTCTACATTTGCGTACAATAAGGCACCTAGCAAAACCACAAGGATGTGTCCTTTCAAGGTAGTTGATGGAGTTGATCCATTAAGCCCTCCTGATTTGGTGCCTAGAAACCCAGAAAAGAAACCACATGTGGAGGCAGCAAGAGAGTTGAAGAAATCCAGAAGCTCTATGACCAAAATTAAGAAATCAAATGCCTCTTATCAAGTTCAAGCAAACAAGTACAAGAGAAAGGTCATAAGCATTCCCAAAAAGTATCTTTGTAGGTTCCTAAGTTAGTCCAAGGTTAGGAGAAATGGACCTACAAAATCGGAGAAATGGACGTATTTGTAGGTTGCCACTTAATCTCTTTGATTCTCTATTGTTAGAAGCTTCTCAGATTCCCTAGAATTTTTTATAAATTTGATTCAGGTATGTGCCAATTGATTTTTAAATCTTAAGATAAACAGTGCATTGACTTTTTGGGATGGGTCAGTTTACAAGTTAAGACTTCTATAGATTTCTAAATAAATTCTGAAGAACTTAACTTTTCTAGAATTTCCCCTTGATTCCTAAGACTTCTCTTGATTTCTACAAAGGCCTACATATTCCAACATATTTTGAATTCCTTCAAAATTTAGCTTAGAAATAATCCCTGTAGATTTCAGATTTTAAAATCCAGGTCTTCATTTCGACATATTCTTATAGATTCCTATAGATTTTTTTACATAGTGTAGATAATTGTACCTTTTTCTAGAAATTTTGAATGAAAATTCAGAAGACGTGATGGAAGTTATAGATTAATCATACAGGCCTTGTGTGTTAGCATCACTTAACACTTTGTCTTTGTGATTTAAACATACTTTTTGCAGTCTGTGTAGGACAATTTTGAAAACTAGGCAATGGAGTGGTTGACGATAATACCCTTAAGAGGCAGCTTTTTATACAACTGGACATTAATGCTTAGCAACAATAATTTCAATAGATGCTGGCCTTATTACTTTCTTGCATAAGTATTACGCAATAGAGTTATTGTGAGAACTCCTTGGGCATCTTGTCACAACAGTTTTTGTTTTACTACTGTATTAATTGCCATAATATTCTTTCATGTAATATTTTTGATCAAGTGAGCTCTTCATAGTGGAGACAAGTTGAAGTATGACGTTGGTCCTAGCAAGTTTTAATCTAACTTTGTGAATCTGTGGAGCATATTTTATAAGGTTCCTTATGCATTTTGATAATGTTTGTGTTTACTATTAACTGCGGTTAAAAAGCACACCCGGGGCGCTCCTAGGCTCACAAATCCTGAGGCCCACCCTCTTGCACCTATGAATGGGTCGGGCTCAGCCCATTCTTAAAGCCCACGCATTTCTGGGTTTCAGACCAAGGTGCAAAATCCACGAAGCCCGTGTTTTATAGATCATAACAAACCATTTGGGGGTTGTAGGGAACCTTTAAGGGGCCTCAACCTCACTTTTTGTTTGTTAAAGCCTTTCAATCAAGCTACCACTAAAAGTAAACAAAGCATATTGCTGCTTCTGAACTTGAGTTTGGAGCTGGAAATCCTAACCCTGGTGACAACAATCTAGTAAATGCTTTGTTCTCCTGTCTTCTTTCAGACTTCCTTCTTTATCCTCCTTCTTCTCTGTTATTCAATAGCCGTGAAAGGTTTTTCTTTTTTTCCTTTCGTTTTTTTGAGGCTTCTAGGAGGTCGAAAATGGTGCTTCGTCCAGTGCTACAGTGGTACCGAGCCCTTGCCCTTTTCTTTGCTTCTTAATCTTTCTCTCTTTTTTTCTATCTCTCTCGGTCTCTCACTCTCTATCTCTCTCTCTCTCTCTCTCTTCCTTCCTTCCTTTTGGCAGGTTGACAGTATGTGTTATGCTTTTGGATTCAATTATAGTAATCCAATTGAGCTGTGTTTAATGCTTTCATTTTATTTTGCTGTGCTTAATTGATTCTCTTTTTTTTTTCTGGTAATTGGTGAAAATCACTTATTTGATGCCATTATCTAGCTGCTTTTTGGTGAAATATGGTTTGGAATTATTTTCAAGCTTTTTTTTTAAGTAAAAGTGCGTCTAGCATCTAAAAAGCCTACAGCTTCGCCTTGAAGCCCAGGCCCCAGGATCCTTTGCGCTTTTTGACACCTTGGGTTTTTTTAATGTAAGCTTTGAGGACTTTTGTTACCTAATATGATAGTAGTATATAAATGAATCTCCCATAATTGTAAAGTTTGTGCCCCCTTCTCTTATGAGTTATCGATCATTTGGGGCTAGTGACAAAAATAATTTTGGGTATGTTAACAATTTTCTTATCCAATAGCCTAACCCTGGCGGCAATGTCAATGAATTCCCTGGCAGAAGGGTATGCGAATCTGTCCCCTCTTTATCTTTAAAAACATTGTAACTTGTTGAATTTTGTTTAATTTTGGAATGAATGATTGATTTTTGTAGACTTTCTTCCAGAAAAGGAGTAGTTTTGGACAAGGGAAGAGCAGAGTGAATAGCCTCACTAGTATCGCACAACGGGAAGAGGTGATGAAAAGGATTGTATATGTTTCAGACATTGATTAACAGGTACTGAATGGATTCTATTTAGTTTTCATTTGATCTTTGTGTATTACTAGGGAATTTGGGTGTTCTCAATTGTTTGGTTTGACCATGGACAATGAATTTAGGTCACTAAAGAGCAACTTGCTGCTTTTCTCATCAATTGCGAACAGGTAATGCAGCGTATGGTTTACTGGTTTCTTTTGTTGAGCTTATGTTTAGCTGTTTTAGGAGTGTGTATTACTGAAATGCTTTGATTGTTGGGGTCCTAAGTTGTCGATTGTTATATTTATGGTGATCTAAATTCCATTCTACGCTTTGCTTTCATTGACTTTGCTGATGAAGGTAAACTTAACAACCCCCGCAGTAAAAAAAAAAGAAAAGAAAAAAGCTCCCTCAAATGACATACCGCTAATAACTTGGAACTTGTGTTTGCCGTTATTATCATTATGCTAATATCTTGCACTTGGGTCTCTCACATCTTGGTAGAGATTACTAAGAATGCTTTATCCCTGTCGGGCATAATGCTTGGATATTGCCCTGTTAGAGTGCTTCCTTCCAAGACTGCTATTGCTCCTATTAATCCTGCTTTCTTACCAAAGGTGGGTTCATTATTATGTGTAGCTTAGTTCTTTATTTGATTACTATAATTGAAATTTAAAAAGCCTCAGTATTAGCGTATCCAGTCAATAGGATAAAACACCTAAAGGCTAGACCATTAGAATCTAATTAGTGCCTGGCATGTGCAGTCTGAACATGAATGGGAGATGTGCGCAAGAGCTGTTTACGTTACTCATATTGACAAAAAGGTCTTGTTCTGTCTTCAACTATTCACCTTACCATATACTTGTTTAGCTTGGTTTGATTATCTTCTTGGTCTCACTGTTAAGTAAATAAAATGGCCTTTATTAATAGAGGTTACCCAAGCAGATGTCAAACTGTTCTTTGAATCATTTTGTGGAGAGGTGTGTGCTATGACCTAATCTCAATCATGCTTTCGGAAAGTTTAAACATATCTTAACAAGAACGTTGCTTTCCAGGTTCGTCGTCTGAGGTTGCTTGGGGACTATCGCCATTTCGCTCGTATTGCTATTATGGAATTTGTTATGGTAATCATTATATCTGTTATACTCATACGATTATATTATTTATTGAACTTGATTGTGGTTCTATTGTTAGTTTAACTCTATTGTGGTTCTATAGTTGGTTGAAATCTGTTGTGCATCTTTGAACTTGATTCTGCTGAGTCTGCGTCTTAGTTAATCTCTTTGGTTATCTTTTTTGATAGTTTATTTCTTTGTGTATTTCAATTATCTAACAGGTTGTATTTTTGGAGCTAACATCTATCAGTGAAGAAAACGAAGACAGAGATTTTTTTTATATATTCTTGGATGTTAGGCATATTTTCAAAGTATGGTTTTAGGTAGTATACAGAGCAATAAAATGTTCAATCAGCTACCTTCAGCAAAAAAATTAGCAGGATGGATTCAAACAATGCAAGAATATTTAGTTTTGATCACCTTAGTCTTTGTTGTTATGTCTACAATTAATTTGTTTTCAGGCACCAACGTGTAATTTATTTAATTGATGTTTAACCTATTTTAATTTGTAGGTTTTTTAACTTTATTCATTTATGTAGGTGATGTATGCTGGTAATTAGTATAAAACTTGTTAATTAAAAGGGAATAATTGCATACAATTGTTCTATTTTTAACCTAATAAGTTTTGTATTAATTAACAGCATTATTTTTTAAAAAACTAAAACGATACTAATAATAGTTTTAAATGTGGAGAAAATTATGACTTCTTGTATCTTCCAGAGTGGGTATAGTATAAGATGGTTACACATAAATTGTGGGTAATTAGTACTTACTCCGCACTTATAAGTATAAGAAATATAGATGTACTGCATTCCTATTAAGTGTGGGGAACACTTCCACGCACTTAACTTCCCCACATTTAGCCTAAGTTTAGGTAATTGCTATTTCTACCCTTATAATTGTGGTTATTAGCAAAATTAAATGTGGAGGGAAACAACCCTTTTTGTGTGAGTTCACTACCTCTGATAAAGTGTGTGTCCTTGCTCACAAGGTTGAGTAACAAAGAAGAGCTGAGCCCTTTAAACGTGAGTTTTCTAAACGTCCACCCCGGAACCAACCCTTTAATAAGGGGAGCCCCATTTCCATTCTTCAACCTACGACTCCACCTTCATTCAACCCATAAAGAACCCAAACTCCACAGAAGCCTCAACCACCTGAAAATAGACCTAATCCTAGCCCCTTAAGCACTAGAATATGCTTTAAGTGCCAAGGACTTGGACATATTACCGCGGACTACCAAAACAGAAAAGTGATCGCCTCAGCCAAATGGGAAGCCGCGAAAGAGCATGAAATTGAGGACGAAAAGGAGGAGGATGTAGACGGTGATCTTGACCAAACTCAAGAAGAGGCAGAGGAGGAAGCAGATAAGGGCGAAATGTTGGTTTTAACAAGAGTTTTGAGTTGCAGAAAGGTGTCGAAGATAAGCAAAGGGAAAACAAATTTCATTCTCGGTGCACGGTTTAAGGGAAAGTTTGCTCTATGATCATAGATGGCGGCAGTTGTGCCAATGTTGTTTCTCTTAGCTTGATTGAGAAGCTTGGCTTGCAAGCTATGGTCCATCCCCATTCTTACAACATCCAATGGCTAAATCAAAGTAAGGGGTTATAAGTTAACTCGCAATGCCTCATTTCATTCTCTATTGGAAAGAACTACCAAGATGAGTTATGGTCTGCCTCATTTCATTCTCTATCCCCATCCTCATTTCATGCTTAGAACACTGGAGTCATTATCTAGTGACAAGTAAGTTTATTTTGCATTCTGATCATGACGCTTTAAAGTATATTCAAGGATAACACAAGTTAAACTCACACCATGTAAACTGGGTTGAGTATTTGATGCAGATCAGAGTCCAGTTCAAGACCATCAGCCTGAGAATGGCAAGTTTATGCTTACTAATCACCACAATGATCAGTTCTGTGACGAGAAGCAATGCAATTTTGATGCTTACCTAGGGAGGTCCTTGCTATGCCGAATACCCTGAGTGCCCCTACAGGCATACACAAGTCATTTTGAGGCTGCTGGGTCAATTACATTTCAATAAGGAGTTATTTATAGCTTAGTGAATGTTTGAGTTGCTCCAACAGCCATTGGTGAATCATCATCAGCCAAGGAGCATCAGCCCTTTTGGGATAGTAACCTAGCTCATTTTTTGGCAATTAGAGCAACTAGTAAATGATAAAGGTTGCTTGACTTTCATTGAAAACAGTTAGTAGATCAATCTAGCAGCAGCGGCAGTTTCAGAGGCTTATTTTAACCTTAACTTGGCAGCTCATTTTGGCTTATTTTAAGACTTAGAAATGTGTCAAAAATATTCTCAAATGAGGTCCTAAAGTTGCAGAATCATATCACTTAACATCAGCCTTTATCCAGCACAAACATCCTTGAAATGCCCTTTGATCTAATAGATTTCAGGCTATTATACTTAGCTGTCAGCAACCCTAATCTCGATGGAAGTAGCTGCAAATCACCTCCAAAGCCATCATTAGCAGTCCTTGAAAGTGGTTTTAGCTCGACACCTCAGTAATAGAGATTAGCAAGGGCATTAGGTGTCAAGGATCAAGGGTTAGTTGCTATTTTAGGTAGTTTACACTCAAACTGTTCTAGCTATTTTTGTTCCAACCTAGTTTCTATTTTGGCCATTGATCTTGTATGAAAGGCTGAGTATAAAAGCCTAATTTTTCATTGCAACCAGCAAATGTTGATTAATGAAAACCTCAGTTTGCAAGTTCAAGCAAAACTCTCTCAATCTCTCTAAACGTTATCCTACTTGGTGGTATTTAGTGAGTGAGTTCTTTATCTGATCTTCTAGTGCATAAGATTTAGGAAGGTTAGTGATGAACTCCTTCAGTCTTGGTTGGTGTTGTCAACCTTCATTCCAGGGCATATCCTTCCATGTTAAGTTGTGAGGTTTGGTTCATTCCAGGCTTGCAATTCAGCGTACATCATCTTGTATTAGAGCCCAACTTTGATTCTTGGTGAGTTTTCTTCCATTTACTGCTCTTCTTGCTTCATTCTGAGTTCATTTCTCTTACCCACAATATGGAACTTTTTGTATTAGCCATAAAAAAACCTTGAAACCCAAACATAGTCTAACTACAAGGCACTTAGCTCCTCAAAACAGCCACGGCAAACCCCTTTTCTTGCTTGAACATCATGGCTGAGATGGATACTCCTTCTTCTCCTCCTCAACAGCCTATTAGAGTTCCTAGAGGCCTTTCACTAGAACATGCTCATAAACTCAGAAGGGATACGACCATTCTTGAAATGCAAGGGAACATTAGAATACCCACTGCCTAAATACAGCTATTTATGACTCAACCTTGGGCAGGGATAGAGAACCTCCTCAGGACCCTCCTAATGGTTCTAACCCTTCCTTAGACACTCACTATGGTAGTGGTCCTTCAAATAGGGAAGTTAGGCCTAGAAGAAGGAGAGTACATAGGGATGATCTTGAGGACTTTAGAGTAGAGGCTCCTGAGTTTGATGGTAGCCTGAAGCCTGAAGATTACTTCGAATGGGTATAAGCTATGTAGAGGATCATTGAGATTAAGGGACACTCTGTGGAAAAGGCTTTCAAACTTGCTATTTTGAAGCTTAAGCAATATGCTTCCCTCAGGTGTGAGAACCTGAGGAGGAGCAGAGCAATAGAAGGTAAATCCAAGATCAAAACTTCGGTTAAACTGAAGAAACATATGGATAAGAGGTTTCTACCAGCCACATATAAACAAGAACTCTACTTGAGAATCACCTCTCTTCAGTAAGGAAGTACAAGGGTTGAAGAGTACATCTTGGAGTTCAAGCAGCTCCAGATCAGGTGTGGTTTGAGGGAAGAAGCTGAGTCGCATATTACAAGGTTTCCTAAGGGACTAAATCCTACTATCTTCGACAAGGTTGAATTCCAACCTTTCTTGACCCTTGAGATGCTTGCAAGCTTGTTGTCAAGGTTGAGAAACAAGTCTTGAAGGACTTACTTAACTACCCCAGCAAAACCTCTGTTCCAGTAAAGCCATTCAGCTCATTCAGATCAGATCCTCCTTCCGGAGAGGACAAAGACAAAGGGAAGGGACAAGAGGTAGCTAATGAAGCTTGCAAAAGCCAGAAGAAATGTTCAAATGCCATGACTATGGGCATTTTTAGGCTAATAGTCCTAATAGGAGAGTGCTCACTAACAGAGAAATTAAAGAACTAGCTCAGATAGAGATGAAGGAGGCTGAAGAAGAACCTGATAAAGAAGGAGAGACCTCCTACCTACCACCTAAACAAGGTGAAATGATTATGATCAAGAGAGTGCTTTATAGTATTAAAGCCCCACAAGAAGCCAATCAAAGGAAACAAATCTTTCACTCCAGATACAATGTCTGATAACCTAATGAGAGACCGAGGAGTTGTACCAATGCGGCCTCCACTGAAATTATCAGCAAGCTCAACTTGGCCACCATTGATCACCCCAGGCCTTATACCTTGCAATGGCTTAGGAATGAGGTAATAGTCTCTAGAAAAGCCTTGGTTTCTTTTCAATTGGAGAATATAAGGTTATGTGTAATGTACTGCCTATGGATGCTTGTCATCTACTTCTTGGTAGACCCTAGCAGTATGATAGAGATTTTGTTCATCACAGTCAACCCAATACCTATTCCTTCAAATTAAAGAGCAAGAAGATGACCTTGACCCCTTTAGCTCTTATCCAAGACACAAAATTGAAATTAGGCAGGAAAAACACAAGGAGAATGCTTTGCTTATCAATGGGGGAAGAGTAGAGAGCGTTATTCCCATTGAAAAACCTGTATTTGATGTTCGCATGGTGGAATCTGCCCTTATTCAGATCCCACAACCTTTCACCCCTCAGTCTAGCCCTTACTTCAAGAATTTGAGAATGTCTTTCCTCAAAGCCTTCCTCCTAGCCCTCCTACGAAGAGGGGAACTGAACACCAAATAGACTTAATTCCTGGAGCCCCCTTACCTAACAAACCTGCTCACAAATGCAACCCTACAGAAACCAAGGAATTGTAAAGGCAAGTTTAGGAGTCGATTGACAAAGGTTATGAGAGGGAGAGCATGCATCCATGCCCAGTATAGCTCTCTTGGTTCCATAGAAGGCTGGAAGTTGAAGAATATGTGTGGACAGTATGGCAATCAACAATATTACAGTCAAGTATATGTATCCTATTCCTAGGCTTGATGACATATTGGATGGACTACATGGTTCTAAATTTTTCTCCAAAATTGATTAAAGAAGTCGATGCCAGCATATCAGAATGAGGGAAGGGGATGAGTGGAAAGCTATATTCAAAACCAACCAAGGGCTTTAAGAGTGGCTTGTTATGCCATTTGGGCTGTTTAATGCTCTAAGCACTTTAATGAGGCTGATGAATGAAGTGCCTAGACCCTACATTGTTCTGTTTGTGGTAGTATATTTTGATGACATTCTTGTATATGGCAAGACTGTGCAAGATCATATCTAGCATTTAAGGCAAGTCTTTTCTACACTAGGAGATTAGAAGCTCTATAGAAGGCTTGTAAATTATGAGTTCTTTGTTCCAAGGGTTGTTCTCCTTGGATATGTGGTCTCCTATGATGGCATTCAGGTAAATGGGACCAAGGTTGAAGCAATCAAATCACGGCCAGTTCTAAACTCAGTTACAGCAATGAGAAGTTTTCATGGCCCTACTTCCTTCTACAGAAGGTTTATTAAGGATTTTAGCTCAACCATGGCTTTTATCATGGAACGCATGAAGAAAGGCAGCTTCTCTTGGCCTCCAACAGCTCAGAAGGCCTTTGAGACCATCAAACAGAAGCTTTGTGAGGCACCTGTGCTAGCCTCGCCTTATTTTAAGGAATTGCTTGAGGTAGAGTGTGATGCCGGTGAAGTGGGCAATGGGACTATTCTGACTCAACTCAAGAAACCCTTGGCCTATTTTAGTGAGAAACTCAGTAGTTCCAAGCTCAGCTATTAAACATTTGACAAGGAATTTTATACAATAGTCAGAGTATTGAGTTACTAGAGTCATTATCTCAAGCCTAAGGCCTTTGTTCTTCACTTTGATCATTAGGCCTTGAAGGTTCTCAATGGCCATCCTAAACTCAATGCCAGGTATGCTAAGTGGGTTGAGTTTTTATAAGCTTTCACTTTCTCTACAAGGCACAAGAAGAGCACTGAAAATATGGTAGCTGATGCCCTTTCTAAGAGGTATGCCCTTATCTCAGTTTTGGGAGCAAAACTCTTGGGATTATAAGCCATGCAATCCTACTATTCTAAAGATCCAGTATTTCAAGACTTGGTCAAATACACTCCAACTTAAGGGTGGTATCTGGTGTAAGAAGGATTCCTATTCAAGGGCAACAAACTGCGTGTTCCAGCTTGTCCTTTAAGAGAATTATTAGCTAGGGAAGCATATGAAGGATCCCTTGTAGGTCATTTTGGGATGAACAAGACCCTGGATATCCTCCAAGGGCACTTCTTTTGGACCAAAATAGGAGAGAATGCTCACAAGGTTGTGTGAAGATGCTCCATTTGCGATAAAGCCAAGAGCCAGTTCCATCAAGGCCTTTATACTCCACTTCCAGTTCCTTTGACGTCTTGGGAAGATGTCAGCATGGATTTTGTGGTGGCTTTGCCAAGGACATAGAGGGGGGAAGGACTCCGTTACGGTGATTATTGATAGGTTTTCTAAAATGGCTCACTTTGTAGCCTATCACAAAGCTGGTGATGCTTTTTATGTTACAGACCAATATTTTAAGGAGATAATCAGACTTCATGGGGTACCAGGAACCATTGTAAGTGATAGGGACAGGAAGTTTTTATCTCACGTCTGGAGAAGTCTTTCACATCTTTTGTAAGCTAAGTTGCTATACAGCACCACCTGTCATCCCCAAACTGATGGCAAATTGAAGTTACAAATAGGATCTTGTCTACACTCCTTAGGACTTTGTTCCAGAAAAAACTGAAAATGTTAGATCTCAAGCACCCACATGCTGAATTTACATATAACAGGACACCTAGTAGAGCTGCTGGGTGTTCTCCATTTCAGGCACTATATAGGATCAATCCACTTACCCCTATTGATCTCATCCCACTTCCTACTGATTGCAATGTCAATTTTGAAGCTGAGCAAAGAGCCAAGGAGATGAAGAAACTATATGAGCAGATTAGGGCTCTTATTAAGAAGGTCAATGAAGCATACAAGGTCAAGGTTAACAAGAACAAAATGAAAGTTGAGTATCAACCAAGTGACATTATGTGGCTCCATCTCAAGAAGGAAAGTTTCCCTATAAGAAGAAAAGGCAAGTTGTTGGCCAAAGAAGATGGTCCTTTTAGAGTTCTAGCTAAGATAGGAGCCAATGCATGTAAGATAGAACTCCCTGGAGATAGAGCTGTGGCAGCCACCTTCAATGTCAGTGACTTAAGTCCTTATGTGAAGAGTAAGATTGACTATGGGGATTTAAGGGCAAATCCTTTCAATGGAGGGAAGGATGATGCAGATCAGAGTCCAGTTCAAGACCATCAGCCAGAGAGTAGGAGCTCTATGCTTGCTGATTACCATAATGAGCAGTTTTGTCAGGGAAAGCAACGCAGTTTTGCTACTTGTCTAGGGAGGTCCCTGCTCTGCTGGATGCCCTAAGTGCCCCTACAGGCATACACAAGTCATTTTGAGGCTAATCAGCAGCCGTAGCCAGTTTAATTTTAATAAAGAGTTGTCTGTAGTTCTTTGCATATATGAGTTAGTTCAACAGCTATTGGCGAATCATCATCAGTCAGGGCGCATCAACCCTTTTGGATAGTAATCTAGCTTATTTGTTGTCACTTAAATTAGCTAGTAAATGATAAATGTATCTTGACTTTCATTGAAAATAGTTAGATGATCAATCCAGCAGTAGCAGCGGTAGTTTTAGAGGTTTATTTTAACCTCAACTTTGCGGCTCATTTTGGCTTGCTTTAGTGCTTGGAAATGTGTCAAAAATACTATCAAATGAGGTCCTAAAGATGTAAAATTAGATCATTCAGCATCAGCCTTTATCGAGCACAAATATCCTTGAAATACCCTTTGATCCAATGGATTTCATAATGTTGTACTTGGCTGTCAGCCGACCTATTCTCGATGTAAGCAGCTGCAAATCACCTCCGAATGCATCATTAGTAGTCCTTAGAAGTGGTCTTAGCTCGACACCTCAGTAATGGACATTAGTAAGGGCCTTAGGTGACAAATATTAAGGGTTAGCTGCTGTTTTAGGCAGTTTGCATTCAAACTATTTTAGCTGTTTTTGTTCTAGGCTAATTTTTCCTTTAGCCATTGATCTTACATGAAAGGATGAGTATAAAAGCCTTGTTTTTCATTGTAAGTAGTAGACATTGATTAATGAAAAGTTTAGTGTGCTGTTTCAAGAAAAGCTCTCTCAAATATCTCTGAACTTTATCCTACTTGGTTCTGTTTAGTAAGTGAGTTCTTTATCTGATCTTCTGGTGCATAAGCTTTAGGAAGGTTGGTGGTGAACTCCTTTAGTCTTGGTTAGTGGTGTCAACCTTTATTCCAGGGCATGTCATTCCATGTTGAGTTGCGAGGTTTGCTTCATTCCAGGCTTGTAGTTCAGCACACATATGTATCTCCAGTCATTTCACTTTATAATCAAGCACAAATTGGGGAAGCTCAATCAAGGAGCCAATGCATTATCAAGGGGGTATTTGCTCTTGTTTTAGTTAGATGCTTGTGTTCTTGGATTTGAGCATCTAAAATGTTTATATGCTGATGATGAGGACTTTGGGGAGTTATATTCTGTTTGTCAAAAACACCTAAAGGTGATTTCTTGGTGCATGAAGGGTCATTAGCTGGCCATTATGAGCAAAACAAGACTATTATGATGCTAAGGAAGCATTAATACTGGTAAGGAATGGATGAGGATGTTCAAGACATCTTGAGGTGGTATAGCACATGCCAAGTGGCTAAGAGTCATTCTCTATCTCATAGCCTTTACACACATCAACTAGTCCCCACACTCCTATGGGTTGATGTAACTATGGATTTCATCCTAGGCTTGCCCAAAACCCAAAGGAATAAGGATTCAATCTTTGTTGTGGTGAATAGGTTTTCCAAGATGGCACATTTCATTTCGTGCAACAAAACTAGTGATGCTACACATATCACAAAGTTGTACTTCCAAGGAGCTAACAAGATTACAAGGTATTCTTTGGTCCATTGCTTCTTATAGGGATACCAAGTTCCTCAGTCACTTTTGGATTACATTGTGGAAGAAATTGGGTACTAAACCAATGAACTAGCCCTTCTGACATTAGTTCCTAAATTTGCCTTTGAATCTCCCTGGTTCCCTTAGGATTAATCCTATACGCTGGCTTGTTTAGAAGGATAGAACGTGGAATAAGATCAATGTGGTACTGGATATCTCTTTTAGGAGGCAAACCCATGGGTATCTCCTCTGGAAATAAGTGACTAAAATAGTGGATTAGGGAAATATCCATGGGCTGGCTTGGTGAGGGAGCTTTTGGTTCCTCTTGAACATTCAAAATCCACTCTCTAAAAGCGCTGAACTCATGATATGAGGCCTTTAAAAGAGGTTCGCTAAAGGTAATAAGCAAATCAGAATGTTCATGCCCGTTTTGTGGTTTGCTTTTGTGAAGCTTAAATGGGGATAAAGGAACCAAGGTGATTTCTTCCTTCCTCTGGAAAATGAGTATGTATTCAAGAACCCATTATGCATCACCTTCTTGTCATATAACTAAGGCCTGCCTAACAAAATATGGCATGCATCCATAGGGATAACATCACACCATAACTTATCCTGGTAGTTCTTTCCAATGGAGAATGAAATGAGGCACCTAGGGTTAACTTATAACTCCTTGTTTTGATTTAGCCATTGGATGCTATAAGGATGGGGGTCAACTATAGCTTGCAAGCCTAGTTTCTCAATCATGCTAAGAGAAATAACATTGGCATAGCTCCCTCCATCTATAATCATAGAGCAAACTTTCCTTTGAATTGTACACCAGGAATGAAAAAAGTTTTCTCTTTACTCATCTGTGGCACCATTCTGGCCACTCAAAACTCTTCTCAAAACCAAAATTTCTCCCTCATCTGCTTCCTCCTCCACCTCCTTTTATGTTTCCTCATGATCACCTTCTACATCCTCCCCCTTTTCTTCCTCAATTGCATGCTCTTTCATAGCTTCCCATTTGGCTAAGGTGATCACTTTTCTATTAGGGAAGTTCGCGGTAATGTGCCCATGTCCTTGGAACTTAAAGCATCTTCTAGTGCTTAGGGGACTAGGATTAGGTATATTGTGAGGCAGTTGAGGTTTTTGAGGAGTTTGGGTTCTTTGTGGGTTGAATAGAGGTGGAGCCATAGGTTTAGGAATGAAAATGGGGGTCCGCTTGTTAAATAGTTGGTTCCGAGATGGAGGCTTAGAAAACTCATGTTTAAAGGGCTTAGCTCTTCTTTATTGCTCAACCTTGTGAGCAAGGACACACACTTCATCAGAGGTAGTGAAATGTTGCAATTCAACCACATTACTGTACTTAGTCTCAAGTCCTTCTAAGTACCTAACAATCGTTTGCTCTTCTGGCTCCTAAATATCACACTTAATCATGAGTTTCTCAAACTCATGTGTTTATTCTTTAACATTAAGACTCCCTTAAGTAAGATTGTAGAGCTAGCAGTAACGATCTTGGATTTAGGTTGGGGGCAGAAACTGTGACTTTAGCTTAGGTTTCATCTTCTCCTAAGTTCTGATTTTGCTCTTTCGGTTTCTAACTCTCTTGGAACATAGGTTAGTCCTCCATAATGAGGCATACTTCCTAAGCCTAAGAGAGACCAACTTGACTTTGTTATCCTTAGCAACGTCCTTATATTCAAAGATACGTTCAACCGTATGCATCCATTCAAGGAACTCATCCGGATTAAGTCTTCCTTCGAATTCAGGAATCTCAACTCAAAAGTCATTAGAGTTGGCTTGGGGTCCTTATTCCCTCCTTGTTCTTCAGAAGGGTTCATCCTCACTAGATGAACTTAAAGGACTGCTTGATGCTTCTTCTTCCTCACTGTAATTAGAATGGGTAGGTTCAATATACATCTTCTGCTTTTGCTTCAAGAACTCACTCATCTATCTTCTCAAATATTAATTTTGAGCCTTAATTTCTTAATTACAATCTTTAAGCTCTTGATTGAAGGCTAAAATGGCTTGATTGTTCTTTAAAACTAATTCAGGCTTCTCTTCTAAACTCATGCTAGAACTCATGGTGTAACCGAGCATGCTTGGATAAAATTGGGGTTTGTGTTTGGGAATAATTCTGCAAATGTGCGGGTGGTTTCAAGGCCAAGGAGAAACTCAGTTCTGATACCAAAGTTGATGAATACACAGCCAAACTAAACTCACGATCAAAGGGGAATGCAAGTTAAGTTAGAACAAGTTCATTTCTAAGCTTAAGTTTGAGTGAATCCAAATAGAATGTGGATGAAATATAGAACTAATCTTTAATCTTGAATCTTGGATATAGAAATACCACCAAGATCAATGTTGGGGCCCTTAACATCAATTAGGATATAGAAACACCAACTAATTAAGACTTAAGACTCACTTAATCACCACCTAACTTGGTCTAAGCTAGGATAAGTAAGTAAGAGTTCGGCTTGTTCAAAGAAGCAAGGCTCTCTTTTTCACTCAAGGCTAAACAATCTCATCATAAATGAGAGCTGCCTGCCAAGCTTGTACATGTCCAAGCTGCCTAGGAAAAAGATTAGGAGGTTTCTTCATACTTAGGAAACCTCTAACCACGCTTAAAGCTAGCTTACATTCAGTTTAGATACAAAGCATTATCAAGCAAACTAATTATAAGTAATGAGTCTTGTAAAGCAAAAGACTAAAGTCTAAACTCTTCCTAAGCTCTTCATTTAGCCTTAAGATGGCTGCTTGTACATGGAGGAAAGAGGAAAAGGCTGCTGGTAGCATCTACTTCACGACAAACCAATCAAAACATCCTTGCCTTTCTTTCCTTAATCCCCACTGGATTTGCATTTGGTTTAACTAAAAAGGCTCATGATTATGTGCCGAACTACTTTTAGCTATCAATGATGCTGATTGGACTTCATTGGATGGTAAAAGGGAAGGGTGACCACCACTGCAGCCAATCAAGTGCAAGATATCGATTCTGGTTGGTTTTGTGTAGTTGCGTTTCCTTACCTTGGAATTCATTTAGGCTTGTTGTCCTTACTTGGAGGGAACCTTAGGATGTGTGCAAACCCCCCATTAAGAAATCACATTTAAATCAACTTTCGCTGGCCTAAAACCTCAGTTAAACAGAACCGGGTAGAATCGGGCCTAATTCAACACAGTTTGCAAAATTGCCTTGATTCTTCAATATGCACCTGATTTAACTAGATTTTCATGGTTGGACCAAGTAACTATCATCGTGGTGAACCAAAATATGCAAAAATTATGGATTTAAACCTCAAGGAGGCCTAAGTAACCACAAACACAAAATCGGGTTTGTAAACTATTTTATACCCGGATGAATCTGTTTGTGACCTAAGAAAACTATAGGACATGTCTTAGACTTTGGCTGATGAATACTGACTTCTTTGACCCATTTGAGCAGCAACATCAAGCTGGCTAGACGTGACTCCATCATTAGTTAATCATGCTTTGTATCTACACCAGATGTAAGCTAGCTTTAAGTATAGTTAGAAGTTTCCTAAGCACAAAAAAACCTCTAATCCTTTTCCTAGGTAGCATGGAACATGTATAAGCGTAATTAGATTATTTATACTTGAGTGAGAAAGAGAGCATTCTCCTTTGACAAACCAAAATCCTTACTTACTTATCCTAGCTTAGGCCAAGTTAGGTGTGATCAAGTGAGTCTTAACCCTTAATTAGGTGGTATTTTTGTAGTCTAATTGAGGTTAAGAGCCCTAATCATTTTCTTAGTGGTGTTTTCGTGTCCAAGAAATAAGTTTGGATTCTAACATTCATCCCACATTGCATTTGGATTCACTCAAACTCAAGCTTTGAACTCAGTTTGTCATAGCTAGCTTCCATTTCCCTTTGAGTGTGAGTTGAGATTGCTCATCTATCCATCATATGATGTCTACTGTTTCTTAGGAGAACTAATTTAGGCCTAAGTCTAAGGCAGGCTGCTCAAATAGGCCTAAAAGTCAACACACACATGATTAACTCAATTTTAGCTGGCTGCGTGGTTTAGGTTACTTCACTACCTAAACCTTATTCAGGGACAATATTTTTGTTATGATGTTAGCTGACATCTAAGGTGCCATACCAAGATGCAAATTCGACGTTAAGTCCAATGCTTAAGGGAGATTCTGCTGACAAAGTTTGACCATTCAAAACTAGCTCTACTCTTACCAGTTTTGGAAATTAGCTTGGTTTTGAAACCAAAACCTAATTTATAACCAATATTTTTGCTTGGGATGTCAGTGAACATCCTAGGGCACCCTAGAAAGCAAAGAAATCATGGCTAATTCAAGTTTGTCTAAGTGATTCGACTATGATAAATTAACCATTGTAGTTTTTGCCCCTTCTAACCCGGTTTTGGTATATGAGTTGATTCTTCTGGCTAAATCTAATTTATGGGAATTATTATGCTTTTTACTATTTAATAACACCTGAAGTAATTAATCTAACCATGTATAAAGCATCATGTCTAAGTTCAGTTTAAGATGAAGAACTTCTTTGCTTAAGTCTAAGCCTAATTGGGTCAATTCCACCGTAAGTAGTATGTTTGACTTTGCAGCGGTGTTTACCTACATGGTGGGTTTGGAAAACTGCCTCCTTGGTTTCTTCAAAATTTGGATGACCATGGATGCAATCATGAGGACTTTTGCACCTTTGGAAGAAGGCTAGCCAGTCATCCAAGGGAGAGAGTGCAAGTTAGTTTCCTTGTGGCCCGCTATAAATTAACTTACAGCGGCATAAATTTTTGGTCTTATCCACGTGCAAGTGGCTCCTAACTATGTTTACAACATGCTTATGCTTGAGTATAATGTAATTACAACATGTATTATATAGATGCATTGTTGCAATTAGTTTAGTTAAGTTCTCAGGTTGTAATTCATTATATGTAAACTTGTTTGGAAGTTTCCTAATTATGAAGGAACATCCTCCCCCAACAAAAGCAAGGCTGGGAAGAGTATATGTCCCCCCTTCGCTACTTTTATGGGACACATTCCATGAATTAAACTTTAGTAAAGTTGTTGCAAACACTCACTTGCAAAATCTTACTTAACTAATCTGATTTGGGTAGTTAATTGAGTGGATTCCTTTGATCTAACCTTGGTGGCTTACACTTTACAGTTTTGAGGGTGGAGTTCTTGCTAGCTTAGGTTTTGGCTGGGCCTTAATCACTTGCATGTCCATTGATTCTTGCTTGCTTGCTCACGAGCTGTTCTTGATTCAATCATACAACCAGATTCAAGGAATGCCTTCCATGAGTTTGTTTTAGCTTGTTTAACATCACACAGTTGGTTCTTCTACACCCATTTTCCGATATTTATTTCCTCTTTGTCGGATGTTGTTGTTGGAATAATTGGAGTCCTAAATGAAAAGAAAGCTGAAGTTAAAGTTAGCTCATAAGCTTTGGGTACATTCATGACCTATGGCTATATTATTCGATCCTTTACACTTATTTCGAGGCAAATGCTTCCCCTTAGTAGGAGCTCTTTGTTGGTGTAATTAGAACATTAAATAAAAATAGAACTAAAGGTAATGTATATTCTTAAGTTTTTATATGTTCTTGATTTATAGCAACAATATGCATATCCTTTTTCGACTCATCTTATGCATTTTCTTGCTCTTGGTGAGAGCTATTTATGGGTAAACTTGGAGCCTTGAAGGGAAACACAACTAAAGTTAGTTCGTATGTTTTGCTCGATTCTTGATTTATAGCCACACTGTTCATTGTGTTACACTCATTTTAGGTAATTTGCTTGCTCTTGCTGAGAGTTCTGTATAGGTGTAATTGGGGACTTGAATGAGAAAAAAACTAGAGTCGAAGTTAGTTCTTATGTTTGGCCGTATTCTTCATTTATAGCAACAACATTCACCCTTTTGCAATCATTATAGGGCAGTTTCTCCTCTTAGTTGGAGCTCTTTGTGGGTGTAATTAGGACCTAAAGAGAAAACAGAACTAAAGTCAAACAAAGTTCCTAAATTTTCCAACGCTCTCATTTTGTAGTATAAACATTTGTTCTTTTGCACTCATTTTATAAGGCATCTTATTCCTCTTTATCACATCTCTTTGCATGTATTATTTGGGCCTTATAATGAAAAAGTAAACCAGAGTTAAAGTGAGTTCTTACGCTTGGCTAGATTCCTGTTATAGCCATAAGTTTGTACTTCTACACCCATTTTTGGGTGTTCATTTCCTCTTTGTGGGAGCGTATTGTGGGTGTCACTAAAGACCCAATTGAACAGATAACTAAAGAAAACACTAGTTCATAAGTCTAGTCAGATACTTTACTCGTAGCCACATTGTTTGTTCATTTGCACTTATTTCAGAGCATTTGTATTTCTTGGTGAGAGTGCTTTGTGGGTGCAATTAGAGCCACAAATGAAAAGAGAACTAGAGTTACTAGCAAATTTTTAAAGTTATAATGTTTTTCATTAATACCAATGCCATTTGTTGCTTCCCACTCGTTCTAAGCCATTTGTTTCCTCTCGTTTACCACATCGGTAGCCTATATTTATTCGAATCTTGCACAGGTAGCACCAGAATTTTTTTTTTTTAAGACAGAGAGGTTGAATGTCTTTGTGGGTGTGATTTGGGCCCCAAATGGAAAGATAATCATAGTTAAATTTAGTTCTTATGTTTGGCTAGATTTTTAGTTTGTAGTTACACCATTGATTGTTCCACACCCATTTTAGGGCATTTGTCAAATGTTGGTGGAAGCCCTTTGTGGGTTTTACATTGGCCCCAAATGAATGAGAACTAGTGTAAAACTTAATTCTTATGTTTAGATAGATTCTTTATTTATGATCGCTCTGCGCCCATTTTGCATTATGTGTTTCCTCTCTATGAGAGCTCCTTATCAGAGAAATTGGAGCCCTAATTGAAAAGAGAACTACAGATAAAGTTAGTCCATAGGGTTGGCTAGACACTTTGTTATAGCCATGTCATTTGTTCTTTTGCACTCACTAAAGGCCATTTGATCCCTCTTAGTGAGAGTTTATTGTGGGTGTAACTGGAGGCCCAAATGAAAAGAGAACTAGATTTTAATTTATTCTAAAATTTGGCTATCTTTGGATTTATAGCCACATAATTCATTCTTTTGAACACATTTTATGGAATTCGTTTCTTCTTGGTGGTAGCACTTTGTGGGTATAATTTGAGCCCTAAACAAACACATAACCAAACTTAATGTTAGTTCTTATGTTTGGATGGATTTTTATTTTGTAGTCACATGATGCAGAGCAAGTGCCTTAGACGGCTTCTATAATCCAATCTATGCTCAATGTGCTGGCCATGCCAAGGAGGTTCAAGGCAATGAAGCACTAGCCACTCAAATCTAAATCTTATTCTCCTTTCCATGCCCAGAATTAAGCATGGTTTCGGGCAATGTTGTTCTCGATGTTCCTAAGGTGTTCTATGGGAGAGTCCTACTTTGTTGGACTCCATGTGATGTCTACCTTTTCTTGGAATAACTACATTAGGCCTAAGTATAAGGCATATTACTGAAATAATCCTAAAAGAAAACACACACATGATTGACTCAATTCTGCCCGACTGTGTGGTTTAGGTTAGTTCACCACCTGAAACTTTATTGACGGACAATTTTTTTGTTTTGTATGTTAGCTGACATCCTAAGGTGCCATACCAAGATGGAAATTCGAGGTTAAGTCAAGTTCTTAAGGGAGATTCTATTGATGAAATTTGACCTATGCAGGACTAGCTCAATTCTAACTAGCTTCAAAAATTAGCTTATTTCTCAAAGCAACACCTAGTTTATAACCAATATTCTTCTTTTAGATGTTAGTGAACATGCTAGGGCACCCTACAATGCAAAGAAATCATGGCAATTCAAGCTTGCCTAAGCAATTCAACTCTCACAAATTAACCATAGTAGTTTTTGTCCCTTCTAACTCGATTCTGGTTCTTGAGTTGATTCTTCTAGCTAAATCTTATTTATGGGAATTACTATGGTTTTTACTGTTTAACAACATCTTAAGTAATCCAACTAAGTATAAAAAAACTGGTCTAAGTTCAGTTTAAGATGAAGAATTTCTTCGCTCAAGTTTAAGCCTAATCGGGTCAACTGGACCCTAAATAGCCCGTTTGACTTTGCAATGGTGCTTACCTTCCACGGTAGGTTTAGCAAACTACCCCATCAATTTCTTCAAAATTTTGATCAGCAACGACATAATCATAAGGAATTTTGCAGCTTTAGAAGAAGGCTAGCCAGTCATCCATTAGGGAGAGTGCAAGCTGGTTCCCTAGTGGCAAGCTACAAAGTAACTTGCAGTGGCATAATTTTTTGATCCCGTCCATGTGCAAATGGCTCTAATTGTGTTTAAAAATATTTAGGCATGAGTTGAATGTAATTACAACATGTATTAACTAGACGCACTATTGCAATTAGTTTAGTTTTCAGCTCTTAATTCGTTTTATTTAAACTTGTTTAGAGTTTTCCTAATTGTGAATGAACATCACCCCTTAGAAGTAAGGTTAGGATATGTATATAGCCCCCCTTGGCTAGTTTTGTGAGATACATTTCATAAATTAAAATTTAGCAAAGTTCTTGCAAACACTCACTCTCAAAATCTCACTTAGCAAATCTTCTTTGGGTAGTCAACTGAGTGGATTCCTTTTATCTAAACTTGGTGGCTTAGACTTTATAGTTTAGAGGGTGGACTCCTCGCTAGCTTGGGTGGTGGCTAAGCCTTTATCGATTACGTGTCCATTGATTATTGCTTGCTTGCTCACGAGCTGCTCTTGACCAATCATACAACCAGATTAATTGCTCCGTTGCATGAATTTGGTTTAAGCTTGTGTAACATCACATAGTTAATTCTTTTACACCCATTTTACGACATTTGCAATCTCTTTGTGAGACGTCCTTATTGGTATAATTAGAGTCCTAAATGAAATGAAAGCTAGAGTTAAAGTTAGCTTATAAGCTATGGGCAGATTCATCACCAACGGCCATATTATTCGATCATTTGTACTTATTTCAGGGCATTTGTTTCACCATAGTGGGAGCTCTTTGCTGGTGTAATCGGAGCACCGAATGAAAATAAAACTAAAGGTAAACTATATTCTTAAGTTTTAATATGTTCTTAATTTATAGCAACAATATGCACATTCCTTTTTCAACTCATCTTAGGCATTTTCTTCCTTTTGGTGGGAGCCGTTTATGGGTATAATTTGAGCTCCCAATGAAAATAAAATTAAAGTTGAAGTTAGTTCTTATGTTTTGGCAGATTCTTGATTTGTAGCTACACTGTTCATTGTTTTGCACTCATTTTGGGTAATTTGCTTCCTCTTGGTGGGAGCTCCCTGTAGGTGTAATTGGGGTATTAATGAAAAGAAAACTAGAGTCAAAGTTAGTTCGATACTTGGCTGGATTCTTAATCTATAGCAATAACATTCTTTCTTTTGTAATCATTTTAGGGCATTTTTTTCCTCTTAATCGGAGCTCTTTGTGGGTGTAATTAGAACCTAAAATGAAAAGGGAACTAAAGGTAAACCAAGTTCTTAAACTTCCAACACTCTCATTTTATAGCATAAACATTTGTTCTTTCTGCTCATTTTAAGGCATATTTTTTCTCTTTATTGCAGCTCTTTGTGTGTGTTATTTGGGCTTCATAACGAAAAAGTGAACCAGAGTTAAAGTGGGTTCTTATGATTGGCTAGATTCTGTATTTGCCGCCACATGTTCATACTTTTACACCCATTTTTGGGTATTCGTTTCTTCTTTGTGGCAGGTCATTATGGGTGTGACTAGAGACCCAATTGAACAGATAACTAGAGAAATCATTAGTTCATAAGTCTGGCTGGTTACTTTACTCATAGGCATATCGTTCGTTCATTTTCACTTATTTTAGTGCATTTTTATTTCTCAGTGAGAGTGCTTTCTGGGTGCAATTGGAGCCAGAAAAGAAAAGAGAACTGAAGTTACTAGCAAGTTTTAAAAGTTACAACATTTTTTACTAATACCAATGCCATTTTTTTTTTCCCCCTCGTACCAACTTATTTATTCAGCATAATTATCTTCATAATGATAGAGAGGTTTGAGGTGTTTGAGGGTGTAATTTGAGCCCCAAATGGAAAGAGAACCAAATTGAAATTTAGTTCTTATGTTTGGCTAGATTTTTAGTTTATAGTCACACCATTTATTGTTCCACACAAATTTTAGGGCATTTGTCAAATGTTAGTGGAAGCTCTTTGTTGGTTTCATTTTGGCCCGAAATGAATGATAACCAGCACAAAAGTTAATTCTTTTGTTTAGCTAGATTCTTTGTTTGGGATCACACGATTTATTCTTCGACACCAATTTTGCAGTATGTGTTTCCCCTTTATGAGAGCTCCTTATGGGAGAAATTGGCGCCCTAATTGGAAAGAGAACTAGAGGAAAAGCTAGTCCATAGGTTTCGCTAGACACTTTATTATGGCCATATCATCCGTTCCTTTGCACTCACGAAAGGCCATTTGATCCCTCATAATGAAAGATCGTTGTGGGCGTAATTGGAGCCCCAAATGAAAAGAGAACTACATTTTAAGTTTGTTCTAAAATTTGGCAATCTTCTTGATTTATAGCCACGCAATTCATTCTTTTGAGCACATTTTATGGAATTTGTTTCTTCTTGGTGGGAGCACTTTATGGGTATAATTTGAGCCCTAAACGAACACACGACCAAACTTAAAGTTAGTCCTTATGTTTGGATAGATTTTTATTTTGTAGTCACATGTTGCAGACAAACGTACCCTGGAGGGCTCTTATAATCCAATCTATGGTCAATGTAATGACCGTGCCAAGAAGATTTAAGGTAATCAAGCACTAGCCACTCAAATCCAAACCTTATTCTCCTTTTCATGTCCACAACTAAGCATGGTTTTGCGTAATGTTCTTCTCGATGTTCGTAAGGTGCTCTATGGGCGAGTCCTACCTTGTTGGACTCCCTATGATGTCTACGTTTTCTTAGAAGAACCAATTTGGGCCTATGGCCAAGGCATATTGGTCAAACAACCCTAAAACTCAACACGCACATGATTGACTCAATTCAAGGCAGCTGTCTGGTCTAGGTTAGTTCACCACCTAAAACATTATTGAGGGAGATTCTGTTGATGAAATTTGACCCATGTAGGACTAGCTCTATTCTGACCAGTTTTGAAATTTTGCTTCATTCTCAAACCAACACCTACATTATGATAAATATTTTTGCTTAGGATGTTAGTGAACATCCTAGGGCACCCTACAATGTAAAGAAATCATGGTCAATTCAAGTTTGTTTAAGTGATTACACTCTCACAAATTAATTGTTGTAGTTTTTGTCCCTTTCGACCCAAGTTTGGCACGTGAGTTGATTTTTCTAGCTAAATCTAATTTATGGTAATTATTATGATTTTCACTATTCAAAAAATCTTGAGTAATCCAACCATATATTAAAAGTCAGGTGTAAGTTTAGTTTAAGATAAAGAACTTCTTTGCTTAAGTTTAAGCCTAATCGGGTAAATTAGGCCCCAAATAGCCTATTTAACTTTGAAATGGTGTTTACCTTCCATGGTGGGTTTCGCAAACTACCTCCTCAATTTCGCCAAAATTTTAATCACCAAGGACACAATCATGAGGACTTTTGTAGCTTTGGAAGAAGGCTAGCCAATCATCCATGGGAGAAACTGCAAGCTGGTTTCCTCGTGGCCAACTATAAGTGACTTCTAGCGGCATAACTTTTTGGCCTCTTCCATGTGCAAGTGGCTCCTAATTGTGTTTACAACATGTTTAGGCTTGGGTTTAATGCAATTACAACTTGTGTTACTTAGACACACTATTACAATTAGCGTAGTTTTTAGCTTGTAATTCATTTTATTTAAGCTTGTTTAGCGGTTTCCTAATTGTGAAGGAACATCGCCCCTTAGAAGGAAGGTTGGGATGAGTATATGCCCCCCTTGGCTAGTTTTGTTGGGCACATTTCGTAAATTAAAATTTACCAAAGTTGTTGTAAACACTCACTCTTAATGTCTCGGTTAGCTAATCTGATTTGGCCAGTTAATTGAATGGATTCCTTTGATCTAAACTTGATGGCTTAGACTTTATAGTTTAGAGGGTGGATTCCTTGCTAGCTTGGGTGGTGGCTGAGCATTTATTGCTTCCATGTGCATTGATTCTTGCTTGCGTACTCATGAGCTGTCCTTCACTCAACCATATAACCAGATTCAAGGAATCCCTTACATGAGTTTGGTTTAAGCTTGTGTAATGTCACAAAGTTGATTCTTCTACACCCATTTTACGGCATTTGTTTCCTCTTTACTTGATGCCCTTATTGGTATAATTGGAGTACTAAATGAAATGAAAGTTGGAGTTAAGGTTAGCTCATAACACATTCATGACCTACGGCCACTTCATTAGATCCTTTGCATTTATTTCGGGGAATTTCTTTTGCCTTAGAGGGAGCTCTTTTTTCGTGTAATCGAAGCACTAAATGAAAATAGAACTAAAGGTAAAGTACATTCTTAAGTTTTGTTATGTTCTTGATTTATGGCAACAATATGCATATCCTTTTTTCGCTCATCTTGGGCATTTTCTTCCTCTTGGTGGGAGCTGTTTGTGGGTATTATTGGAGCCCCGAATGAAAATGCGATTAGAGTTAGAGTTAGTTCTTATGTTTTGCTAGATTCTTTATTTACAGCCACACTGTTCGTTGTTTTGCACTCTTTTTAAGTAATTTGCTTCCTCTTGGTGTGAGTTTTCTGTAGGTGTAATTAGGGACTTCAATGAAAAGAAAACTGGAGTTGAAGTTAGTTCTTATGTTTGGCAAGATTCTTGATTTGTAGCAACAACATTAATTCTTATGCTATCATTTTAGGTGATTTTTTCCTCTTAGTAGAAGGTCTTTGTGGGAGTAATTAGAGCCTAAAAAATAAAATTAAATAAAAGTTAAAACAAGTTCCTAAATTTTCCCAAAATCTCATTTTATAGCATAAACATCTGTTCTTTGCTTTCATTTTAAGGTATACTTTTCCTCCTTATCACAACTCTTTGGGTGTGTTATTTGGCCCCAAATGAAAAAGTGAACCAAAGTTAAAGTGAATTCGTAGGATTGGCCAGATTCTGGATTTGTAGCCACATGTTCATGCTTTTACACCCATTTGTGGGCGTTCGCTGCCTCTTTGTGGGAGGTGATTGTGGGTGTGACTGGAGAACAAATTGAACAGATAACTAGAGAAAACGTTAGTTCATAAGTCTGGCTTGATGCTTTACTCGTACGCATATCATTTGTTCATTGGCGCTTATTTCAATGCATTTCTATTCCTCAGTGAGAGAGCTTTGCGGGTGCAATTGGAGGCACAAATGAAAAGAGAATTGGATTTGCTAGAATGTTTTAAAAGTTCTAACATTTTCGATTAATACCAACTTCATTGTTTTGCACTCGTTCTAAGCCATTTGCTTCCTCTCGATTAGCACATCAACAACTTACATTTATGTGAATCTTAGACAGGTATCACCATAATTTTTTTTATAAAAATAGTTGGAGGTCTTTGTGGGTGTAATTTGAGCCCCAAATGGATAGAGAACCAGAGTTAAATTTAGTTCTTAACTTTGACTAGATTTTTAGTTTGTAGTCACACCATAGATTGTTCCACACCCATTTTAGCGCATTTGTCAAATGTTACTAGAAGCTCTTTGTGTGTTTGATTTTGGCCCGAGATGAATGAGAACCAGCATAAAAGTTAATTCTTATGTTTAGCTAGATTCTTTGTTTGGGATCACACAATTTATTCTTCTACACCAATTTTGCAGTATGGGTTTTCCCCTTGTGAGAGCTCCTTATGGGAAAAATTGGTCCCTAATTGGAAAGAGAACTGGAGATAAAGCTAGTCCATAGGTTCGGCTAGACACTTTATTATGGCCATATCATATGTTCTTTTACACTCACCAAAGGCCATTTGATCCCTCATAGTGAATGTTCATTGTGGGTGTAATTGGAGCCCCAAATGAAAAGAGAACTAGATTTTAAGTTTGTTCTAAAATTTGGCTATCTTCTTGATTTATAGCCTCATAATTCATTCTTTTGAGCACATTTTATGGAATTTATTTCTTCTTGGTGGAGCACTTAGTGGGTATAATTTGAGCCCTAAACGAACACACGACCAAACTTAAAGTTAGTCCTTATGTTTGGATAGATTTTCATTTTGTAGTCAGATGTTGCAGAGAAATGTACCCTAGGGGGCTCCTATAATTCAATCTATGCTCAATGTAATGACCATGCCAAGAAGATTCAAGGTAATTAAGCACTAGCCACTCTAATCCAAACCTTGTTCTCCTTTTCATGTCCAGAACTAAGCATGGTTTTGGGCAATGTTGTTCTCGGTGTTCGTAAGGTGCTGTATGGGCAAGTCCTACCTTGTTGGACTCCGTATGATGTCTATGTTTTCTTAGAAGAACCAATTTAGGCCTATGGCCAAGGCATACTGCTGAAACAGCCCTAAAAGTCAACACGTAGACGATTGACTCAATTCAGGCTGGTTACGTGGTCTAGGTTAGTTCACCACCTAAACCTTATTTAGGGAAAATATGTTCATTTTGAACGTTGGCTAACATCCTAAGGTGTCGTACCAAGATGGAAACTTAAGGTTAAGTTAAGTTCTTAAGGGAGATTCTATTGATGAAATTTGACCCATGCAGGACAAGCTCTATTCCGACCAGTTTTGGAAATTAGCTTAGTTCTCAAACCAACACCCAATTTATAACCTATATTTTTGCTTACCATGTTAGTAGAAATCCTAGGGCACCCTACTATGCAAAGAAATCATCGCTAATTCAAGTTTATCTAAGTGATCCAACTCTCACAAATTAACTGTTGAAGTTTTTGCCCCTTCTGGTCGAGTTTTCGTACCTGAGTTGATTCTTCCAGCTAAATCTGATATATGGGGTTTTTTGTGGTTTTCCCTATTCAAAAACATCTTAATTAATCCAGCAAATATAGAAAATCAAGTCTATGGTTAGTTTAAGATGAAGAACTTCTTTGCACAAGTTCAAGGCTAATCGGGTCAATTAGGCCCTAAACAGCCTGTTTGACTTTGTAATGGTGTTCACCTTCCATGGTTGGTTTGTAAAATTGCCTCCTTGGTTTCTTCAAAATTTGGATGACCAGGGACACAATCATGAGGGCTTTTGCAGCTTTGGAAGAAGGCTAGCCAGTCATCCAAGGGAGAGAGTGCAAGCTGGTTTCCCAGTGGCCAGCTATAAAGTAACTTGCAGTGGCATAACTTTTTGGTCTCTTCCATGTGCAAGCAACTCCTAGTTGTATTTAAAACATGTTTAGGCTTGAGTTTAATGTAATTACAATGTGTATTACCTAGATGCACTATTACAATTAGTTTAGTTAAGTTTTTAGCTTGCAATTCATTTTAATTTAAACTTGATTAGAGGTTTCCTAAATGTGAAGGAACAGCCCCCCTTAGAAGCATGTTTGGGATGAGTATAGGTCCCTCCTAGCTAGTTTTGTAGGCACATTTCATACATTAGAATTTAGCCAAGTTGTTGTAAACATTCACTCTTAAAATGTCACTTAGTTAATTTGATTTGGCTAGTTAATTGAGTGGATTCCATTGATCTAAACTTGGTGGCTTAAACTTTACAGTCTAAAGGGTAGATTCCCTGCTAGCTTAGGTGGTGGCTGAGCCTTTATCGCTTATATGTCCATTGATTCCTTCTTGCTTGCTCACGAGCTGCTCTAAGTTCAATCATACGATCAGATTTACGGAATCGTCCACTTGTAAAAGCACCTAATTAGAGGTCCAAGTAGATGATTAGTCCTTCTTAAAGCCTTAACTCAACACTTAAGACCTCAAGATCAACAACTAAAGAGGTGTCACATTCGGGTTATGTCCTTCCTTTTGTAAACTGTTTCGGGAATCTGATTTTAGCCATGTTTAGTTAGGTCATTTTGAATTTCTAGCTATTGTAAGCAAGTGGGAAGGGAGTATTTAACCCCCCTTGTAGCTTATGCAAGACACTTTTGAAGATTATACGAAAGAAGTTGAGCCTTAGCTCTTTTAAACACTCAAACTCTCTCCTAGCTTATCCTTGCTTTTGGCCGAGTAAGATGGTGATCTAACAAAAGTCTTAACCACTCTTTGGTGGTGTTTCTATATCCAAGGAGTTTTTAAGGGCCCTAATACTTAGCTTGGTGGTGTTTCCGTATCAAGCAAGGCATTAGTTTTGGTTTCGTCCCATTATCTCTATTAGTGTGAGTTTGAGTTTTTATAGTTGCTTACTTAGGACTTGATATGAATCCCTATTCTGATTGAGTGAGGAGTTTGTTTTAAGGAGATCCATCATTTTTTGTATCAAAGCTAAGGTCTCTCATTGGTCTTGAACTCTAACTCAAACATGTCCCGAACTGCCCAAACACACCCAAACATAAACAACTTGTTTTTGAAATCAACTTGAGTAATGAGTTATAACATGACTTTGGAGGAGATGTTCGAACCTCTCATGAAGAATTTTGAGGAAATGAGGCTTTATAATGAAGAAATTAAGAACCAAAATGAGAATTTGGTATGTCAACTAGGAGAAGCCATGAGGCAAAAGAAGAGGAAACTTAAGAGCTTGCAATCCTTAAGCTTCTCAGGTTCTGCCCACGGTGAAGATGACTCGGAAGAAAGCAACCCCTTTGGTTCATCTACTGAAGAAGAGCCAACTGGAAGACCAAGTAGGGGAAGGAGGAACATCCTAGCCTTGGTTACATCAAGATGGAGGTTTTGAAGTTTAAAGGGAAGTTCGATCCCGACGAGTTCTTGGAATGGCTACACACCATGGAGAGAGTTTTTACTACAAGGAGATTCCGATTTGTACCCCTTTCTTAACTTTAAGATAGTTACTCCCAACTACACAACTTAAGGAACCATGAGTGTAGAGGAGTATACTAGAGAATTTGAAAAACTTTTGATCAAATGTGACATTCAAGAGGCTGAGGACCAAACTATTGTGAGATACTTGCGAGGGCTTGATCCTAGGTATGCTCATGTTGTTGATTTACAACAATATTTGGCCTTTGATAAAGTATGTGTTCTAGCCCACAAAGTAGAACAACAAAAGAAATCCAAGAAAGCCAAACCCCTCAAAAGTGACTTTCCAAAACCTCTCCCCAAGAGCTAACCTTTTAAAAAGGGGAGCTCATTTCTACCTCTCAAACCTACAGTTTCAATCCCTTCCACCCGCAAAAGAACCAAACTCCACAAAAAGGCGAAACCCCTCAAAGTAAACTAAACCCTGGCCCTTTGAACACTAGAAGGTGTTTTAATTGTCAAGGCCTTGATCACACAGCTTCTACTGCTGAAATAAGAGAACAATCTCCTTGGCCGAATAGGAGGCAACTAAGGAGAAAGAAATGGAGGAGGAAAAGGAGTTGTATTTAATGGAGGAACAAGAGGAGGTTGTGGACTAGGTAGATGAAGGAGAATTATTGGTGTTACGGAGAGCCTTGACTAGTCTTAAAGGAGCCCAGGAAGAGCAAATGAAGAATATCTTTCACTCTAAATGTGCGGTCCAAGGGAAGGTGTGCACCTTGATCATTAATAGTGGGAGTTGCACAAATGTGGCATCACTTAGAATGCCAGAGAAGCTCAATCTCCAAGCCACGGCCCATCCCTATCCATACAACATACAATGGCTCAATTAAGGTAAAGGCTTGCAAGTTAATTCAAGGTGTTTAATTTCATTTTCGATTAGTAAGAACTACCAAGATGAGTTGTGGTGTGACATCACCCCCATGGATTGATGGATACACCAATGAACTCAACTCACACTCAAAGAAATGCAAGGAATAGCTAGCCTTGAGTTTAAGTGAATCTAAAAGGAAGAAGGGATGAAAGACAAAACTAAACTTCTTTCTTGGATACATAATACACCACCAAGATCAAGGTTATGGTCCTTAACCTCAATTATGATACAGAAACACCACCTAATTAAGAGTTAAGAGTCACTTGATCACCACCTAACTTGGCCTAAGCTAGGATAAGCAACTAAGAGTTTCGGTTTGTTCAAGACGCAAAGCTCTCTTTCTCATTCAAGGTAATATGCAATTTGATTACAAAAGTGAGGCTCCTTAAGCCTTATACCCATGAATGCAAGCTGCCTAGTAAGATTAGGAGGTTTCTTCATGATTAGGAAACCTCTTAATCTAACTTAAAATCGGCTTAACTAAAACTGAAAACTAGCTTATAAATCAGCAAAGTACAAAGCATGCTTAATTATGCTAACTACAATCCATGAGTCAAGCCAACCTTTATAGTAAAGCCTAAGCTCTGTACTAAACAAGCGATTAAGCAAGGAGAGACTTCGCTCCACATGTATAAGGGAGAAAAAGGTTATTGGTTCTTTCACCTTTGCGACTATCCAATCCGGATGTTTCTACCTTTATTCTTCCCGTGCTCTTCACTAGGCTAAACGAAAGTTATGATTGTGTTTCAAATTCCTTTAACTACTAGCTTTGTAGCAAAAAGAGCAATTACGCACTAGGAAGCCTAGTAACCACCAAATGCACCAATCAGGTGCTACCAGGCAGTTTGCAAGTTGTTTTTAGATGCCACATTTCTCATGCAAAAAGTGAACATGATTTGTGTTTCCTTCTAGGGTTGAACCTTAGGATGTCTACTAGGCCCCTGATGAGAAATTAGGTTTAAATCATCATTTGCTTGCCTAAAACCTTGGCAGAACTAGGTGCAATCCAGCACAGTTTGCTAAATGGCCTTCATTCTTCAATATATACCTGATTTAACTTGATTTACTTACTTGGACCAGATAGCTAACATCTTGGAGAACCTGAATGTGGAAAAATATTTGATTTAAACTTCAAGGAAGCCTACGTATTCAAGAACACAAAACCAAGCTTGAAATCAGCCTTGAACCCAGATGAACCTATTTGTGTCCTTTGCAAAATATGAGACATCTTTTGGATATTGGCTAGTGAATTAAGACTTGCTTGACCTGTTTAAGCATCCACACTGGGCCGGCTAGGCGGGATTCCATCACCCTCCCCTTGTTGAGAAAATTTAATCCTCAAATCGGCTAGGTAGTCGTATGGAAGATAAGGACTCATGAATGTAGCTGATACACCAAAGTCACCTAGTAAATCAACCTTATAAGCATTGTCATTTACCTTTTCTATGACCTCAAATGGACCTTCAGCTCTTGGCATTAACTTCATCTTGTGTCTTGAAGGAAAACATTCCTTTCTTAGGTTAATCTAAATAAGATCTCCTGGCTGAAATACCTTCCTCTTTCTATGCATGTTAGGTTGGGCTTGATATGATGCATTAGTCTTCTCTATTCTACCCTTAACTAACTCATGAATCTTCTCAATTTTTTCTACTCTTGTGGCTACCTCCACACTTGGCTTTTGGTTTGGAAGACGTAGAGTAAGATCAAGTGGGCTAAGGGGATCAATTCCACAGACCACTTTAAAGAGGGATATACCGGTTAACTTGCTAGACGCTTTGTTCTCACTCCTGTGCAATCATTTTAGGGGACCCATTTGCTCTAAGCGGTACCTCTCTGTTGGTGAAATTACAGTTGTAAATGAAAAGACCACTCCAAGTAAATGTTAGGCCTTATTTTTAGCTAGGCTATTATATTGTAGCCATGCTGCCCATTTAGTGGCACTCATTTTTGGGTGTTTGCTTTTTCTTGGTGGAGCTCATCATGGGTGAAACTAGAGCCCCAAATAAAAAGATAACTAAAGTTAGACAGAGTCCTTACTTTTAGCTAGTTTCTTGATTTAGAGTCACATAGCTTATTCCCTTGTGCTTACTTCAAAGCATCTATTTCCTCTTCATGAGAGCTAATCGCAGGTGATGTTGGAGCCCCAAATTAAAAGACAACTAGAGTTAAATTTTGATGTTTATGCTTAGAAACTTTCTCGATTTCTAGCAACTCCATTCATTATCTTACACCCACCTCATCGATTTTAGCTAGGTTATTAATTTGTAGCCGCGTTGTATATTCAATGGCATACATTTCTGATCGTTAGCTTTTTCTTGGTGGACCTAATCATGGGTGAAATTGGAGCCCCAAATTAAAAGACAACTAGAGTTAAAGTTAGCACTTACTTTTAGCTAGTTTCTTGATTTAGAGTCTCATAGCTTCTCCCCTTATGCTCATTTTCAGGCAGCCATTTCCTCTTCATGAAAGCTAATTGCGGGTGAAATTGGGGCCCTGAATTAAAAGACGACTAGAGTTAAATTTTGTGCTTTTGCTTAGTAAGTTTCTCGATTCCTAGCAACTCCATTCATTGTCTTTTACTCACCTCATCGCGTTTGCCTCCTATAGTATTTGTTCCTAAATTTAGCTAAAGCTCTTGAATTGTAGTCACACCACTTGTTCTCTTATACTCACCCTATGGTATTTATTTCCCCTGAAGAGGAGCTCTTTGGGAGTGAATATGGAGCCCATAACGAAACCTCAACTAGAAGAAAAATTAGCTCTTATGTTTGGATGGGTTCTTAGTTTGTAGCCACAGTATTCATTCTCTTGCACTCATTATAGCAGGGAGAGTTCTTTGTGCACGAAATTGGCACCCTTCAAAAAATGACATCTAAAGTTAAAGTCAGTTCACAAATTGCGTCAGGTTCTTAATTTAAAGCAACATTGTTCAAATCTCTTGCACTCATGTTAAGGCATTTCTTTGCCCTTAGTGGGTGCCCTTTATGTGTGAAATAAAGCCCAAAATTAGAAGGCAATCAGAATTAAAGGTAGTTCTTAACTTCTGCTAACTTTTAGTGCTGTAGCCACGTTATTCCTTCCCTTGCACTGATCGTAGCGCATTTGTTTCCTCATGGTGCGACCTCATTGCCAGTGAACTTAAAGCCTCAAATGAAAAGGCCACGAGAGTTTAACTTAGCTCCTAACGTTCACCAAGTTATTATTTGTTAACCACACTGTTCATCCCCTTGCACTCATGCTAGGACAATTGTTTTCTCTTACTGCGCGCTCTTTGTTAGAGAAGTATAAAAAGACAAAAGAGTTAAATTAAGCTCTTTCGCATTTTGGCTTCCTAATTTGCAACAACATTATTCATTCCCTTATTCTCATTCTGGAGCACTTGTTTCCTCTTTATGGGAATTCTTTGGTGTTGAAGTTAAATCCTCAAAGGAAAAGACAATTAAGGTAATGGTTAGTTCTTATGTTTTTTCAGGTTGACTCGTAACCACACCACTTGTGCTACAGCACACTTATTTTAGGCCTTTTCTTTCCTCTTGAGGAGAGCTTTTGTACGTGAAAATGTAGCCCCAAATGAAAAGGCAATTGGAGTCAAATTGAGCACTTGATTTTCAGTATGTTATTGATTGGTTGTAACATCATTCATTATCATTCAATCATTTTAGGGCATGCGTTTGCCCTTGGTGGGAGCTCTCTATGGGTGAACTTGGAGCCATAAACGAGAAGCACACTACAACCAAAAGTTAGCCTCTAATTTAACCATGTTATTAACTTGTAGCCACACTGTTCATTAAGAGGCACTCATTTTTGAGCACTTGTTTGTCTTGGTGGAGCTCATCGTGGCTAAAATTGGAGACTTGAATGAAAAGATAATAAGAGTTAAAGTTAGCCCTCAATTTAGTTAGTTCCTTGGTTTATAGCCATACAGTTTAATCACTAGCACCCATTTTGGGCTCCAGTTTACTCTTCATGAGAGCTAACCGTGGGAGAAATTATGACCCCAAATGAAAAGACAACTATAGTTTGTGTTTATGCTTGGAAAGTTTCTCGATTTATCACCACTCTATTAATTCTATTGCACTCGCCTTATCGTATTTGTCCCCTCTTCGTGGGGACTCTTCATAGGTGAAATCAAAGCCACAAATTAACAGACAAGTACTAGTTCCAAAATTAGCAATGTTCTGCACTTGTGGACACATCAATCATGATCTTGTACTCATCTTATGGCATTTGTTTCCTCTTAAGGGAGCTATTTGGGATTGAATATGGAGCCCTAAATGAAATGTCAACCACTACAAAAATTAGTTCTTAAATTTGGTTAGGTTCTTGGTTGATAACCGTGTTACTCATTCTCTTGCACCCATCTTCGGGTGCTTGTTCCTCTTAGTTAGAGTTCTTTGTAGGTGAAATTAGGGCTCCTAAAAAATGACAACTAATGTTAAAGTCAGTTCTCAAATTTGGCCAGGTTTTTAATATAAAGCCCAACTGTTAAATCTCGTGCACTCATTTTAGGTATCTAATTGCTCTTAGTGGGTGCCTTTTTTATGTAAAATGAAACCCCAAATTATAATGCAACAATAATTAAAGGTAGTTCTTAACTTGGGCTAACTGCTTGAGTTGTAGCCACACCGTTCCTCCTCTCGCGCTGATCTTAGAGCATTTCTTTCCTCTTTGCGAGAGCTCTTCCTAGGGAACATTGAAGCCCCAAACGAAAAGAAAACATGAGTTTAAATTGGTTCTCATGGTTGGCGAAGTTCTTGTGTGGTAGCCAAACCATTCATTTCTCGCATCCATATTGGAGCATTTTTTTCTCTTGTTGATAGCTCTTTGTTAGAGAAGTTGAAGCCCCTAACGAAAGGCAACAAGAGTTAAGTTAAGCTCTTAAGTTTAGCTAAGTTCCTATTTTATAGACATAATGTTAATTCCCTTGCTCTCATCTGAAGCATTTCTTTCCTTTCGATGAGAACTTTTAGTTGGTGAAGTTGAAGCCTCAAATGAAAAGATAACTTGTGAATAGTTAGTTCTTAAGTTTTTCTAGGTTCTCTACTCATAAACACATCGCCTATGCTACAACACTCATTTTATGTTTTTTGTTTCCTCTTTGTGGGAGCTTTTGTTGGTGAAAAATGAAGCCTCATACATAAAGGCAACTGGAGTGAAACCAAGCACTTAATTTCTATTATGTTCTCGCTCTCCTGTAATCATTTTAGGGTATTTGTTTGCTCTAAATGGTACCTCTCTGTTGGTGAAATTAGCACCGTAAATGAAAAGACCACTACAAGTAAAAGTTAGCCCTTTACAATAAATAGGTTTTTAATTTGTAGCCACGCTATCTACTCAATGGCACTCATTTTTGTGAGTTTGCTTTTTCTTGGTGGAGCTCATCATGGGTGAAATTAGATCCCCAAATAAAAATACCAGTAGAGTTAGAGTTAGTCCTTACTTTTAGCTTGTTTCTTGATTTAAAGTCACACAAGTCATCTCCTTGTGCTTATTTTGACGCATCTATTTCCTCTTTGTGCGAGCTCATCGAATATGAAATTGGCGACCCTATTTAAAATACAACTATAGTTAAATTTTATCTTTATGTTTGGCAAGTTTCTCGATTTCTAACAACTCCATTCATTACCTTGCACTTACCTTATCACATTTGCCTCTTCTTGACGCGAGCTCTTCGTCGGTGAAATCATAGCCACAAATTAAAAGACAAGTATTAGTTCCTAAATTTTGCAAAGGTCTTGAATTGTAGTCACACCACTCGTTCACCTATGCTTACCCTATGTCATTTATTTCCCCTTAAGAGGAGCTCTTTAAGAGTGAATATGGAGCCCAAAGTGAAACCTTAACCAAAATAAAGATCAGCCCTTGGGTTGGGTTGGGTTCTTGTTTTATAGTCACATTATTCATTCTCTTGCACCGATTTTAGGGGTGAGAGTTCCTTGTGGATTAGATTCAGACCCCTAACAAAATGATGAATAGAGTGAAAGTTAGTTGCCAAATTAGGCCAGGTTCTTGATTTAAAGCGACACTGTTCAATCTCTTGCGCTCATTTTAAGGCATTTCTTTGCCCTTAGTTGTCGCCTTTTTTGTGTGAAATGAAGCCCCAATTAAAGGGCAATGAGAATTACAGTTAGTTCTTAAGTTTGGCTAACTTCTTATGTTGTAGGCTTGTTGTTCCTTCTCTTGTATTGATCGTAGAGCATTTGTTTCCTCTTGGTGTGAGCTCTTTGTGGGTGAAGTTCAAGCTAAAAATGAAAAGAAGGCAACAATTTAACTTAGTTCTCAAGGTCCGCCAAGTTCTTGTTTGGTAGCATCTGATGGCATTTGATGGCATTTACTTCTTCTTAAAGGAGCTCTTTGGGAGTGAATATCGAGCTCTAAATGAAAAGCCAACCACAATTAAAATTAGTTCTTAAGTTTGGTTTGGTTCTTGGTTTGTAGCCACACCATTCATTTTCTTGCACTCATTTTAGGGTATTTGTTTCCTCTTAGTTGGAGTTCTTTGCAGATGAAATTAAGGTCCCTAAAAAAAATAACAACTATTGTTAGGGGCAGCTCTCTTATTTGGCTAGGTTCTTGAATTAAGGCCACATTGTTAAATCTCTTGCACTCATTTTAGGACATCTGTTTACTCTTGGTAGGTGCCCTTTTTGTGTGAAATGAAGCCCCAAATTAAAAGCAACAAGAATTAAAGTTAGTTCTTACCTTTGGCTAATTTCTTGAGTTGTAGCCATATTATTCCTTCCCTTACGCTCATCATAGAGCACTCGTTTCCTCCTAGTGGGAGCTCTTCGTGAGTGAAGCTGAATTTCAAGTCAAAAGATGACATGAGCTTAACTTAGTTCCCATGGTTGGTGAAGTTCTTGTTTAGTAGCCACACCATTCATTCTCTTGTACTCATTTTAGGATATTTGTTTTCTCTTGTTGGGAGCCCTTTCCTACAGAAGTTGAAATCCCCAACAAAAAGGCAATAAGAGTTAAGTTAAGCTCTTAAGTTTAGCTAAATTCCTATTTTGTGGCCACTATATTCATTTGCTTGTTCTCATCCGGAGTATTTCTTTCTTTTTGATGGAAACTCTTTGTTCCTGAAGTTGAATCCTCAAATGAAAAGATAACTTATGTAGCACTTAGTGCTTAGGTTTTTCTAGGATTTTTACTTGTAAACACACCACCCTTGCTAGAACACTGCTTTTGTTAGTGGAGAATGGAGCCCCGCATGAAAACCAGCTGAACTAAAACCAAGCAGTTAATTTCTGTTATGTTCTCACTATCATGCAATTATTTTAGGGTATTCGTTTTCTCTTGGTGGGGCCTCTTTGTTAGTGGAATTAGAGTCGTAAATGAAAAGACTACTAAAAGTAAAAGTTAGCCCTTAATTTTAGCTCGGTTATTAATTTGTAGCCACTGCATTCATTAAGTGGTACACATTTTTAGGCATATGCTTTTTCTTGGTGGAGCTCATCATGGATGGAATTATAGCGCTAAATGAAAAGACAACTAGAGTTAAAGTTGGCCCTGATTTTAGCTAGTTTCTTAAGTTAGAGTCACATAGCTTATTCACTTACGCTCACTTTGAGGCATCTATTTCCTCATTGTGAGAGCTAATTATAGTGAAATCGGAGCCCCAAATTAAAAGACAGGCAGAGTTAAATTTTGTGTTTGTGATTGAGAAGTTTCTCGATTTTGAGCCATTCCATTCATTACTTGCACTCACCTTATCACATTCATCCCCTCATGGTAGAGCTCTTTGTAGGCAAAATTGGAGCCACAAATTAGTTGACAAGTTTAGTTAACTCATTAGGAGCAAATATAGAGCCCAAAATGAAATGCAAATCAAAATAAAAATTAATTCTTAAGTTCGGTTGGGTTTTTGGTTTGTAGCCACACTATTTATTCTCTCGCACTCATCTTAGGGGTGGGAGTTCTTTGTGGGTAAAATTGGGACCCCTAACAAAATGACAACCAAAGTTAAACTCAGTTCACAAATTTAGCCAATTCTTGATTTAAAGTCATACTGTTTAATCTCTTTCACTCATTTTAAGGAATCATTTTGCCTTAGGTGGGCACCCTTTGTGCGTGAAATGAAGCCCCAATTAAAAGGAAATGAGAATTCAAGTTGGTTGTCAAGTTGGCTAACTTCTTGTGCTGTGACCACGTTATTCTTTCCCCTGTACTCGTCTTAGAGCATTTGTTCTCTCTTGGTGTGAGCTTTGTGTGAGTGAATTTGAAGCCCTCAAATGAAAAGGCAACAAGAGTTTGACTTAGTTCTCAAGGTTGCCAAGTTGTTGTTTGGTAGCCACACCATTTATGATGGAGTCCCCACCACCAATGATAAAAAAGAAGGTCCAACAAGTCCAACAAGGTTTATTGCAAGCTCTAAAGTCCAAGCATTGGCTCAGATTATTGAAGAGAGCTAAAGTCATGCAACCGGGTTGAAAGACCAGAAATTACCCGGTTTTATTCATCTCATTACTTAAGCTAGATTATGGCTGATGTCTTGCATTTTTGCATTTTTGGCATCCTTAAGATGTCTACCTTCGGGCCACAGCATTTATTTCCAATCATGTGCACAAGACGATAGTAGATCAAGGCCTTTTGTTGAACCGGCCAGTTTTGAACCAAACTGCACGGTTAAATGTTTTAGTAGAATTAACTTACTTAAATATGGTTTAACCTTGATTTCTTTGCAGCAGGGTTTGTACAAAGCCTAAGGTTTCCCCCCATGGCCGGAAAACAAAATCACGCTCACTTTTGTTAAGCCTAATTCAAGTTTGAAAACCGGGTTAAAACTGTCCGTGAACCCGGTTTGATGCAGCGCGATCAATTTATGTAACACCCCCAACCTCTAGGCCAGAAGCGTTACGCTTTTCTAACTTCTTACTTAATTCCTGGGACGAAATGGGCAGAGTTCCTCCTAAAAACTGACCATTTCCAGGCTAAAAGCCTTATAATAAGTCCCTGTAAATCAATGGAAGCGCAAACATTTGAAACATAGCTCAACGGCCACACGCCGGAGTTTATAACTCAACGAGCCACTCGCTCGGAGTACACCAATCAGATTGATGCATGAATAAAGAAGAAATGGAAGATACAACTCAACGGTTAACAGAACCGGAGTATTAAGATTTACATCCCAAAACATAGCTAAATTAAATCAAGAAGACATCTAACTAACTTGATGGTTGGCTCAGGCGGCCATACAGAGCGACCTTTATACCATATGCATTACATGAACTAGAATAATCGTTTACAGACCTTTATAAACTAAGAGTACATTACATGACTTCATTAAACACGTAAGATCCCTTTAAATGAGCACATACGACGCCTTGTAAGCAACAATAGGTTCCTTCTGGACTTATCTGACTCAACTTCTTCCCGTCAGAAAGAAAACCTGGGGAAAAGGGGAAAGAGTAATGGGATGAGCAACCACACGCTCAGTGAGTGTCCCCCAACCCCCTTAAAACCAAAACCGTTGCAAGCAATACTATCTTTACTAGTCACATATCACGTTTCCATACTTTACTATCATAATAGATATTCATAGAACCTTTATGGGAGGATCACTAAACATAAACTTCACTTCGACCAGTCAGTCATATTTCTAGGTTCCTCAACGACGGAATTCTTTACTAGCAAGCAGATAGGCACGTGAGTAAGCATCGAAGGCTAAGTATAAGAATCTTTTCTTTTCATAACATAACTTCCTAACACTCCATTTAAACTACACATGAACCCTCAATCATATGATGTGTATATAAGGTTATCCCTTTTCATAATTACACTTTTCTTGGCATTTCATTCATATAATATACATATCACACACATAAACACATATCAAGCATTTAAGTACCTTTAAACATCATATTAAGCTATATGACACCCTCGCATGCTATTCACATATCAACGTTCATTCTTTTAGGAAGAGACGCCTTCATTCATGGAATTTTTAACGTGCTATAACTTTCTTTCCCATCTCATACACTTTAAATCAGACAGGTTTGCTATGGATAAGAATGATACCACATAAGATTAGAATCCACGTTCAACTATGCTTAAGAATCATTCATAAAGCATCCATTGAAAGCTTTCTTTTAATACATAGGCTAAGAATCTGCATTCAAACATGCTTGAGGATCATTTCATAACTCATTCATTGAAAGCTTTCTTTCTTTCGTTGAAAACGTTTTCTTAGTCTTCAAAGGAAGTTTCATTTCGTTTGGTCGTATAAAGACCCTTATAAGCTTTTCCTACATCATTCCATATAGCCTTTTGGGCCTATAAAAAGAACTTCCTTTCCTTTTTAATCGTTTAAAAATGGCAAAGGGCCAATTGCTTTTCTTAACTTAGTACGAAAGTACTTCTGGCATAAGATCATTACAGGGTGCTGATTGGGTGAGAACTATTCTCGACCCCATAGTGAGACCTAACGCTCACGCTTAAGCTCTTACTCCCGGGATGGCTACATATAACATATCGGACCATTACATTAGCCCTCGTCAGGGCCTCTAGGGTTTATCCGGACTTATCCCCTAGGTTAACATTACATCATATCATATTGTCCGCAGCACATTATCTTAGCCACTTAAAGCGTATCGGCCATAACGGCTAGTAATTTTCCGTTTCAAACAATAAAATCATTCAACGTATAATTCCCATCTCCCTTTTGTTAAAAACGTTTTAGGGATTCCTCCCAAACACTATTTAAATAGCTAAAATAGGCCATAGCTCGTTACTAAACATGGCTATTATTCATTTAAAACAAGTGAAAATTCATTTGCTAAAACATCACCCTTCCACACACATGTTACATTTTAAACATACAAGGAAAAGGGAAATACACATATCACATTTAAACACTTCGTAATCATTTCAACACAATGAGCCACACATGGCCTCGCAATCCACACGATTGCGGTAATTTCACAACCCGAACTCCCTCCTCACAAGCACCGTACCACAAGACCTCGAACGCTCATGATTCTTTCCTCAAACCATCCAACTACCAACTCAATTCATCGATTCATTATTCACAACATATTATCATATTAGCTTGTGTAAAAGGGAGCAAGGTTTAGGCTCTTACCTGAGCAACCAGCATCATTCAGCGAAGCATTACAATAAGCGTGCATATAGCCACATTTATTCATAATTCGACAACACTTTATTCAGTAAATCAAGCATAATTCGATTCTACACATATACGTTGCATTTCGAATCAACTTCCCCAAGCATGAATGTACTAAAAAGAGTTCGAATTTATTTCGTTTACACACATAATACATTAGCTAGTTCAATTCGAACGGGAGTTAAACACGTTAAGCTAACTTCGTTTTTAATCCCTTTTCATATATTAGCTAAATAACTTGAATCGATGCTAAACATAACAAACTAACTTCGTTTCTAATTCCTTTTCAAACAATAACTCATTAACTCGATTCGGAGCTAAATTCGTTAAATTAACTTCGATTTTAATTCCGTTTTAAACAATAACTCTTTAACTCGAATCGAAGCTAAATATGTTAAATTAACTTCGATTTTAATTCCGTTTTAAACAATAACTCTTTAACTCGAATCGAAGCTAAATATGTTAAATTAACTTTGATTTTAATTCCGTTTTAAACAATGACTCTTTAACTCGAATCGAAGCTAAATATGTTAAATTAACTTCGATTGTAATTCTTTTCATACATTAGCTAATTTTAATCGAATTCAAGCTAACCACGTGTAACAAATTCGAATTAGCCCCATGTACATGCATTAGCTAGTTGAATCCAACCGACCTACTCACATTCAAACGAATTCGAATCAAACTAACTTGCCAGCAATAGCTAATTTAGGTCATTCAACAAGCATCATACACGAATTGAAGCAAGCCTAGGCTAACATGCATCATTAAACTGCTGAAATTCGATTGAAAATTAATACTAACTTAGGAGGTGAGAACACCCACCTGAATTCGCCTAATATTGAAGTCGAGCAACGGGAATTGAAGGCCCTAACCACCGAACCGAACCCTAGCCCGAGCTCGTGACTCCCGGCCCTTCAGCTCACGGTTTCGCGTCCCTTGCTTCCCCTGAGGCTTGGTTTGGGTCCCAATTTATAGAGGAGGCTGGGATGGGCGGTGGGTCGCCGGTTTTGACAAGTGTTGGCCGGTTTTTGGGTGGCTGGGACGCGTGGGGTGAGGCTCGTGCGAAGTGGCGACGTTTGGTGGTGGAATGGGGCGATGGGGACGCGCGGTGTGGAGCTCCCCTTCACCGGTGACGCATGCCGACCGGTGATGCGGGCCCACCGGCGACGTCGCCAGGTGTCTGGCCGGCGAGGGGGAGGGAGAGAGAGAGAGAGAGGCGATTAGAGAGAGGGAGAGCAGAGAGCGAGAAGGAGAGGGGGGGTCGGGGTCTCGGGCTTCCCAGGCCCCGCGTGCCCCCTTCCCTTTTTACTTTTCTTTTTTTTTTTTTGGCCACAATTAACATCATTCTACTAAACTCCGGTCCCGTACTCACTAATGGTTAGGCTAAACCCGAACTGAAACGACCCACAATGAACATTTCGGTTTAAATTTGGGGAATCGGCCCAGTAAAACGAAAAATGATTTTAAAAACTCGGTTTAGCGTCGATTCAAAGGTTTTATAAATAAGTAACATCCACAATAACGTTAATCAAATAATCGTTCTTTTTAATGAATTTAATCGTTAAAAACTCACACAGTTACTAAAAATACGATTTCATAACGTAAAAGCAGGGCAGACAACTTAATGTAAAAAAAAATAACGAAGGTGGGTCTTACATTCTTCCCCCCTTAAAAGAATTTCGTCCTCGAAATTCTAATTCTAAATTCGCTCTTTCCTAAAATGAACGCGTGCAGGTGAGATCTACACGGTGGGTTTCCAAAAGGTTCCTTTTTGCAATCACTGCTTCCTTTTAAATTAAAAAAAATTGTCTTATGGTATCCAGTCTCCTCCCCGCCAGTCCTCTTCAAGCGTCTACTCACTCTATTTAGGCGCCGAGGGCAAATCGCATTGAAGAGGGGCAAATGAGTTGGCATGGACAACCATATTGAGTTTGTTTTGAGAATGAAACATAGATTTTCAATGATCTAGACTCAGTTCGCATGGCAAGCAATAATTCTATGCATATGCATCTATAGTTGGGCATCTAAATGCACGACAATTGAGACAATGACATCTTAAGGTCATACACTAGCGGTCTCATTCTAAAACATGAATTCAAGTTATCATTGGAATCACAATGATTAACATGGAGACTACTATAACACATTTAGGGTAATAAAAATGTCACATAGCACCACATAGTATCATTTAAGCACAATGGAATTGCATAGTATTCGCAATCCAATATTGTTAAGCTTAGGAGTCTCGGGGAGCATGAATGCATCTAAAACATACATGGTAAGCAATTTACAAAAGGAAAACATGTGCACCATCATTCCGATGTCTGTACATCAATCCCAGCTAACTTTTAGGCCCTTTCATTCATGACAACTTATTAGGACATGTCAGGTTCGCATGAAGGCAGTTAACTTAGTCGGGTCCATTCAAAGGCATCAAGATATTGGGTCACTCTGAAGTCAAATCAAGTTGGTCATGAAGCTATCACATCATACCTAAGCAGTAAAACATTATATTACATCACATTGACAATGAGGGGACTTGGAGTAACACTCGAATTCACATTGGCATCATGTAGGGTCTACAATAGAGCACTAAGGATGAAGAATCATGAATGGCATGAACTAGCATGGCATGTCGATAAAAACGACTGAGAAAATAATGCTACGGCAAGAATACATGCATGCAAACAACGAGTCAAAGGTCATATCATGCCGTGTACTATGAAACTTCATTCGTCTGGATAATCAAGTCACCTACCAAACCAAACGCAGGTCAAGCATGGATTGCACATAGGCAAGCAAAGGTGAAGATAGGCACCTAAGGTCACCACATCATGCATTAAGTGCGTATGTGTATAGTTGTTCGAACCATATCATGGGATAATAGAACTTGTGGAGTACAAGTAATGACTCAGAGATCGTACAAGCAATCGTTCGCATAGGTTAAACCACTTAATCAATCCAGCCATTACGCAACTAAAGTTCATGATAAGCAACTCCAATGACGTGTATTTACTGTACCATTCACTCATAAAACGTACGACTGATCATCAATCAACTAGCATGGGTAAGAACTACGGTGTTAATGGTCTTATAGGTATGTGTTGAGGGTTTACAAGGTACATCTATCCCATAGGTGATCATATGGGTCTCACTGTAGTTCGCTTACCTTAGTGGAGATCGTCACTATGTACAATTCCAAAGTCTGCTAGGTTCTTCCTCCCTTTCGCTTTCTAGGTGTATTAGGGTTCGTCCAAGCCAAAGCATCATCACTCCAATCAAACATAAGAGGCATAGACCTTAGTTCGAATAGAAGGTGAGTAACTCCCTTACAATCATGATTATTCTAGCATGCCATTCAATGATGCATTCGGAGATAAACATTTCAAAGCAAAGGTTATAATCGCGCAATCACACTAGGGTATATGTGCACAATCAGCAATTAACCACAACATAAGGACTATACGCTATGCAGGGATTAGCTATCTATGACTACACGAAGCAACAACTCATGTAGGTTGAATTCTTTGGCCAATTAGGTGACATACCCAATAGGAATCAAGTCGAAGAAGCACCACACAGCTTACTTACTTTACCGTTAGTTAATAAACATACAGTTGGCCCTACATATCATTCTAAGCGGCTATATAAGCTTTCAAGGCCCGTACGTTGTGTAATATGCCATGGTTTCAAGTTCACAACTAATGTCACATAAGGGGTCATTTAGAAGGGCATACAGGATTGCATTTCTCATTTGCAAACTAAGGTCAAGGTATGTCTTGAAACTTGTCAAAATTATTAAAAATTAGCCATCACCGACTAACAGGCGTAAGAACGAATCTAAGTGTCAATAACACGTATGGGATATCACCTAGGGCACAATCAACAGGACTCTGCCACAATCACTCATATTGGCATGCACACATACGAAGCTGTCACTTGGCCTTCTTAACAATCAAACATTCACGTAAAAAGGTTTTATTGACAAAAGAAACTTTTAGTCAAGAGGGGTAGTTCTTAGTCGCTTATAACTTGTCATTTACACATCAAGCAACATATGCATCTTGGCAGACAGGCATTCAAAACGTTTAGTTGCGCATAGAAACTTACGACAGTAGCAGAGACTCGAGTGTGATTATAAAGCAAATGCAAGCTTTCAAATGCGGTATTAAAACCTATCCACATAATTAGAAGGGTCTTTCAATGCGAAGTAAACATCTTAATTCACTATTTAGAAAAGTCTTAACTTTCAAAATCTCTAGGTTTTCAAACGAGAAATAGTCCATCTGCCTCTAGCCTATCCCTACCAACCATTAAGTACGTCTACTCACTCCATTACGGGGTCCGAGGAGCAAATCGTACTTCGGGGGCAAAGATGGGCTTAGAGTTAAGACTTTTCAATCATTCAGTTTCAAACCGTCAAGGCGTATAAGCAAATAAACAAACAACCTTCGATTGGACTAATGCTTAACTCATTCATGAGAGAACAAGTTACTCGGCTTACACCCTCAACAATTCGTTCGTTCACTCGATTAGTGAGCTCACTCGAGCAGTACCTAGCTAGCTGAATACGCCAAGATTCACATTCAACGTACAATTGTAGACTTAGTAGGCATATATCACATCATTATGAACGCGTTCCTATTGGACTATATGAATGCAAGACTCAGGTCGCGGCCTATGGTCGCAGGACCTTTGCTCTGATACCATCAATGTAACACCCCCAACCTCTAGGCCAGAAGCGTTACGCTTTCCTAACTTCTTACTTAATTCCTGGGACGAAATGGGCAGAGTTCCCCCTAAAAACTGACCATTTCCAGGCTAAAAGCCTTACAATAAGTCCCTGTAAATCAACGGAAGCGCAAACATTTGAAACATAGCTCAACGGCCACACGCCGGAGTTCATAACTCAACGAGCCACTCGCTCGGAGTACACCAACCAGATTGATTCATGAATAAAGAAGAAATGGAAGATACAACTCAACGGTTAACAAAACCGGAGTATTAAGATTTACATCCCAAAACATAGCTAAATTAAATCAAGAAGACATCTAACTAACTTGATGGTTGGCTCAGGCGGCCATACAGAGCGACCTTTATACCATATGCATTACATGAACTAGAATAATCGTTTACAGACCTTTATAAACTAAGAGTACATTACATGACTTCATTAAACACGTAAGATCCCTTTAAATGAGCACATACGACGCCTTGTAAGCAACGATAGGTTCCTTCTGGACTTATCTGACTCAACTTCTTCCCGTCAGAAAGAAAACCTGGGGAAAAGGGGAAAGAGTAATGGGATGAGCAACCACACGCTCAGTGAGTGTCCCCCAACCCCCTTAAAACCAAAACCGTTGCAAGCAATACTATCTTTACTAGTCACATATCACGTTTCCATACTTTATTATCATAATAGATATTCATAGAACCTTTATGGGAGGATCACTAAACATAAACTTCACTTCGACCAATCAGTCATATTTCTAGGTTCCTCAATGACGGAATTCTTTACTAGCAAGCAGATAGGCCCGTGAGTAAGCATCGAAGGCTAAGTATAAGAATCTTTTCTTTTCATAACATAACTTCCCAACACTCCATTTAAACTTACACGTGAACCCTTAATCATATGATGTGTATATAAGGTTATCCCTTTTCATAATTACACTTTTCTTGGCATTTCATTCATATAATATACATATCACACACATAAACATATATCAAGCATTTAAGTACCTTTAAACATCATATTAAGCTATATGACACCCTCGCATCCTATTCACATATCAACGTTCATTCTTTTAGGAAGAGACGCCTTCATTTATGGAATTTTTAACGTGCTATAACTTTCTTTCTCATCTCATACACTTTAAATCAGACAGGTTTGCTATGGATAAGAATGATACCACATAAGATTAGAATCCACGTTCAACTATGCTTAAGAATCATTCATAAAGCATCCATTGAAAGCTTTCTTTTAATACATAGGCTAAGAATCTGCATTCAAACATGCTTGAGGATCATTTCATAACTCATTCATTGAAAGCTTTCTTTCTTTCGTTGAAAACGTTTTCTTAGTCTTCAAAGGAAGTTTCATTTCGTTTGGTCGTGTAACGACCCTTATAAGCTTTTCATACATCATTCCATATAGCCTTTTGGGCCCATAAAAAGAACTTCCTTTCCTTTTTAATCGTTTAAAAATGGCAAAGGGCCAATTGCTTTTCTTAACTTAGTACGAAAGTACTTCTGGCATAAGATCATTACAGGGTGCTGATTGGGTGAGAACTATTCTCAACCCCATAGTGAGACCTAACGCTCACGCTTAAGCTCTTACTCCCGGGATGCCTACATATAACATATCGGACCATTACATTAGCCCTCGTCAGGGCCTCTAGGGTTTATCCGGACTTATCCCCTAGGTTAAACATTACATCATATCATATTGTCCGCAGCACATTATCTTAGCCACTTAAAGCGTATCGGCCATAACGGCTAGTAATTTTCCGTTTCAAACAATAAAATCATTCAACGTATAATTCCCATCTCCCTTTTGTTAAAAACGTTTTAGGGATTCCTCCCAAACACTCTTTAAATAGCTAAAATAGGCCATAGCTCGTTACTAAACATGGCTATTATTCATTTAAAACAAGTGAAAATTCATTTGCTAAAACATCACCCTTCCACACACATGTTACATTTTAAACATACAAGGAAAAGGGAAATACACATATCACATTTAAACACTTCGTAATCATTTCAACACAATGAGCCACACATGGCCTCGCAATCCACACGATTGCGGTAATTCCACAACCCGAACTCCCTCCTCACAAGCACCGTACCACAAGACCTCGAACGCTCATGATTCTTTCCTCAAACCATCCAACTACCAACTCAATTCATCGATTCATTATTCACAACATATTATCATATTAGCTTGTGTAAAAGGGAGCAAGGTTTAGGCTCTTACCTGAGCAACCAGCATCATTCAGCGAAGCATTACAATAAGTGTGCATATAGCCACATTTATTCATAATTCGACAACACTTTATTCAGTAAATCAAGCATAATTCGATTCTACACATATACGTTGCATTTCGAATCAACTTCCCCAAGCATGAATGTACTAAAAAGAGTTCGAATTTATTTCGTTTACACACATAATACATTAGCTAGTTCAATTCGAACGGGAGTTAAACACGTTAAGCTAACTTCGTTTTTAATCCCTTTTCATATATTAGCTAAATAACTTGAATCGATGCTAAACATAACAAACTAACTTCGTTTCTAATTCCTTTTCAAACAATAACTCATTAACTCGATTCGAAGCTAAATTCGTTAAATTAACTTCGATTTTAATTCCGTTTTAAACAATAACTCTTTAACTCGAATCGAAGCTAAATATGTTAAATTAACTTCGATTTTAATTCCGTTTTAAACAATAACTCTTTAACTCGAGTCGAAGCTAAATATGTTAAATTAACTTCGATTTTAATTCCGTTTTAAACAATAACTCTTTAACTTCGAATCGAAGCTAAATATGTTAAATTAACTTCGATTTAATTCTTTTCATACATTAGCTAATTTTAATCGAATTCAAGCTAACCACGTGTAACAAATTCGAATTAGCCTCATGTACATGCATTAGCTAGTTGAATCCAACCGACCTACTCACATTCAAACGAATTCGAATCAAACTAACTTGCCAGTAATAGCTAATTTAGGTCATTCAACAAGCATCATACACGAATTGAAGCAAGCCTAGGTTAACATGCATCATTAAACTGCTGAAATTCGATTGAAAATTAATACTAACTTAGGAGGCGAGAACACCCACCTGAATTCGCCTAATATTGAAGTCGAGCAACGGGAATTGAAGGCCCTAACCACCGAACCGAACCCTAGCCCGAGCTCGTGACTCCCGGCCCTTCAGCTCACGGTTTCGCGTCCCTTGCTTCCCCTGAGGCTTGGTTTGGGTCCCAATTTATAGAGGAGGCTGGGATGGGGGGTGGGTCGCCGGTTTTGACAAGTGTTGGCCGGTTTTTGGGTGGCTGGGACGCGTAGGGTGAGGCTCGTGCGAAGTGGCGACGTTTGGTGGTGGAATGGGGCGATGGGGACGCGCGGTGTGGAGCTCCCCTTCACCGGTGACGCATGCCGACCGGTGATGCGGGCCCACCGGCGACGTCGCCAGGTGTCTGGCCGGCGAGGGGGGGAGAGAGAGAGGCGATTAGAGAGAGGGAGAGCAGAGAGCGAGAAGGAGAGGGGGGGTCGGGGTCTCGGGCTTCCCAGGCCCCGCGTGCCCCCTTCCCTTTTTACTTTTGTTTTTTTTTTTTGGCCACAATTAACATCATTCTACTAAACTCCGGTCCCGTACTCACAAATGGTTAGGCTAAACCCGAACTGAAACGACCCACAATGAACATTTCGGTTTAAATTTGGGGAATCGGCCCAGTAAAACGAAAAATGATTTTAAAAACTCGGTTTAGCGTCGATTCAAAGGTTTTATAAATAAGTAACATCCATAATAACGTTAATCAAATAATCGTTCTTTTTAATGAATTTAATCGTTAAAAACTCACACAGTTACTAAAAATACGATTTCATAACGTAAAAGCAGGGCAGACAACTTAATGTAAAAAAAAATAACGAAGGTGGGTCTTACATTCTTCCCCCCTTAAAAGAATTTCGTCCTCGAAATTCTAATTCTAAATTCGCTCTTTCCTAAAATGAACGCGTGCAGGTGAGATCTACACGGTGGGTTTCCAAAAGGTTCCTTTTTGCAATCACTGCTTCCTTTTAAATTAAAAGAAAATGTCTTATGGTATCCAGTCTCCTCCCCGCCAGTCCTCTTCAAGCGTCTACTCACTCTATTTAGGCACCGAGGGCAAATCGCATTGAAGAGGGGCAAATGAGTTGGCATGGACAACCATATTGAGTTTGTTTTGAGAATGAAACATAGATTTTCAATGATCTAGACTCAGTTCGCATGGCAAGCAATAATTCTATGCATATGCATCTATAGTTGGGCATCTAAATGCACGACAATTGAGACAATGACATCTTAAGGTCATACACTAGCGGTCTCATTCTAAAACATGAATTCAAGTTATCATTGGAATCACAATGATTAACATGGAGACTACTATAACACATTTAGAGTAATAAAAATGTCACATAGCACCACATAGTATCATTTAAGCACAATGGAATTGCATAGTATTCGCAATCCAATATTGTTAAGCTTAGGAGTCTCGGGGAGCATGAATGCATCTAAAACATACATGGTAAGCAATTTACAAAAGGAAAACATGTGCACCATCATTCCGATGTCTGTACATCATTCCCAGCTAACTTTTAGGCCCTTTCATTCATGACAACTTATTCCGGACATGTCAGGTTCGCATGAAGGCAGTTAACTTAGTCGGGTCCATTCAAAGGCATCAAGATATTGGGTCACTCTGAAGTCAAATCAGTTGGTCATGAAGCTATCACATCATACCTAAGCAGTAAAACATTATATTACATCACATTGACAATGAGGGGACTTGGAGTAACACTCGAATTCACATTGGCATCATGTAGGGTCTACAATAGAGCACTAAGGATGAAGAATCATGAATGGCATGAACTAGCATGGCATGTCGATAAAAACGACTGAGAAAATAATGCTACGGCAAGAATACATGCATGCAAACAACGAGTCAAAGGTCATATCATGCCGTGTACTATGAAACTTCATTCGTCTGGATAATCAAGTCACCTACCAAACCAAACGCAGGTCAAGCATGGATTGCACATAGGCAAGCAAAGGTGAAGATAGGCACCTAAGGTCACCACATCATGCATTAAGTGCGTATGTGTATAGTTGTTCGAACTATATCATGGGATAATAGAACTTGTGGAGTACAAGTAATGACTCAGAGATCGTACAAGCAATGGTTCGCATAGGTTAAACCACTTAATCAATCCAGCCATTACGCAACTAAAGTTCATGATAAGCAACTCCAATGACGTGTATTTACTGTACCATTCACTCATAAAACGTACGACTGATCATCAATCAACTAGCATGGGTAAGAACTACGGTGTTAATGGTCTTATAGGTATGTGTTGAGGGTCTACAAGGTACATCTATCCCATAGGTGATCATATGGGTCTCACTGTAGTTCGCTTACCTTAGTGGAGATCGTCACTATGTACAATTCCAAAGTCTGCTAGGTTCTTCCTCCCTTTCGCTTTCTAGGTGTATTAGGGTTCGTCCAAGCCAAAGCATCATCACTCCAATCAAACATAAGAGGCATAGACCTTAGTTCGAATAGAAGGTGAGTAACTCCCTTACAATCATGATTATTCTAGCATGCCATTCAATGATGCATTCGGAGATAAACATTTCAAAGCAAAGGTTATAATCGCGCAATCACACTAGGGTATATGATGGAGGTCCATCCTCAAGGTCTAAAAATGTTTCATTGATCCAAAATAATCAAGAAATCAACTCCAAAGTCACGGCCATGAGTCACTTGATGGCAAACACACAAGGTGATACACCCGGGTTCTCATCCAGATTTTTACCCGGTTTTTGCTATCTTATTACATCGGCCTAAAGCATATTTTGGTGTCCGTTTTTTGGATGATTATCAAGTTCAGGATGTTAACTTTAAGTCCAATTGGTTTCATATCATTTGGAATTCATTTGGTTACTTAAAACAGTTCATCTCTTGAACCTGTCCGGATTGCACTGCAAAATGCACGGTTTTGGTTTTCTGGTTTGTTCAGGGGGCAAATGACGTCCAAATGCTACGATTCCAAATGGAGGGTAAACTAGACATCTTGAGGTTTCCAACCATGTAAGAAACGTAGCAAATAGTCATCATTTGAGGTGTCAAACATGCGTTGCAAGTGGAGGCAGAAACTGGCTGCTTGACACCCGGTTGCTTAGCTTGGTGGTTTTCCTCCTTCAAGGGGTTTGCTTAAGGTGGAAGGCTGCCAAGCAGGTCATTTTGAGCTGCTTGATCAAGCACCACTCAGCTACTTGAGAGAGAGACACGTGGAGCAAGTAAAACATCACCATTTTGCAAGCCCTCATTTGACCACTCAAGCATGACATGGCACACATGCACTCTTCAGTCCTTTTGAGGTGGCTAGCCATGCACTCTTACCTTCCTAGCTGGGAAAATGAGTCATCTACATTCCTTAATGCATAGGAAAGGTTTAGGAAGATAATTTAAGTGCTTTGTAAAGTAAGCTTTCAGCTTTTGGTTTGTATTAGAGTAAACCATGTGTTAGGAAGTGATTAGCAAGTTTAATGACTTTCCTCCCTTGGAAGGAAAGCTCATTTGTGTACTCTCAAGGCCATATAAAGCCTTGTATGTTCATTTTGAAGGAACAGAGTTGAATTTTCAGTAGAGAGAAAAGACTTTGTGTCTTGTGATTTCCTAAACACTTAACTTGCTTATCCTTAATTGTGGCCGATTAAGGTGGTGACCAAGTGAGTCTTGATCTTTGGTTAGGTGGTGAATCTTATCCTAATCCAAGATTGAGGGCCCTAAGCTAAATGATTAGTGGTGTATCTTATCTAATCATCTAGCTTAGAACTATCCAAGTTTCATTAAACACTCTTGAAGTTCACAAACTAGTTCTTGGTTTCACTCCTCTCAAACCATGAATTACCTTTGTTCTTCTTAGTGTCTTTTTTATCCTCCTTTACTTCCCTCACTTCCTTACTCCTTTGATTCCTCTTATCCACACAAAATCAAGCCTTGACATAGCTGATTGCATCGAACTTTCAAAAACCTTCAAAGCTATCACAAAACCGTGAAGAAGAGCTTTCCTAGGCAAGCTAGGCAGTGAATTGGCACGGTCACCCCGTGCCATCAAGCACGGCCGTGCCACTCCTGGCCGTGAGAAATTGCTTGATTTCTAGCTTCCTTCGACGTGAGTTAACTTGGGTTGCTATCCTTCCCTTGGACTTACATCATTTTTGGTATCAGAGCCAGGTTCAGAACTTGGCCTGAACCCCACGTCATTCCCAGCTTATCTCTGAAGTCATTTCAAACACAATCAAACACAAGCCGTTCATTCCTGCAATTACAATGAGTACGAGCATGTCTGTGGAAGAAAGGCTTGAGGTTCTTTCCAAGCAAATGCAAGAAATAAGTGTGAGTAATCAAGAACTTAAGGCTCGAAATGAGTACTTGAGAAAACAGCTTGGAAACTACATGAAACAAAAGCAAAAGTTCCAAGAGCCACCCAGCATTCAAATTAGGACGGATTATGGCCATGAAAAGGAAGCTAGCAATGCATCTTCATTCTCTGAAGAGGATGTACCATTCGAAAGAACACAAAGAAGGACACGGCCTACTTTCAACTCTAATGAATTCAAGGTTGAAATTCCTGAGTTTGAAGGTAAGTTAGATCCTGATGAGTTCATTGAATGGTTGCAAACAGTGGAACGCATCTTTGAGTTTAAGGAGATTCCGGAGGATAAGAAAGTCAAGATAGTTGCTCTTAGACTAAGGAAATATGCCTCCTTATGGTGGACAAACCTTAATGCTAAGAGAACTAGGGAGAGGAAGAGTAAGATTACTACTTGGGACAAGATGAAAGCCAAGATGAAGGCACGGTTTTTGCCTTCCACATATGTCCAAGATCAATACATGCTCTTTCACCATTTGAATCAGGGTAAGATGAGTGTTGAAGAATATACTCGTGAGTTTGAGAAACTCATGATCAAATGTGACATTCATGAGCCTGAAGAACAACCATGGTTCGTTACCTAGGAGGGCTTGATCCTAGGATAGCCAACGTGGTTGAATTGCAAGCCTTCACCACTTTTGATGAGATCTGTGTCTTAGCTCACAAAGTGGAACAACAAAGAAGGTCTCGATTTCATACCTGTGAAGAAGTTCCCACATTCCTTCCTCAAGAACAACCATTAAACAAGGGGAGCCCAAACCTTGTCCCTAAACCCATGGCCCCCCCACTTCCTACTCCACAAAAGAACCAAACACCACTACAAAGCCTACCCCCGCAACTTAAACCCAAGCATGGCACTTCCCGATGTTTTAAGTGCCAAGGATTTGGACACATAGCCGCCGATTGTGTCAATCGAAGAAGCATCACTCTGGCTGAGTGGGAGGCAATTGGAAAGGAAGAAAAGGAGGAAGAAACTCAAGAAGAAGACCTTGAAGAAATTGAGATCACTGCTGATGAAGGTGAAATGCTACTCTTGGAGAAGATGTCTCCAAATTTTCATGAAGAAGAGCATGAACAACATATGAATATTCATGTTTGTATGTTATTCATTCCAAAGGAGCAAGACCATATCCCATCCTTTCCCCACAAAATCATTCCATTCACATCTATCCAGGATCTCGCATGCTCAGGTCCTAAACTTGCTCAATTTACTCTCCCAAAGCAAAATCCAAACCCACCCCCATCCATTCATTTCAACACCCACTTAAGTTTCACATGGCTGATGTGAGGAATACAGAAGCAAAGTTTAAACCAAGCTTATTTGAAGAGTTGATCCTTTTTCAGCCTAGTTCACCTTTGTTTGCTGTTGGGTAGTACGTCCTTTCTGATTTGAGGATCAAATCTTCCCAACAAGGGGAGAATGATGGAGGTCCATCCTCAAGGTCTAAAAATGTTTCATTGATCCAAAATAATCAAGAAATCAACTCCAAAGTCACGGCCATGAGTCACTTGATGGCAAACACACAAGGTGATACACCCGGGTTCTCATCCAGATTTTTACCCGGTTTTTGCTATCTTATTACATCGGCCTAAAGCATATTTTGGTGTCCGTTTTTTGGATGATTATCAAGTTCAGGATGTTAACTTTTAAGTCCAATTGGTTTCATATCATTTGGAATTCATTTGGTTACTTAAAACAGTTCATCTCTTGAACCTATCCGGATTGCACTGCAAAATGCACGGTTTTGGTTTTCTGGTTTGTTCAGGGGGAAAATGACGTCCAAATGCTACGATTCCAAATGGAGGGTAAACTAGACATCTTGAGGTTTCCAACCATGTAAGAAACGTAGCAAATAGTCATCATTTGAGGTGTCAAACATGCGTTGCAAGTGGAGGCAGAAACTGGCTGCTTGACACCCGGTTGCTTAGCTTGGTGGTTTTCCTCCTTCAAGGGGTTTGCTTAAGGTGGAAGGCTGCCAAGCAGGTCATTTTGAGCTGCTTGATCAAGCACCACTCAGCTACTTGAGAGAGAGACACGTGGAGCAAGTAAAACATCACCATTTTGCAAGCCTCATTTGACCACTCAAGCATGACATGGCACACATGCATTCTTCAGTCCTTTTGAGGTGGCTAGCCATGCACTCTTACCTTCCTAGCTGGGAAAATGAGTCATCTACATTCCTTAATGCATAGGAAAGGTTTAGGAAGATAATTTAAGTGCTTTGTAAAGTAAGCTTTCAGCTTTTGGTTTGTATTAGAGTAAACCATGTGTTAGGAAGTGATTAGCAAGTTTAATGACTTTCCTCCCTTGGAAGGAAAGCTCATTTGTGTACTCTCAAGGCCATATAAAGCCTTGTATGTTCATTTTGAAGGAACAGAGTTGAATTTTCAGTAGAGAGAAAAGACTTTGTGTCTTGTGATTTCCTAAACACTTAACTTGCTTATCCTTAATTGTGGCCGATTAAGGTGGTGATCAAGTGAGTCTCAATCTTTGGTTAGGTGGTGAATCTTATCCTAATCCAAGATTGAGGGCCCTAAGCTAAATGATTAGTGGTGTATCTTATCTAATCATCTAGCTTAGAACTATCCAAGTTTCATTAAACACTCTTGAAGTTCACAAACTAGTTCTTGGTTTCACTCCTCTTAAACCATGAATTACCTTTGTTCTTCTTAGTGTCTTTTTATCCTCCTTTACTTCCCTCACTTCCTTACTCCTTTGATTCCTCTTATCCACACAAAATCAAGCCTTGACATAGCTGATTGCATCGAACTTTCAAAAACCTTCAAAGCTATCACAAAACCGTGAAGAAGAGCTTTCCTAGGCAAGCTAGGCAGTGAATTGGCACGGTCACCCCGTGCCATCAAGCACGGCCGTGCCACTCCTGGCCGTGAGAAATTGCTTGATTTCTAGCTTCCTTCGACGTGAGTTAACTTGGGTTGCTATCCTTCCCTTGGACTTACATCAGTATATGTGCACAATCAGCAATTAACCACAACATAAGGACTATACGCTATGCAGGGATTAGCTATCTATGACTACACGAAGCAACAACTCATGTAGGTTGAATTCTTTGGCCAATTAGGTGACATACCCAATAGGAATCAAGTCGAAGAAGCACCACACAGCTTACTTACTTTACCGTTAGTTAATAAACATACAGTTGGCCCTACATATCATTCTAAGCGGCTATATAAGCTTTCAAGGCCCGTACGTTGTGTAATATGCCATGGTTTCAAGTTCACAACTAATGTCACATAAGGGGTCATTTAGAAGGGCATACAGGATTGCATTTCTCATTTGCAAACTAAGGTCAAGGTATGTCTTGAAACTTGTCAAAATTATTAAAAATTAGCCATCACCGACTAACAGGCGTAAGAACGAATCTAAGTGTCAATAACACGTATGGGATATCACCTAGGGCACAATCAACAGGACTCTGCCACAATCACTCATATTGGCATGCACACATACGAAGCTGTCACTTGGCCTTCTTAACAATCAAACATTCACGTAAAAAGGTTTTATTGACAAAAGAAACTTTTAGTCAAGAGGGGTAGTTCTTAGTCGCTTATAACTTGTCATTTACACATCAAGCAACATATGCATCTTGGCAAACAGGCATTCAAAACGTTTAGTTGCGCATAGAAACTTACGACAGTAGCAGAGACTCGAGTGTGATTATAAAGCAAATGCAAGCTTTCAAATGCGGTATTAAAACCTATCCACATAATTAGAAGGGTCTTTCAATGCGAAGTAAACATCTTAATTCACTATTTAGAAAAGTCTTAACTTTCAAAATCTCTAGGTTTTCAAACGAGAAATAGTCCATCTGCCTCTAGCCTATCCCTACCAACCATTAAGTACGTCTACTCACTCCATTACGGGGTCCGAGGAGCAAATCGTACTTCGGGGGCAAAGATGGGCTTAGAGTTAAGACTTTTCAATCATTCAGTTTCAAACCGTCAAGGCGTATAAGCAAATAAACAAACAACCTTCGATTGGACTAATGCTTAACTCATTCATGAGAGAACAAGTTACTCGGCTTACACCCTCAACAATTCGTTCGTTCACTCGATTAGTGAGCTCACTCGAGCAGTACCTAGCTAGCTGAATACGCCAAGATTCACATTCAACGCACAATTGTAGACCTAGTAGGCATATATCACATCATTATGAACGCGTTCCTATTGGACTATATGAATGCAAGACTCAGGTCGCGGCCTATGGTCGCAGGACCTTTGCTCTGATACCATCAATGTAACACCCCCAACCTCTAGGCCAGAAGCGTTACGCTTTCCTAACTTCTTACTTAATTCCTGAGACGAAATGGGCAGAGTTCCCCCTAAAAACTGACCATTTCCAGGCTAAAAGCCTTACAATAAGTCCTGTAAATCAACGGAAGCGCAAACATTTGAAACATAGCTCAACGGCCACACGCCGGAGTTCATAATTCAACGAGCCACTCGCTCGGAGTACACCAATCAGATTGATGCATGAATAAAGAAGAAATGGAAGATACAACTCAACGGTTAACAGAACCGGAGTATTAAGATTTACATCCCAAAACATAGCTAAATTAAATCAAGAAGACATCTAACTAACTTGATGGTTGGCTCAGGCGGCCATACAGAGCGACCTTTATACCATATGCATTACATGAACTAGAATAATCGTTTACAGACCTTTATAAACTAAGAGTACGTTACATGACTTCATTAAACACGTAAGATCCCTTTAAATGAGCACATACGACGCCTTGTAAGCAACGATAGGTTCCTTCTGGACTTATCTGACTCAACTTCTTCCCGTCAGAAAGAAAACCTGGGGAAAAGGGGAAAGAGTAATGGGATGAGCAACCACACGCTCAGTGAGTGTCCCCCAACCCCCTTAAAACCAAAACCGTTGCAAGCAATACTATCTTTACTAGTCACATATCACGTTTCCATACTTTACTATCATAATAGATATTCATAGAACCTTTATGGGAGGATCACTAAACATAAACTTCACTTCGACCAATCAGTCATATTTCTAGGTTCCTCAATGACGGAATTCTTTACTAGCAAGCAGATAGGCCCGTGAGTAAGCATCGAAGGCTAAGTATAAGAATCTTTTCTTTTCATAACATAACTTCCCAACACTCCATTTAAACTTACACGTGAACCCTCAATCATATGATGTGTATATAAGGTTATCCCTTTTCATAATTACACTTTTCTTGGCATTTCATTCATATAATATACATATCACACACATAAACACATATCAAGCATTTAAGTACCTTTAAACATCATATTAAGCTATATGACACCCTCGCATGTTATTCACATATCAACGTTCATTCTTTTAAGAAGAGACGAATTCATTCATGGAATTTTTAACGTGCTATAACTTTCTTTCCCATCTCATACACTTTAAATCAGACAGGTTTGCTATGGATAAGAATGATACCACATAAGATTAGAATCCACGTTCAACTATACTTAAGAATCATTCATAAAGCATCCATTGAAAGCTTTCTTTTAATACATAGGCTAAGAATCCGCATTCAAACATGCTTGAGGATCATTTCATAACTCATTCATTGAAAGCTTTCTTTCTTTCGTTGAAAACATTTTCTTAGTCTTCAAAGGAAGTTTCATTTCGTTTGGTCGTATAAAGACCCTTATAAGCTTTTCCTACATCATTCCATATAGCCTTTTGGGCCTATAAAAAGAACTTCCTTTCCTTTTTAATCGTTTAAAAATGGCAAAGGGCCAATTGCTTTTCTTAACTTAGTACGAAAGTACTTCTGGCATAAGATCATTACAGGGTGCTGATTGGGTGAGAACTATTCTCGACCCCATAGTGAGACCTAACGCTCACGCTTAAGCTCTTACTCCCGGGATGGCTACATATAACATATCGGACCATTACATTAGCCCTCGTCAGGGCCTCTAGGGTTTATCCGGACTTATCCCCTAGGTTAACATTACATCATATCATATTGTCCGCAGCACATTATCTTAGCCACTTAAAGCGTATCGGCCATAACGGCTAGTAATTTTCCGTTTCAAACAATAAAATCATTCAACGTATAATTCCCATCTCCCTTTTGTTAAAAACGTTTTAGGGATTCCTCCCAAACACTATTTAAATAGCTAAAATAGGCCATAGCTCGTTACTAGACATGGCTATTATTCATTTAAAACACATGAAAGTCATTTGCTAAAACATCACCCTTCCACACACATGTTACATTTTAAACATACAAGGAAAAGGGAAATACACATATCACATTTAAACACTTCGTAATCATTTCAACACAATGAGCCACACATGGCCTCGCAATCCACACGATTGTGGTAATTTCACAACCCGAACTCCCTCCTCACAAGCACCGTACCACAAGACCTCGAACGCTCATGATTCTTTCCTCAAACCATCCAACTACCAACTCAATTCATCGATTCATTATTCACAACATATTATCATATTAGCTTGTGTAAAAGGGAGCAAGGTTTAGGCTCTTACCTGAGCAACCAGCATCATTCAGCGAAGCATTACAATAAGCGTGCATATAGCCACATTTATTCATAATTCGACAACACTTTATTCAGTAAATCAAGCATAATTCGATTCTACACATATACGTTGCATTTCGAATCAACTTCCCCAAGCATGAATGTACTAAAAAGAGTTCGAATTTATTTCGTTTACACACATAATACATTAGCTAGTTCAATTCGAACGGGAGTTAAACACGTTAAGCTAACTTCGTTTTTAATCCCTTTTCATATATTAGATAAATAACTTGAATCGATGCTAAACATAACAAACTAACTTCGTTTCTAATTCCTTTTCAAACAATAACTCATTAACTCGATTCGAAGCTAAATTCGTTAAATTAACTTCGATTTTAATTCCGTTTTAAACAATAACTCTTTAACTCGAATCGAAGCTAAATATGTTAAATTAACTTCGATTTTAATTCCGTTTTAAACAATAACTCTTTAACTCGAATCGAAGCTAAATATGTTAAATTAACTTCGATTTTAATTCCGTTTTAAACAATAACTCTTTAACTCGAATCGAAGCTAAATATGTTAAATTAACTTCGATTTTAATTCTTTTCATACATTAGCTAATTTTAATCGAATTCAAGCTAACCACGTGTAACAAATTCGAATTAGCCCCATGTACATGCATTAGCTAGTTGAATCCAACCGACCTACTCACATTCAAACGAATTCGAATCAAACTAACTTGCCAGTAATAGCTAATTTAGGTCATTCAACAAGCATCATACACGAATTGAAGCAAGCCTAGGTTAACATGCATCATTAAACTGCTGAAATTCGATTGAAAATTAATACTAACTTAGGAGGCGAGAACACCCACCTGAATTCGCCTAATATTGAAGTCGAGCAACGGGAATTGAAGGCCCTAACCACCGAACCGAACCCTAGCCCGAGCTCGTGACTCCCGGCCCTTCAAGTCACGGTTTCGCGTCCCTTGCTTCCCCTGAGGCTTGGTTTGGGTCCCAATTTATAGAGGAGGCTGGGATGGGGGGTGGGTCGCCGGTTTTGACAAGTGTTGGCCGGTTTTTAGGTGGCTGGGACGCGTAGGGTGAGGCTCGTGCGAAGTGGCGACGTTTGGTGGTGGAATGGGGCGATGGGGACGCGCGGTGTGGAGCTCCCCTTCACTGGTGACGCATGCCGACCGGTGATGCGGGCCCACCGGCAACGTCGCCAGGTGTCTGGCCGGCGAGGGGGAGGGAGAGAGAGAGAGAGAGGCGATTAGAGAGAGGGAGAGCAGAGAGCGAGAAGGAGAGGGGGGGTCGGGGTCTCGGGCTTCCCAGGCCCCGCGTGCCCCCTTCCCTTTTTACTTTTCTTTTTTTTTTTTGGCCACAATTAACATCATTCTACTAAACTCCGGTCCCGTACTCACTAATGGTTAGGCTAAACCCGAACTGAAACGACCCACAATGAACATTTCGGTTTAAATTTGGGGAATCGGCCCAGTAAAACGAAAAATGATTTTAAAAACTCGGTTTAGCGTCGATTCAAAGGTTTTATAAATAAGTAACATCCATAATAACGTTAATCAAATAATCGTTCTTTTTAATGAATTTAATCGTTAAAAACTCACACAGTTACTAAATATACGATTTCATAACGTAAAAGCAAGACAGACAACTTAACGTAAAAAAAAATAACGAAGGTGGGTCTTACAATTTACCTTCATCTGTGGCTTTTTCCTTTCAAGCTGGAGTGGCATATGTCACAAGGCATCTAGAAGGGCAATGATCAGCTGCAAAAGGAATTGCTCTTGAAAAGAACGGCCAATGGGAAGCTAGCTGCAAAAGAAGTTGTCTCTCGGATGCTATTGGCCAACCAAAAAGGAAGAAGTGCTTTATAGTTGTTCCCCCCCTTCTTTTTGCTAAGGCTAATTGTATTAAGGCTTAAACATGTATGATTAAGGTTGTAACTTCATTTGCTTTGTTTTCCTTTTCATTTTGATTGTAATGAGATTAAGTTAAATGAGCTTGTATCCGGGTTAGCCTAAACCGTGTAATTAGCCTAATCTAAGACCTTTCCTTCCTAGGAAGGAAACCTTTGGGAGTGTGCTAGCTAGGTTACTTGCTAGCTAGGCTTGTATCCTTATGCTACACACAGCCCTTTGCTAGTTCATTACCATTGAACTTCAGAATGCACTTTTGAGAGCTTTTGCTTTCGAATTCCAAAAATTTCACTTATTTCTCCTTAATTTGGTCGATTAAGGTGGTGATCAAGTAAGTCCTAACCTTTGTTTAAGTGGTGTTTCTGTATCTTAATCAAAGATTAGGGACCCTAAGCTTGAGTTTGGTGGTGATTCTGTATCTAAACTTCGAGTTTAGCTCTATCATTTTCATTATTCTTCTATACGGGTTCAAGGCGCTGAAGTGAAATTCAGTTTGCTTAGCCACGAGCTATTGCATTCTTGCTTTAGTATTCCTTCTATCCTTCAAAGATACATCAATTTATTCTCCTACGCCCATCTTAGGACATTTGTTTTCTCTTGCTGGGAGCTCTTTGTTTGAGAAGTTGACCCTAACAAAAAGACAACAAGAGTTAAATTGTGCTCTTAAGTTTACCTAAGTTCCTAATTTGTAGCCACATTATTCATTCTCTTGTTCTCACTTTGGAGCATTTATTTGCTCTTTATAGGAAGTCTTGGTGGTGATGTTGAAGCCTTAAATGAAAAGACAACCACTTTAATAGTTAGTTCTTAAGTTTTTCTAGGTTCTTGACTTATAACCACAACACTCATGCCGCTTTGTTTCCTCTTGATGAAAGCTTTTGTAGGAGAAAATGCACCTCAAATAAAAAGATAGTAGGAGTTGAATCGAGCACTTAATTTTCATTATCTTCTTAATTAGTTGTAACACTATTCACTCTTGTGCAATCATTTTAGGACATTCTTTTGCTCTTGGTGGGATCTCTCAATGGGTGAAATTAGAACCGCAAATGAGAAGGCCACTACAAGTATAAGGTAGCCCCTAATTTTATCTAGGTTATTAACTTGTAGCCACAATGTTCATTCAATGGCACTCATGTTTGAGCATTTGTTTTTTTCCTGGTGGAGTTCATCGTGGTTGAAATTGCAGCCCAAATGAAAAGACACGTAAAGTTAAAGTTAGCTCTTACTTTTAGCTACTCGGTGGATTTATGGTGACATAGTTCATTTAGCTGCACCCATTCCAGGGCACTAGTTTCCTCTTTATGAGAGCTAATCATTGGTGAAATTCAAGCTACATATAAGAAGACAACTAGAGTTATATTTTGTGTTTATATTTGGAAAATTTATGGATTTATGCACTTCATTCATTGCCTTGCAATTCAGCTTATTAAATTTGTCTCCCCTTGGTTAGGGCTCTTCATATGTGAAATCAGAGCTACAAATTAAAAGACAAGTCCTAAATTTAGCGAAGTTCTTGACTTTGAGTCACATCACTCATCCTCTTATACTCTTCTTATGGCGTTGATTTCATCTTAAGAAAAGCTCTTTAGGAACTACTTTTAGGCCATTTGTTTGCCCTTGGCGAGTGCCCTTTACGTATAAAATGAAGCCCCAAATTAAAAAGCAACAAGAATTAAAGTTAGTTGTTAACTTTGGCTAATTCTTGAGTTTTAGCCACATCGTTCCTTCTCTTACGCTCATCTTAGAGAATTTATTCTTCAAGGTGAGAGCTCTTCGTGAGTTAAATTAAAGCACCAAACGAAATACGACAAGAGTTTAAGTTATATCTCACAGTCCGCGAAGTTCTTGTTTGGTAGCCACACCATTCATTCCATTGCACCCAGCTTAGGGCATTTGTTTTCTCTTGTTTAGAGTTTTTTATTGGAGAAGTTAAAGCCCCTAACAAAAAGGCGGCAAGAGTTATATTTGGCCAAGTTTGTATTTTGTAGCCATATTATTCGCTCCCTTGCTCTTATTTGGAGCATTTCTATACTCTTGATGGGAACTCTTTGTTGGTGAAGTTGAAGCCTCAAATGAATAGATAACGTGTGTAACAGTTATTTCTTAAGTTTTTCTAGGTTCTTCACTTGTAAACACACCGCCCATGCTATAACACTCATTTTAGCTTCTTTGTTTCCTCAATATGGGCACTTTTGTTGATGAAAATGAAGCCTCGAAGGAGAAGACAACTAAAGTGAAACCAAGCACTTAATTTATATTATGTCCTCACTCTCGTGCAATCATTTTAGGGTATAAGTTTGCACTTAGTGGGAGATCTCTATTGCTGAAATTGGAGTCAGACACAAACAGACCACTATAGGTAAAAGTTAGCCCTTAATTTTAGCTAGATTAGTAATGTGTAGCCAAGCTGTTCATTCAGTCGTGCTCATTTTTTTACGTTTGCATTTTCTTAGTGGAGCTTATCGTAGTTGAAATTGGAGCCCCAAATGAAATGCTAACTATAGCTAAACTTAGTCCATATTTTTAGCAAGTTTCTTGATTTAGAGTCATATAGATCATTCACTTGCACTTATTTTGGGGCATCGATTTCCTCTTCTTGAGAACTAATTGTGGGAAAAATTGGAGCCCCAATTAAAAAGACGACTTGAGTTAAATTTTGTGTTTATGTTTGGCAAGGTTCTTGATTTCTGGCTGCTTCATTCGTTTTCCTGCACTAACCTTATCGCATTTGTCTCCTCTTGGTGGGAGCTCTTCGTAGGTGAAATCAGAGCCACAAATTAAAAGACAAGTATTTGTTCTTAAATTTAGCGAAGTTCTTCAATTGTAGTCACACGACTCTTGTACTCATCTTATGACATTTATTTCCCCTTAAGAGGAGCTCTTTTTAATAGTGAGTATTGAGCCCAAAATGAGACTTCAGCCAGAATAAAAGGTGGTTCTTAAGTTCGGTTGAGTTCTTGGTTTGTAGCCACACCATTCATTCTCTTTCATTCATTTTCGAGGTGGGAGTACATTGTGGGTGAAATTGGGAACCCTAACAAAATGACAACTAAAGTTACAGTCATTTGGCAAATTTGGCTAGGTTCTTAATTTAAAGCCACACTACTCAATCTCTTGCACTCATTATAGGGCATATGTTTGACCTTGGTGGGTGCCCTTCGTGTCTTTATTGAAGACCCAATTAAAAGGCAACAAGAATTAAAGTTAGTTCTTATGTTTCGCTAACCTCTTATGTTGAAGCCACATTGTTTCTTCCCTTGTGCTCGACTTAGAGCATTTGTTTTCTCTTGCTGGGAGCTCTTTGTTAGAGAAGTTGAAAACCCTAACAAAAAGACAACAAAAGCTAAATTAGGCTCTTAAGTTTTCCTAAGTTCCTAATTTGTAGCCACATTATCATTCCCTTATTCTCACATTGGAGCATTTGTTTCCTCTTTGTGGAAAGTCTTTGTTGGTGAAGTTGAGGCCATAAATGAAAGGATGATCAGTGTAATAGTTAGTTCTTAAGTTTTTCTAGGTTCTTGACTCATATCCATACCACTTATGCTGTAGCACTCACTTTAGGCTTTTTGTTTCGTCTTGATGGGAGCTTTTGTTGGTGAAAATGTAGCCCTGAACGAAAAGGCAGCTGGAGTTGAATCGACCACTTAATTTTCATTATGTTCTTGATTGGTTGTAACACCATTCATTCTCATGCAATCATTTTAGGGCATTCACTTGCTCTTGGTGGGAGCTCTCTATAATAATCCAACCCTAACCCATATTTATTTATTGAAATCATATTTATTTTTTTTATTAATCATGTTTATTCATTTAATTAATCATATTTATTGATTTAATCACTCATGGTTATCTGTTTAACCAAATCATGTTTATTAATTCATTCACACAATTTATATATTTGCCGAATTACCTTATGTCATTTAAATTTTTCTGCTTTCATTTATCGTTTTTAATGATCCCGGCTGGGGGATTTTTCATTTGGGTCCCATTTTGCAATTCAAGTTTCATTTATTGTTAATTCAAGTTTTGTTGATTGATTAAATTTCAAGTGAATTGATAGTAGGCATTAATAATTATGATTGAGCGTTAAATTATTTTCCATAACATCACAAAATTTTAAGTTTTAGCTACGTAAAAACTTGTGCCCGAATTCATTTATTTTGGCCCAATTCATTGGGCCTAAATTATAGCCCAATTCCATTGGGCTCAAATTTTGACCCAATTTAAAGCCCAACAATTCTGCTTAATTAAATGAAGCTAATTAACATAATTTATGTATAATTGTATTTAGTTAAAAGCTACTTTTGTCAGATAAATTTCAGCCAAGTATTTAAGATCATTTCAAGCTAAGCAAGAAACATATCTCACAAACCCATCTCCCTCTTCTCTCCCCTCCATAGCTACGGCACCCACCCCGCTTTTCAGCCACTGTTTGCTGCCACAAGCACCTCCTTTGAGCAACTACAGCCACCAGCCCACAACCACCAATTCAGCCATCATCCCCTCTCAACCCTCTCCCTCATCAATCACTTCTCTTACCACTTATACCTCTTTTTCAAGCATCAAAGTGAGTAAACCCTAACTTGATCTTGATATATTTTTGGTTTTATGATTGTTTTCATTATGATTCATGCTCCTGAGATCAAAGTACATGTTATCATGAAAATTTTATTGATTTTAGGGATATTGATCATGGTGGGTTAAGCTTGAAGCATGTTAAGGTTGGGGTCTTATCATGATCAAGTTAGCTTAAGTTAAGTGATGGATTGGTATTGTTTTGTATATGATTTTGTAATCTTTAGTCTTATTGAAGATTATGATGATGTTTTTGGTGATTTGTAATGATTTTAAATGAGGATCTATGTTAAAAAAGAGGAGAAAGCAAAAACAGTGAGGGCTAGAAATGACAGAAAATAGGGGTGACTTTGAGATTAAATTGGTAATGATTAGCCCTCTAACAACTTATGATTTTGGGTGGGTAGATAGGTCAGTATGTTAGCAATCAAATTCCTTTTGAATCACCTTAATCTGAGTTCTGAGGACAAAGTTATGGTCATTTTACGAGGACTATGCAGGTTAGACTAAAAGTAGCACACTTATGTTCTACCCGATTTTGTGGGAATCATGCTTGGTGTCCTCAATGAAAGCTTTTTGAGATTTTTTAATCTTTCCATATTGGGGTTTTAGGTCTCCATTTGAGGTCAAGGTGAAAGTTCTGAATTTTTGAAGTGAACTGATCTGCTTTGGTGTAGATTGAGCAATTATTGCAATTTTTGTGTAGCGTATACTTGGAGGAAAATTCTAAAAATTTTACTGTAGATTGTCCATATTATTTTCAAATTTCCTATAAGATTTCAAGAATTTTGGTTGAATATTTTGAGTGAGCAATAACAAAGATTGAGTGAGATTGATCTTGCACACATTTGGTATATTTTGGGCCAAGCAAGGTTATTTAAGGGGGAAATAAATATTCATTAGCTTTCATGGAGCTTTTAGCTTGATTAATGAGAAAGAAGAAGACAAGTATACAATTTGAGAGCTTGTTTATGAGCTTTGAATCAATTATGAATTTCACAAAGAAAATACCAAGTTTAGTGAGCTTAACAGCTTCTATTGAGTTCAATGACTCATTTGGGGTGGAATTCTATGTCTACTGGATTTATCAATGAAATATGGGAAGGGGGCAGAGTTGTGACTCAGAAACCATATTTATCAGACCAAGTTGTTATGCTATTTTGAACTAAGATATATCTCTCTTGGCCTCAAACCTTTATTACTTACTTAATTCAGAATGTATCAAATGTATTTATCAAGCCAATCTAGTGTACTCGCTGTTTTCATAAACCAAGCTATACATCAGTGAGTCTTAAACCTGTATCAGTAACCTATCTTAGAAAAGGCTATAACTACTCTCTCATTTTTCACCATCAAGGCCTTTTCTTTTGTAATCTCATTTATCTAATTGTGGTTTATTTTACTTTCATTTACTTTATATCGGACTTAATTACTTTTATTAATTCAGTTTTGAAGTTATATTGAAATACCCAAGTTATGTATACTATTTGATTACTCAATTTCTATTACACATACTTACTCAATTATGTGAGCAAGGATAATTTCTTGACTACACATACCCACAATGACATTTATGAAACTAAGTCGAGGCCTAGTTATCGTTCCCTGTTATGTATAAGCATTATCAAGTCAGATGACATTAATAAAACATATGACATTTATCAAGTCAGATGACATTTTTTATAAAGACTCAATGTACGTCCATTGCCTATATCTTCAGAAAGCAGAACGTGTTTATCAAGTTATAACTCTTAATGAGTTTATCAATAAATAAGTTTATATAGCAGCAACAACAACAACAACGCCTCCTAGTATGGGTCCCGCTTTGATAGGGCCTGAGGATATCCAGATATAGGCAACCTTACCACTACCGACATCCCTGCCCATAGAGAGGCTGATTCCAAAAGACTCACAAAGTAAGATTTTGTGAAAACATTTTATGGAAGAAAGATTTTGTGAAAACATTTTATGGAGAGAAACTAAGGATAAGCAGCAGAGAATGAAATATGAAGTACTAATAAATCAGGTAGCACTATGTAAACATAAGTACAACATAGCAGGGGAAGGTACTATACCTCGATAAATAGGAGTATGCAAACAACGTCTCTTCCCATATGTCTGTAGTACCTATATACACACATCACATACAAACAAAGAACTCACAACCAAAACTACCCTACTGTAACCGGGAGATAACTACGAGACTAATTCTTTGAGATCTAAGATCCTAATCCTATCCCGGCATAGTGTCCTATCTTGAGCCAAGTCTTGTGCCAACCCTACAACTTTCAAATCCTCTCCAATCGCCTCGTCTAAACTCTTCTTAGGTCGACCCCTCCCTCGTTTCCCTTTAGGGATGCTAATCCTCTCCCATCTCCTCACTGGAGCATCCATACTCCTTCTTTTTACATGGCCAAACCATCTAAGCCTTATTTCTCTTATCTTATCTTCGATGGGAGCCACTTTAACTAAATCTCTAATTAGTCCATTACTAATTCTATCCACTATTGTGTAACCACACATCCATCTAATCATCCTTATCTCTGCCACCATCAACCTTTGAACTTGTGTCTTTTTTATATGCCAGCACTCCGATCCATACAACACAGTAGGTCTAACTACCATACGATACACTTTGCCTTTTAAACCTACAGGCATCCTCTTATCACACAGCACACCTGAAGCATACTTCTATTTTAGCCAACCCACTTTTATACGCTAGGTAATATCTTCGTCAATATCTCCTTTCTGATGCATGATCGAGCCTAGATACTTAAACTTCTCGACCTTTGGTATAGCCATCCTATCAATGGTGACTTCTCCCCTTGCATCTTCCCTCCCACTGAAGCAACAATGCAGGTATTCAGTTTTCGATCTACTTACTCTAAAGCCTTTTGATTCCAGAGAGTGTCTCCAACGCTCTAACTTGCCATTAACTCCCTCTCTGGTCTCATCAATAAGAACAATGTCATCTACGAGTAGCATACACCATGGTAATTTATCTTAAATCCCATTTATAAGCTCATCCATAACTAGAGTAAAAGAAAAGGGCTTAAAGCGAAACCCTGATGTAGGCCCATACCAATGACGAAGTCATTGGTAATCCCTCCTGGCGTCTTGACACTCATCCTACCTCCCTCGTATATATCTTTAATAACTCGAATATACTTAGGTGACACCCCTTTCTTTTCCAAGCATCCCCACAACACTTCACACGGAACTCTATCATATGCTTTTTCCAAGTCAATGAACACCATATGAAGGTCTACCTTTCTATCTCTGTACAATCCCATAAGCCTTCTAAGGAGGTACATTGCCTCTGTGGTTGACCTGCCAGGCATAAAACCAAATTGATTCTCTGATATTAAAATATCATTTCGCAACCTTCTCTCAATCACCCTCTCCCATAACTTCACAGTGTGACTAAGTAGCTTTATACCTCTATAATTATCACAATTCTGAATATCCCCTTTGGTCTTAAATAATGAGCTGACTGTACTAAACCTCCATTCTCTAGGCATCTTAGCGGCCTAAAAATAACATTGAAAAGTTCTACTAACCACTTCAATCCCTCTTCACCCAAACACTTCCACACTTCCACCGGTATCTGATCTGGACCCTCTACCTTCCCATTGGCTATTTTCTTTAGGGCCTCTTTAATCTCGTCCTTGCTCATGGATATGCACAATCGAGGATCAAGATGACTCTCACTACTTTCTCTTTCTGTACTTTGAAAATCTTATATTACTTCACCATTAAGGAGTTCGAAAAAGTATCTTTGCTATCTCTCCTTGATTGATGTATCCTTAGACAACACCTTACCACTTGCATCTTTGATGCACATTATAACACCCAAATCCCTTGTTTTTCTTTCTCTCGCTCTCGCAAGTTCAAAGACTTCCTTCTCTCCTTCCTTGGTATCTAGTTTTTGATATAACCTATCATAGGCCATGCTCTTAGCTATGGCGATAGCTTTCTTGGCTACCTTTTTTGCTGCCTTATAACTAACTCTGCTAATCTCCTTCTCATCATCCGTTCCACTATTCATGAAAGCCACGTATGCCTCTTTCTTCTTCTTGACTTTCTCCTTTACCTCCTCGTTCCACCACTAGGCTCCCTTCATTCTGCTGCCACCTCTCTTAGATGTACCTCGGATTTCCTTAGCTGACCTACGAATACATACTGCTATTGCCTCCCACATTGTGTTTGCATCCTCTTCCCACCTCCAAGCTCCTTCTTCATTAATCCTCTCTGCTAACTTCCAGCGTTCTCCTTAGTAAGATTTCATCAGTTAACTCTAGGTTCCCCAACACTCATTTTCTTCCACTTTGAACATTTGAGCTCCACATCCAACACTAACAACCTATGCTGAGTTCCTAAATACTCACTTGGTATCACCTTATAATCCTTACAACACCTCCTAATATCAGTCCTAACCTGGAGTTAATCAATTGGGGTCCTTATGGGACCACTCTTAAAGGTTACCAAGTGGTCCTCCTTCTTCTTAAAAAAGGAGTTTACCACTAACATTCCATAGGCAACCACGAAATCCAGAACAGAAACTCCTCTATTGTTTCTCTCCCTAAACCAGAAACCTCTATGAGCTGAATTGTACCCATCTGCTTCGGCACCAATATGACCATTAAAGTCTCCTCCCATGAAAAGATTCTGAAATCGAGGTATGTCCTGAGTAACCAAATCCAGATCCTCCCAAAATTGCTTCATAATATCGTCTGGTAAACCTATATAGCGTGCATAAACACTAATCACATTTAGGACTACTGATCCCACCACTACCTTAATTGCCATAACACGATCACTCTTACGCCTCACTTCGACGACGAAGTCAACTAACTCCTTATCAACCAAAATACCAATTCCATTCCTAGCCTTACTGGACCCTGAATACCACAGCTTATACCCATCAATTTCTCTAGCTTTAGCCCCTACCCACTTAGTCTCTTGAACACAGGCTATGTTAATCCTACATCTATGCGATGACTTAACTAATTCTATAGACTTACCAGTAAGAGACCCTATATTCTAAGATGCTAACCGCACCTTCCGCACCCCTACACCCCTCCTAACCCCAATTCCCCCCAGAGGACTTGCTGAAGCTACTACATTGCTTGCCACTCGCTTAAGCTACCAACACTCACCCAAGCAACGCAACAACAACAACAACAACAACAACAACAATAACAACAACAACAACAACAATAATAATAATAATAATAATACTGATAATAAAGTAAGTTTGCACTTAAGAATAACCCAAAATCAGTTTATATAGCGATTTGCCATTTAACTTGTGACCCTATCAGTTATCATCATAAGCCATCAGCCCATCATTTACCTACGCTGCTTCAGGCTAACTCTTCACCGAATTAGTAAGTGTACACTTATGTATAGACCATATCATTGCAAGGGTTTCACATCCAGATAATAATGACCAATTCAGTTTCATATTACTTTCATTTTCATTGTTATTGCGAACTAAATGAATTGCAAAGGCGGGTCCCCATCAACAGTATTTCTACGCTCATTTTACAGTACAGGAATGCATGTACTAAGTTTTAGCTCACATTTTCAAATTGTTTTCATGTTTTCCATTTTAGGTGATGAAGTATCACATATCTCTCCATTTAGCAAACCCTTTTAGAAGTCATCAGATGCTCACAATGAATTCAGCATAGCATGAATGTTGGGATTGACCTCAGGGTCAAGTTTGGTATGTATTCAATATACTTGTGTAATGTGGTGTGTGAGGTAGCACATGATATGATTAGGTCAATTGTATTGAAGTTGAACTATTATGGAGTCTTGGAGTGTTTCAGTTTAATAGGTATTGTGATTTGAACATGAGTTGCAAGATTAAATGGTTTCAGTGAGCCTTGTCCTTATCAGGACGTCGGTAGTGCCTTCGATCATTAAGTCTTCTGTTACAGTTTTTCGTGAATTATGTCGTTAGCATTTTGGGGGCGTTATATATTTCATATCAGAGCTTAGGTTTTAAGGGCTACTGTGAGCTATCAAGTGTTTATGAGTTAGCTATTAAGGTGTGCATGAGTTATGTTAGACCAGTTAAATGAGCTATTGACTATAAGTTCATATGTATGGGCATATATGGAGGAACCATTTCCATTTGGGTGACTCAATTGATGCATATTTCCATATGCATCATCTTCATTCGTCAAGCTCAACTTCAAGGGAGGAAAAGGCTAAACAAGATCATGCATGGAAACACTTATATTTGGTCCCATTATTTAAGTTCCATGACACAAGACACTTCGTGGAGTTTGTTTTGAACTTCAAAGTGCCTTATTCCAAGGGGTTTCCTAAATGGGGATCAAGAGCATCATGCTCTATGCCTGTAAACTCCACTACTCCTATTAAGCTCAAGGAAGATCACAAGCAGCCAAAAGAAGCCAAGGAGAACGCCATCATATGCAGAAAAGCCCTGAACGTACCCTTTGAGCTCACGCCTAGCTCATCCTCCTCAAACCCGATTTTTGTTACCCATTTGCAGCAAAATGTAATGGGCCAAAATTCTGATGGTCCTTACATTAATCAAGCCTAAGAAATGAGCTTTCTAAAACACCAACTACGCTTAGATTAGAGTTCATTTGGTTGGTCAAGTTCAGCCCGCAAGCACACGGTATCTTGGCGCAGTATAGTTTGGACAGCCTTCACTATTTGGGCCATACCTTTTGATCGGCTAGTCTAATTGTAATAAAATAGGATTCCCTAGAAACTAGACATCCTAGGCTTTCCAACAAGACCAAGATCATCAAATTTGGTTTAGTATCCAGAGAGATATGCCTTCTGGAAGTTGGGCTTGCTGCAGGTGTGAACGCATTTAATAGCCGGAATATGCATACATGCATCTTCACTCCTAAAGCCGGTTACTGCATCCCAATTTGCTCAAGCTACGTTCCCTCTTTCTCCCAAGGCTGAGATGTGTCTTTTCAAGTGGGAACATGACTCCCCAAGCTGATGGGTTCATTTCACTCAAGCATCATTAAAGTTAGATACATGGTTCACTTAGCTGTGTGCATGTTTTCCTTTTTAGTTCCTTTTATTTTGCTTTCTTTTCATTAGTGTCTATTCATAAGTGTGTTCGTATCTTTTCAAGTGTAAGGCCAGCCCTATATAAGGCCATAGTGTCGAGTTGTTTGCATCAGAAAACCAATTACATTCGAGTTCAAGAAATACAATTCAGTTTTGAAGTGTTCTCTCAAAGTGTGTGAGAAAATCTAGTTCTATATCTTGAGTGTTGGTAAACTCAAGTGGTGTTCTAGTTTTCTAAACTCCTCTAGGTGGTGATTCATTTCTGTATCCTAGAAAGAGTAAAGGAATTTGCCCAAGGATTGTTTTTGAGTGGCTCCTTCTTGGATTATCTCAAACTCAACCGTGAACCTATCCTTCCTTGTTTTCCTTTCTTCCTTAACTAAAGACCACAAAAGATAACCTAACTTGGTCTTTTGGGTGCTTATATACATCATTTGGTATCAGAGCCTAGGTTGCCTACTTGACCAAGCTTCCAAACCCAAACACATCCACAAATCAGCCCCATACACATCAGGTCCTACCATGAGTTCTAGCATGACCATTAAAAGGTGTTCTAAGTGTCAAGGCTTCGATCATGCACCCTCATACTGCCCCAACAAGGAATTCATCACCTTGACTGAATGGGAAGCAGCTATGAAAGAAGAAAAAGAAGTTAGCTATCCATTTGTCTTAAATGGAGAAGGCCATTGTTAAGAAAATAGTGACGTTAACTTTGATCTACCTCCCATTTTTGATTCCTATGATGAAATAGATAATGAGGTAAATTGGAGCCTACCTCCAAGATTTGATGAGCATGAACCTAGCCCCATTCAACCTTCCCAAAGCCCCAAACCACAAAAAGCCTTACAAAAGAACCTCTTACTCACCTCTCTTCTCCCAACCGAGTCTAACCCTAGTTTCTACCCTCCCTTTACCCTCTTTTATCAACCCCATGATCATACTGCTCTTCAAGAGATGCCCTATGGTTTTTGTCCACAAAGAACACCATTCCATAAATATGCCCTCTTGTGTAAGAAGAAAAAAGAACTCTCGAGTTTGAGGACAAACTCCAAACAACCCGGGGAGTATGATGCATATTTTCATATGCATCATTTTCATTCCTCAAGCTCAACTTCAAGGGAGGAAAAGGCCAAACAAGATCATGCATGAAAACACTTATATTTGGTCCCATTATTTGAGTTCCATGACATAAGACACTTTGTGGAGTTTGTTTTGAACTTCAAAGTGCCTTATTCTAAGGGGTTTCCCAAATGGGGATCAAGAGCATCATGCTCCATGCCTGTAAACTCCACTGCTCCTATTAAGCTCAAGGAAGATCACAAGTAGCTAAAAGAAGCCAAGGAGATCGCCATCATATGCAGAAAAGCCCTGAACGTACCCTTTGAGCTCACGCCTAGCTCATCCTCCTCACACTCGGTTTTTATTACCCTTTTGTAGCAAACTGTAATAGGACAAAATTTCGATGGTCCTTACATTAATCAAGCCTAAGAAATGAGCTTTCTAACAAGACCAACCACGCTTAAATTGGAGTTCATTTGGTTGGTCAAGTTCAGCCCACAAGCACACGGTATCTTGGCACAGGATAGTTTGGAAAACCTTTATTTGGGCCATACCCTTTTATCGGCTGGTCCAATTGCAATAAAATTGGATTCCCTAGAAACTAGACATCCTAGGCTTTCCAACAAGCCCAAGATCATCGAATTTGGTTCAGTATTCAGAGAGATATGCCTCCTGGAAGTTGGGCTTCCTGTAGGTGTGAATGCATTTAATAGCCGGAATATGCATACATGCATCTTCACTCCTAAAGCCGGTTGCTGCATCCCCTTTGCTCAAGCTACTTTCCCCCTTTCTCCCAAGGCTGAGATGTGTCTTTTCAAGTGGGAACATGACTCCCCAAGCTGATGGGTTCATTTCGCTCAAGCATCATTAAAGTTAGATACATGGTTCACTTAGCTGTGTGCATGTTTGCCTTTTTAGTTCCTTATATTTTGCTTTCTTTTCATTAGTGTCTATTCATAAGTGTGTTCGTATCTTTTCAAGTGTAAGGCCAGCCCTATATAAGGCCATAGTGTCGAGTTGTTTGCATCAGAAAACCAATTACATTCGAGTTCAAGAAATACAATTCAGCTTTGAAGTGTTCTTTCAAAGTGTGTGAGAAAATCTAGTTCTATATCTTAAGTGTTGGCAAACTCAAGTGGTGTTCTAGTTTCCTAAACTCCTCTAGGTGGTGATTCATTTCTGTATCCTAGAAAGAGTAAAGGAATTTGCCCAAGGATTGTTTTTGAGTGGCTCCTTCTTGGATTATCTTAAACTCAACCTTGAACCTATCCTTCCTTGTTTTCCTTTCTTCCTTAACTAAAGACCACAAAAGATAACCTAGCTTGGTCATTTGGGTGCTTATGTACATCATCAATCATTTGGTGATAGCTTCATATTCGAGCATTAGTAAAGTGGAGTATGGAACCATTTGGGTTGCCTGTTAGTGAGGCATGCTCTCATTTATCTTGGAGTTGTATTGTATGTTTCGTTTCTCTCATTTGTTTAAATTTTTGCAATCGTGCACTCCAGGTGTGTGAACCGCTGAGTTATGAACTTTGGTATGTGGCCGTTGAGCTATGAAAGTATTTCTCTCCATTTCAGGCATCTACTGTAAGCTTTAAGTCGGGTTTTGGTCAGTTTTTAGGTGGAACTTTATCCATTTTACCCCAGGATTTAAGAGTTTTATTGAAGTGTGTTAATATACCTAATCTTGGGTATAGTAATGGTTGAAACCCGATGTAAGAATGCCACTTGCAACTCCTTAAGGGATTAATATAGAGTCAAGTTAGATGTAAACCTCTAGATGAGGAAATATTTTATGGGGCAATATCTTTGAGGTGAACCAATATAAGATGAACATTACAATGAGTGCTTATGTCTAATGATAACATTTAGCAGCTTATGGTGTGCTACTTGGCATTATATAGGTGATACGAGTAAGATTAAGCTGCCATTCTTGATAATAGGACCTTACCTCATCAATGCTCCCATTATTTCCTGTCATTGAGCCCTAGTTGCTTTGAATTGTTCAGAGGCATCATTTTTTTGCCACTAACACTTTCTTAATTTGTAATGGAGTGTTTATAGAAAATCTCATGTGTGGTCTGTGGGGAGTTCTTTAAACACGTCTAAGCAACCTTTCTTATAGGCGATTCAAACCCTGACAATCATAATCATTTAATTCTCTGTTTCCATAATAGAGCCTATAATGACCCCCGGTGGGCATTACTGTGTGATTTATAATTCTTCCTAAGCATATTTGATCCATTCTACTTACAGTTGAGTCACCACTATGTTCATATTTTTACTGTCACCTACTTTAACTCCTTACTTCTAATTGGGCACTATTCATTTATTGCTTGCAAAGCCTTTGGTTGCTTCAGAGACAGTCATTGAGCGCCTTTTCAGCAATTAAATGTATCCATGTTGTTCATGTTTCTATAGCATCGTAATGTCATGTTGGCATACTACTCTATAGTCGTGACTGCATGTCATTACTCAAGTTATTTTGGTAATCCTTTCTTTACTACTGTAGCCTATCTTGTTAATGATAAACAACAATTTGTACTATTTCCATCTGCCAGCAGTTTCGGAGTTCATCGCCTACCCAAGACTTCCATTTACTATAGAATGTGTTATTAATCGATGCCATCATGTTCAGTCATAAGACTGACTCCTTCATCTTGACATATTGGCCTTTCAAATACCAGATGATTAAAATTTCCCTCCTGGTAGTGTTGACCCTCATCTTTGTCATTTTACTCATATACGGGTATCGTATGACTATTCAAATACCTCTTTAGTAATCTATTAGATTTCTTTGCTTCTAGTACTTAATATTCCCTCTCAACTTCATAACATCGTTCATTTACTTTACTATCATGACCATCATGAATAAACTGCATGTCTTGTATATGTAGGTCATTTATACGCCTTACCTCTTTCATTACAATTCTTCATCCTTTCATTCATTCAGCTTACATATCGGTCCTTTATAACCAATAAAGAAATATCTTTGTAAGAGTTCATGGTGTGGTTACATCTCTTTACAATTTAGATTGTTCCCTTGTCTTTCAAATTTACTGAGACGAATAGGCGATTGAATGTGTTATCTTTTATAAATATGCCTCTATTGGTATTGCTGGAACCATATTCATTGGTTATTCAATTCAGTTTGATTGGCAGATCTTCTTATCATTATGGGGATGAACTGATTGTGTACTTATAGAAGATGACTTGTAAAGACCTTGAGGTTAGCTTGAGAAATGAGGAAAGACTAGACGTGTGTTTCTATGGACCGGGGGAAGAAAAACCCTATTTCCACCCTAATTATATTGTGCAAACAAGTGAGTTATCGTGTCAGTAATGCATTGAATATTAGTTATATGCCGACCACACGCAGTATATACATATCCATAATTACAGTTTGTGAATTTAGGGATGTTTTATCTGAGGATTTTCAAGACTGTTTTTCCCCAAGAAGCATTGATTTTCAGATCAACCTAGTTCTAGGTGCTCAATCCATTTTCAGAGCCCCTATCGTATGACCCCCAGCAGAGTTCAAAGAACTAAAGATTTAATAAGATGAGTTATTACAGAAGGGAGTTATTTGACCAAGTGTGTCACCGTGGGAAACCTAGTTTTATATATGTGAAGAAGGAAGGTAGAATCTTCTAATTATGTACTATATACACAGAGTTGAACAAGATCACTATCAAAACCAAGTGCCTTATACCTTGAATAGATGACTTATCGGTTTAACTGCTGACAACAAATGTCTTTTCCAGGAATGGTTTGAGGTCCGGATATCACACCTAAACCAATCAACCATAGTTTATCTTTTGCAAGAATACCCATTTATAGTAAATCTTGTAATTGTTAGCTTGTCTCATCTTCAAAACTTGATACTATCCAATATTGTTTAATCTCCCTTGCATTTCAACCCAATATTTCTTATTAGCATGATCTTCCATGTCTTTGCAAACCCATTGCCAAATGTGCAATATATTTTTGTTCGACTTTATATGGTTGTTAACATTCCAGTGCTCTCGACCTTCACCATCTTTATTTCATGATCATGAGTTATACTTCATTCCGTTGACAGCCGATTCACACATCTATCTTACATCTCATTTATTCATAATGATAAGCTCGTATAACTTGTTCTGAACTCATAATGTAATTCAACTCTCATTGGTGTGGGTGATTGCGATTGTTATGATTTCCTTACTCTCTTTATTTTGAAATTTAACTCCCACACATACATCTTACATTCTGATAAATAAACTTCCACATTCTCTATTTAGTCTTATTGTTGTACTTGAATTGGATTCATATGAGCAAAGCCATGTTCCTATTGTAGCATGCTCAATCTATTTATCTATCCATTAGCACTTTGCTCGTCCAATCCATTTATCTATCCATTACACCTTGCTTGTCCAATCTATTTGCCTATCTATTGCACTTTGCTTATCCAATCTATCTATCTATTTATTACACATTGCTTGTCCTATCTATCTATTGCACTTATCTTATTGCTGGTGGCTATAAAGTCACCTAGTTGAAGCTCCATTTCTTGTCATCTTGTTTCCAATTCATCAGTTAAATCCGAGAATAACCAGCCCATCTTTCTCCTTGGCTGATTATTTATTGGATCCTTTATAATCCACATTTATAAACTACAATTCTTGTGGCATTATATTTCAGAATTCATATTACACTTATGATTATCTTTATTCTAACCACCCCATGTTAATCCCTCCTTTATAAATCTTTTCTAGTCTCATTGTTTATTTCTTTTGTTCCTAATGACTCACTTGACTACCAATTTCATCATTTTCATCTCTAACCATGTTTATTCTAGCGTCTAATTCAGACTTAGAGCAGATCTTAGAGTAGTCTAATGAGGGAAGATCATGTGGTGCATTAAGAACATCATATGAGGACTTTTTGATAAGGGCATAATCTCAAACAATGTCTAGCAGTATTAGAGTAAGCTAGAAGAAGCATGGAGAATAATGAGACAGTTCAAGTACATGTTAAGGTGACACAAGGACTACACAAGAGTTATGTGGTCATTTTGGTCAAAGAAGGAGACAATCAAAGTTCAAATGGGATATGAAGTATTCCAAAGTGCTCCTCTAGTTAAGGGTGTCAAGAGACCAAAAATCAAAGATATTTGAGTCCTCGCTACATTAGGCTTTATGAGTCAGTATCAGAGTACTTATTAGGAAATGTAATGGTTTCCGTACTTATTAGTATCAAGATAGAGAACCAGTAGAGTAGAGTACCTCCTTTGTAGTAACAAGTTTTTCTTTGGAAGAGAATATCAATTTTGAACCAAAGTAATCGAGCCAGTAAAGTCACTGAGGATCTAGATACTCGACTGCAGGATTAAGCAGCTATGCACTTTGGGCTAATCATACCTTTTTGGTAGGAAGCAGTAAAAACCAACTATCTATACTTGAGGCGGCATTGCATAAATGATCAGAATCATAAGTTTCGAGGATGAAACTCTTTAAGGGGGGGAGGCTGTACTAAACCAACCCTAACCCATATTTATTTATTTAAATTATATTTATTTATTTAATTAATCATGTTTATTTATTTGATTAATCATGCTTATTGATTTAATCACTCATGGTTATTTGCTTAACCAAATCATGTTTATTAATTCAATTACACAATTTATATATTTACCAAATTACATTATATCATTTAAATTTTTCCTCTTTCATTTATTGTATTTAATGATCCCGGTCGGGGGATTTTTTATTTGAGTCCTATTTTGCAATTCAAATTTCATTTATTGTTAATTCAAGTTTTGTTGATTAATTAAATTTTAGGTGAATCAATAGTAGGCCTCGACAATTATGATTGAGCGTTAAATTATTTTTCATAACATCACAAAATTTTAAGTTTTAGCTACACAAAAACTTGTGCCGGAATTCATTTATTTTGGTCCAATTCATTGGGCCCAAATTATGGCCCAATTCTATTAGGCTCAAATTTTGGCCCAATTTTAAAGCCCAAAAATTTTGCTTAATTCAATATAGCTAATTACGATGATTTATGTTTAATTGTATTTAATTAAAAGCTACTTTTGGGAGATGAATTTCAGCCAAGCATTTAAGATCATTTTAAGCCAAGCAAGAAACATATCTCACAAACCCATCTCCCTCTTCTCTCCCCTCTGTAGCCATTGTACCCACCCCCCCTTTTCAACCACTATTTGCTGCCACCAGCACCTCCTTGGAGCAGCCACAGCCACCAGCCCACCACCACTAGTTCAGCCATCATCCCCTCTCAACCCCCACCCTCATCAATCACTTCTCTCACCACTTATACCTCTTTTTCAAGCACCAAAGTGAGTAAACCGTAATTTAATCTTAATATATTTTGGTTTTAAGATTGTTTTCAATATGATTCAGGCTCTTGAGATCAAATTAGATGTTATTATGCAAATTTTATTGATTTTGGGGATATTAACCATGGTGGGTTGAGCTCGAAGCATGTTAAGGTTAGGCTCTTGTCATGATCAAGTTAGCTTAAGTCAAGTGATAGGTTTGTATTATTTTGCATATGATTTTGTAATCTTTAGTCTTATTGATGATTATGATAATATTTTTGGTGATTTGGAATGATTTCAAGCGAGGATTTATGTAAAAAAAGAGGCAAAAGCAAAAATAGTGAGGGCTGGCAGAAAATAGGGGTAACTTTGAGATTAAACTGGTAATGATCGGCCCACTAAAGACTTATGATTTTTGGTGGGTAGATAGGTTAGTTTGTTAGCATTCAAATGCCTTTTGAATTGCCTTAATCTAAGTTCTAAAGACAAAGTTATGGTCATTTTACGAGGATTGTGTAGGTTAGACCAAAAGTGGCATACTTAAGTTCTAGCCCCATTTTGGGAATCCTATAGTAGGAATCATGCTTGGTATTCTCACCGAAATTTTTTTGAGACTTCTTAACATTTTCGCATTTTGGGGTTTTAGGTCTCCATTTGAGGTCAAGGGTCAAAGGTATGAATTTTTAAAGTGAACTGACCTACTTTGGTTCAAATTGGGCTATTATTGCAATTTCTGTGCAGCGTATACTTGGAGGAAAATTCTGAAAAATTTACTGTAGATTTTTCATACTATTTTCGAATTTCCTATAATAGTTCATGAATTATGATTGATTATTTTGAGTTTGGTGATTTTTGAAAGCATTTTGAGTAATTGTGTAAAAAGCAATAATATGGATTTAGTAAGATTGAACTTGCACTCATTTGGTGTATTTTGGGCCAAGCAAGTTCATTTAAGGGGGAAATGAATATTCAAGGACTTTCATGGAGCTTTTAGCTTGATTAAGAGAAAGACGAAGACAAGTCTACAATTTGTGAGCTTGCTTATGAGCTTTGAATCAATTTGAATTTTACAAAGAAAATACCAAGTTTAGTGAGCTTAACAGCTTCTATTGAGTTCAATGACTCACTTGGGGTTGAATTCTATATCTAATGGATTTATCGATGAAATATGGGAAGTGGGGAGAGTTGTAACTTAGAAACCATATTTATCATACCAAGTTATTGTAGTTTATGCTATTTTGAACCAAGATATAACTCTCTTGGCCTCATACCTTTATTACTTACTCAATTCAGAATGTATCAAATGTATTTATCAAGCCAATCTAGTGTACTCACTGTTATCTTGAACCAAGCTATATATCAGCGAGCCTTAAACCCGTATCAGCAACCTGCCTTAGAAAAGGCCACAACCACTCTCTCATTTGTCAGCATCAAGGTCTTTTCCTTTGTAATCTCATTTATCTCATTATGGTCTATTTTACTTTCATTTACTTTATATCGAACTTAATTACTTTTATTAATTCTGTTTTGAAATTATATTGAAATACCTAAGTTATGTATACCATTTAATTACTCAATTTCTATTACACATACTTACTCAACTATATGAGTAAGGATCATTTACTGACTACACATACCTGCAATGACATTTATGAAATAGAATCGAGGCCTAGTTATCGGTCCCCGTTATTCAAGTCAGAACATATTTTTCAAGTCAGATGACATTTATGAAATGGATGACATTTATCAAGTCAAATGACATTTTTTGTAAAGACTTAAAGTACGTTCATTGCCTGTATCTTCAGAAAGCTGAACATGTTTATCAAGTTACAACTCTTAATGAGTTTATCAATGAATCCATTTATGCAGCAATTTATCGTTTAACTTGTGACCCCGTCAGTTATCATCTATAGGGCGTTAGCCCATCATTTACTCGCGCGGCATCAGGCCAACTCTTGGTAGGATTGGCAGGTGTACACCTATGTATAGGTCATATTATTGCAAGGGGTTCACATCCAAATAAAAATGACCAATTCAGTTTCATATTACTTTCATTTTCATTATTATTGCGAACTAAATGAATTACAAAAGCGGGTACCCATCAATAGTATTTCTACACTCATTTTACAATACAGGAATGCATGCACTAAGTTTTAGCTCACATTTTCGAATCGTTTTCATGTTTTTCATTTTAGGTGATTTAGTGTCATATGTTTCTCCATTTAGCAAACCCTTTTGAAAGTCATCAGATGCTCACAGTGGATTCAGCATGGCGTGAATGTTGGGATTAACCTCTGGGTTAAGTTAGGTCTATATTCAATTTACTTGTGTAGTGGGGAGTGCGAGTTAGCACATGGTATGATTAGGTCGATTGTATTGAAGTTGAACTATTGTGGACTTTGCTTTTAGAGTGTTTCAGTTTAATAGATATTGTGATTTGAACATGAGTTGCAAGATTAAATGGTTTCAGTTAGCTTTGTCCTTATCAGGACGGCGGTAGTGCCTTCTATCATTAAGCCTTCTGCAACAGTTTTTCGTAAATCATGTCATTAGCATTTTGGGGGCGTTACACTCTCCATGGGTGAAATTGAAGCCATGAATGAGAAGACCGCTATAAGTAAAAATTAGCTCCTAATTTGGTCCAGGCTATTAACTCGTAGCCACACTGTTAAGTTGGTTTAGTTTTTGTTCATCCATCTTCCTAAAAAAAAATTTGACCTTTGTTGTCTTTCAAAAAAAATAAAAATCAAAACATCAAAAAAACTGTAAAAGCGAAAGGGGTTTTAATACGTGACTGGTCAGGTTAGGGATCCTAAAACCAAGCACTTCAATTGATTGGAGATCGACCCAGGAAACAATACAAAATCACAACGCAAAATTGTGCATAAGAAAATGCATAAAGCTCAACCTCGACCTAGGACTCTTAATGAGATCTTGTTTCCACCTAGAACCACTGCACCATTATGTTTTAATATACGAGCCCTAGAAAATATTACTCTCAAACTCAAGCCCCATTATATCGATGTACTTCCCAGGTTTACGACTATAGAGGACACTTACTTGTATCTATGAGAGTTCAAAGAGGTTTCTTCCATGATGTGCTACCCTAATGCCCCTATTGATACTATGTGATTGAAATTTATTCCCTTTGCTTTAAAAAGATGATGCTAAAAAGTGGATGTATAGCTTACCAGTAAATTCCATTACTAATTATGATGGGTTTATACTTGTTTTTCTGCGAAAATACTTCCAAATGGTAAAACTATTAAGCTAAGGAATGAAATTAATTAATTTGTGCAAGCTGATAGCAGAGTCATTCGGAAGCATCTTAATAGGTTTAAGAACGTCTTATTCCAGTGTCCTCACCATGGTTTAGACTAAGCCTGCTTATGTAAAATTATTTACGTAGGTCTTGACCAATAAAATAGGACAATGGTTGTCAAGTTGGATTTCTCTCTAAGAGCCATAGTAATGCATGGGAATTCTAAGAAGATCTAGCTGAGAAAACCATGCAGCGGCAAACCATTAGAGATGATAGCTTGAACTCTAGGTATAGTGGGGCCATGGATGGTATGCATGCTGTGTCTGACTCAAGTCACCTTGAGTCTAGATTTGCTATCCTTGAAAATATGATAAAGGGGTTGGTTCTAAAATAATTCCAAACTCCACAGACTCCCAAAGTATGCCCCCAATGTCATGCATTGGACCATACTCTAAGCACATGCCACTACTTTGCTCACCAATTGGCCTTAAGCAAAGAACAAGTGAACATGGCCTACCAGAGACCCAAGAATAACCCTTATGCCCCTATTTTTAATCCAGGGTGATGTAATCACCCTAATTTTTCTTAAGATAGTGGGCCTAATCTGATAACGCCTAACCAGTCCGAAGAATTTTCTAGAAACTCCTCCTAAACTATGGTGAGGGCAGGTAACCAGGGTGTTCCTAATACACCCAAGCAGCCACCAACTCCTCCTTATATTGCACCTATTACCCAGTCTTAGCCTCCTTTTGGTTATAGTGAACTCGATAAATATGAGAAGAGAATTAAAAGTGACATGGAAAGAATGATGAAAGAAAACAACGAAAAATGCTAAGAGCAATAACAGAGCAAGTCTCCTAGTTCACTATGGCAAATAGGGAGAAGGGCACCTTTCCTAGTCAACTTGAGACTGATACATGAGCTCAATCAAAACTTAGCAAAACCTCTTAGAATTTAGTTAAGATGGAACCATGCTGTTTAGCAGTAAGTAATACAGGACATGAATAGGTTAAAGGCACAACCACCACCTAAGCTAAGAAGGGATCCACACTGTAAAATCATAAAGGCTACACCACTATATTTAGATTACAGGAATCCACTCAGTTTAACAAGCATATAAGAGTTGTTAAGTGAAGTTTGCGGGAGAATTTGGGTTCAATGAAGCTAAGCAATTGTATTCAATTTACTTGTATAACCAACAAAAAGGAGGGCTTTTAGACAATTAGCCCAAGCCTTTTCCCTTCAAAAGGAGTTTCCTTAATGCTTAGGAAACCCTTAAATGTGCTTAAGCACAAACTAATCCTAAACCAGAAAGTAAGCTAGCTTAATATATTACATGAGTCAAGCTAATCTATGCTTAATTTATAATAACCTCAAGCATGAACATGATTAGCTATACTAATAAGCCACATTTACACATCGAAAAGTGAAAATTGGTTGCTAAATTGACACCTTTTTTTGCTGGCCAACCCAGGTGAAGCTTCAGATCTCTCTCTTTGATTATTGGCCAAATTGCCTTCAAAAGCTGCTGGTCCTTCATGATAGTTTCCCTGGTTGTCTAAGAAGCCAAGGAAGCAAGTAGGCAAGGAATCAAGTCTTCAAGAAGAAGCAAAAACCATCGTAAGGTCAAAACAACTTCGTTTGGCTTGGACAACCCGGATCTACACCATATTTGCTCAAGTCCACTTTATTAGCTAGACTTGATTTAGTTGTGATTTTAAACCATGGGGAATACATTAGGGTCTTAAAATTCCCACCAAAGCATAAAATCATACCTAATTCAGCTTTTAGTTGAAGAAACAACCAGTTCTTCAAAGCTAAGTAGAATGTAACCCAAATTAAGTTTGAGATTGTTTTGAGCCATTTCACCAAAATGCCTTGATTATAAACCAAAATGGACTTTACTAGTCAAAAGAAGACTTCTTAGCAAATCCAGCAAAGTGGGATCAGCCCGTAAGAAGGTTTAGGAATGCCACCAAAGATGTTATCTAAAATGGTGCCCAAATCTAGATTGCTAGGGTAGAACAGGGTTAGGATTTGAGTGTTTATAACTTGATTACCTTTCCTCCCTTCGGCATCAGCATCATGCCCTACATCAACCTCCACTTCTTCAAGAGTATTTTAAATCCTCAGACTCTTCAAAATAATCCTCCACATGAGGACTTAAATCAGCAACATTGAAAGTGGCTAAAACAGCCGTATCTCCTAGAAGTTGGAGCTTGTAAGCATTTCTTCCTATTCTTTCAATGACATTGAATGAACCATCCCCTCTTTTTATGAGTTTACTCTTTCTTCTTAAAGGAAATCTCTCCTTCTGTAAGTGGAGCCAAACCAAATTACAGAGACTGAATTCCATAAACTAGTGAAGATTGTGCCTTGCAAGCTGCATTTGCTCCTTCAATATGATGTCTAATCTGTTCATGAAGTTTCTTCATCTCCTTAGCCCTCTCCTCAACTTCATAACTAACCTTAGAATCAATTGGGATAGGCAGGAAATCAATCAGGGTGAGAGGGTTAATGTCATACACATACTCAAATAGAGAGTGCTTCGCAACATAAGATGGAGCCCCATTATAGGAAAACTCAGCATGGGCAAGCTTTAAATCCAATCCTTCAAGCTTTTACTAGCCAAACCCCTAACTAATGTGATGAGGGTTCGATTAATTGCCTTCGTCTATCCTTCAATTTGAGGATGATAGGTTGTACTGTACAGAAGTTTGGTGCCTAATAGCTTCCATAATCTCCTCCCACTATGGGCCTCTCAGACTAGCCATTCCCTTAAAGGCTTCTTAGAATACAGCTTGTTATTTTTTAATAGAAAACCCTCTTAGATGGTGCATGAACTGCCTTTGAGATCTCCTTACAAGATGCCTTGAAATCTAATCATCTTTGTAGAGTTCCTAAATAGAATGAAATCTAAGAACCTTAACTTCCAAGACAGAAAGTAAAGCATGCCTCTTTGAGAGAGCACATGCCACCATATTCTCTTTGTCACTCTTGTGTTTGCAAGTAAAGTAGAATGATTATAAGAATTCTACCCACTTGGCATGCCTTGGGTTCATTAATGTACTTGAGAGCTTGGTGATGCAACTGCAAAGCAAACAGCCTAGGGTTAAGGATAATGGCTCCAATGTGTCAATCCCTCACAATAGCATAGGACTCTTTGTTATAGGTGCTATAGTTACACCTAGAGTCATTCAGCTTCTCACTAAAATAAGAAATGGGCCTCTAGGATTTAACTACGACAAGCCCAATCCCCACCCCACTTATGTCGCACTCTAACTCAAGTAGATCTTCAAAGTTTGGGAGTGCTATAATGGGTGATTGACACAGCTTCTATTTAATCATTTCAAGAGCTCTCGCGGTAACCTTGGTCCACTCAAATGCTCATTTCTTCATGTATTTAGTAATGAGGGCCATAATAGAGCTAAAATCCTTAATGAAACTCCTATAAAAAGAAGCAAACCATAAAAACTCGTCAGCTCCATGACTATTTTAAGTTGAGGATAGGTTTAGATCGCTTTGACTCTACTTTGATCAGTGTGGATTCCTTTAGCAAAAACTACATACACAAGTAAGGTGAGTAATGGAGTGAAAAACTCACACTGCTCCATCTTCGCATAGAGTTGTTGTTCCCTTAGAACCTTGAAAACCTGTCTTAGATGATGCTTGTGTTCTTCTTTATTTCGGATGTAAACCAAGATGTCATTGAAGTATCTAACAACAAAATGACCAAGAAAGGGTTTAAGCACCTCATCCATCAACCTCATGAAAGTGCTAAGGGAATTAAATAAACCAAAAGGCATCACACGCCACTCATATAGCCTTGTTTGATTTTTAAAAGTTGTTTTCCAATCGTTCCCATCCCTCATTCCGATTTGGTGATAACCACTCCTCAAGTCAATCCTGGAAAATACATTAGAACCATGCAATTAATGCAACATTTCATCAAGTCTAGGAATGCAGTACCTATACCTGATTTTAATGTTATTAATAGCATTGTTATCCATACATTCTCATGGTTCTATCTTTTTTTTAAACAAGTATGGTCGGGATAGAACATGGGCTCATACTTTCTCTAATGTACCCTCTATCAATAAGGTCTTAAACTTGACATTGTAATTCATTAGTTTCCATAGGATTACAACTATATACTGGCTTATTAGAAAGGGTAACCCCAGCAGTAGGTCAATTTGGTGTTCAATCCCCCCAATTTGCGGCAAACCCGGGGGCGGATCATCATGGAAAATATCCTCAAACGCATGTACAAGCAGTTCAGCAAGTGGATGTAAAGATGTCTTTTCTTATCCTTTTTCAAACACAAGTAGGCTATAAACTAGCTCACCCTCACTTATAGACCTCTCAACTCATGTTTCACTTAGGAATAAGGTCTTCTCACTTATGTTTCCCTCCCCACTGCTAGGTATCACATTTTGTACTTGGCTAGGGGGTAAAGGGGCTAGAGTGTAACTACAAACTTTAACTTTAAAGGAGTAGGTAATAGACTTTCTATGATGAATGGATCCTTTATTAAATTGCCATGGCCTACCATATAATATATGATAAGCACCTAGAGGGAACACATCACAAAGTACTTCAGCCTTAAGTTTATTAATGGTGTAGGAAATTAAAGCTTATCTAGTTACATGAACTTCATTTCCCTTTTTAGGCAATTGAAGTGAGCATAGCTTAGGTGTGGAACAGTAGGTAGTTTAAGTTCATCAACTAAATGGATTGAGCCAACATTAGTACAACTTCCTTCATCAACAATTAAACTACGTACCTTCCCTTAAATGGCATATTGGGAGTGAAAGATGTGCTCTCCTTGACTTTCTTCCTTAGATCCCTCCACGGCATTCAATATTCTTTTGTGTACTAGGAACTCTCCCACTTCAGGAGGTACACATCACAAAGTACTTCATCCTTAAGGTCACTAATGGTGCTAAAAATTAAAACTTATCTAGCCACATGAATTTCATTCCCTGTTTTTAGGCCATTGAAGTGAGCATGGTCTAGGGTGTGGAGAAGTAGGTAGTTTAAGTTCATCAACTATATGGACTAAGCCAACATTAGCACAACTGCCTCCATTAATGATTAAACTGCATACCTTCCCTTGAATAGTGCACCAGGAGTGAAAGATGTGCTCTCCTTAACTTTCTTCCTTGGATCCCACCATGGCATTTAAGATTCTTTTTAACCACTAGGAACTCTCCTAGTTCAGAGCTAGGAAGAAAGCCACTTCAGGAGGTTGATTTTTTTTATCTTAAGGACAACAATCTTGAAAGCTTTTCCATCTGGAGTGGGAGTGTTCCTAGTACTCAAAAGAATATTCTTTGATATATAGTTTAATAATTGCTCCTAGTACTTCAGGAGAGCACTTCAGGCTAGCTTCTTCCTACCTGCTCTCTTTCTCATTCTTGTTCACTTGATTCAAGGTTAATCTGATCAATCTCTTCTATTTCTTTGATGGTAAGTGCCTTTCAATTAGGATAATTAGCCCAAAAATGTTCGTAGCCTTGGCACTTAAAACACCTTTGCCGTTGAGTATCTTAGGAAATTATTTGACAATGCCTTTTCCCTTATCTAGGCCTTTACTCTCCTTATATACAGTCTCAGCCTTATATGTAAAATTGGGCTTGGTTTGAGGACTAGGTCGTGAAGAGGAAGTTGTAAAAGGCCTCTTGTTTTGGAGTGTCTCTCCACTTTAATGACCAACTTCCAAATTTCTTGAAAGGACTAGTAAGGTTGGAGTTCAACCATCTCAGAATACTAGGATCTAGTCCTCTAAGGAACCTCACCATAGTTTCTTCTTCTTCTTCTTCCAAACCACTACAGATTTAGAGTTGCTCAGACTCACAAATGTACTCTTCCACATTCATTCTTTCTTAGTTCAATGATGATACCCTTAGGTAGAGGTCATGCTTGTAATTATCAAGAAGGAATCTTTTATCCATAAGTTTTCTGAAATTGGACCAACTTCTGATCCTTGACCTCCCCTTCTTAGTTCTTTATCTTTTGGTATTTTCATACCAGAATGATGCATATTGTTTGAGCTTAACGACAGAAATATTGTATGCTTTCATCTGAATAGTCTTTAATATCAAAGAATCTCTCCAAGGTTTGAATCCATAAAAGGTAATGATTTGGATTCAAAGTACCTTCAAATTCAGAATGGTCAATTTTCAGGTCCCTCAAGTCATCTTCAAGGTTTTTGGGTGGTTTTCTCTTTCCTCTTGGTGAATGCTCATCATAGGATAAAGAGGAATGGGCAAGATTTGAATCAACCCTTTAGGAAGTATGGTTCCTTCTCTTCCTCCCTCCAAGATCATCTCTGAACCTGGCAAGGGCTTCATCTAATCTAGTCATGATATTAATGACTTCAGTTTGGAGTGGTTGAATGGCATTCCCTCTCCCTAACTCACAAGCTTCTTCCAGAGTAACCCCTCCAAGAACCTTAGAATGAGAAGAATCACTTCCTTTCTTGTGAACATGGAATAGGTGTTCAGGCTTCTATTTTAGGTAACAGAACTATTTTTATGGCTGGCTTTGTGTTTGGGCAGCAGGATTCTTCGTGGAGTTAAGGGAAACGAGTTTGCGGTTTTTATGGCTGGCTTTACTTGAAGCTGGCAGGGTTCTTCACGGAGTTAGGGGAAACATGTTTGGGTCGAATCTCAACTGGAAAATAGAGGAAAATTATGAAATCAAAATAGAAACTCACCAAGTTATACTCTAATACCACTTTGATGCATGAGCTCAATCAAAACTTAAGCAAAACTTGCTAGAACTTTAGTTGAGACAGAACTCGATGGTTGAGTAGCATGGAATAGATGATATGAATGGCTTAAAGGCATGACCACCACCCAAGTAAGGAAGGGATCTACCCTTTAAAATCATAAAGGCTGCACCACCATATATAGATTAAAGTAATACACTCAGTTTACCAAGCAAATCAGAGTTATTAAGTGAGATTTAAGAGAGGATTTGAGTTCAATAATAAAGGCAAGCAATTATATTCAAGTTAGTTCTACAACAAGTATAAGTGAGGACTATTAAACGATCATCCCAAGCCTTTTCCTGCCAAAAAGAGTTTCTTTGATGCTTAGGAAACCCTTAAACATGCTTACGCACAAATGAATCTTCAAGCAGAAAGTATGCTCGCTTAAAACATTATATGAGTCTAGCTAGTCTATGCTTAATTTATAATAAAATCAATACTGAACATGATTAGCTATACTAATAAGCCCACTCGCACATGGCAGATAGAAAAATGGCGGCTAAAGTGACACCTCTTTGCAGCTGATCAACCTAGGTGAAGCTTGAGATCTTTCTGTTTGATTATTAGCCAAGTTACCTTCAAAAGTTACGGGTCCTTTATGATAGTGTCCTAGTTGTCCAGAGAGCCAAAGAGGCAAGTACGCAAGTGGCTAAGTCCTCTAGATGAAGTAAAAAGCATCGTAAGATCAAAACAGCTTAGTTTGACTCGGACAACCCAGATCAACACCATATTTGCTCAATTTTATTTATTAGCTCCACTTAATTTAGACGTGATTTTAAAGAATGGGGCAACACATTAGGGTCTTAAAGTCCCCTCCAAACCATAAAATCATACTAAGTCTAGTTTTTTGTTAAAGAAATAACCAGTTCTTCAAAACCTGCTAGAATGTAACATAGACTGAGTGTGAGACTATTTTGAGCCCTTGTACCAAAATGCCTTGATTATAAACCAAAATGGACTTTGCTCATCAAAATAAGATTTCTTAAGGAGTTTAGAAAATTAGGGTCACCCCATAAGTAGGCTTAGGGACACCACCACAGATGTTGTCCAAAATGGTGCCCAGATCTAGATTGCTGAGGGAAAACAAGGTTATGATTTGAGTGTTTATTACTTGATTATCTTTCCTCCATTTGGCATCGGCATCATGCCCTATAACAGAGACTAAGCCTAAGAGTGAGACGTCCTCTAGCTTAGGTCCTAATAGCTTAAGAAAGGTCAATGTTGTAATAACTTTGACGACAGAACAAAAAGTTGACAATTATGTGGGTGATAACTTGAATGTAACATCTACAGATACAGTAACTAGATCTCCTCCTAGAACCACTCCTACTGTACCTTTGTAGATCTAGAAACCTGAAGTTTCCTTCCCCAGCAGGCTGAAAAGGAAGAAGGACCAGAACCATATTGACAAGATCAGGGAGACTTTCTCTAAGGTCTAGATTAACGTACCCTTACTGGATGTTGTCCGACAGATGCCCCATTATGCCACATTTTTAAAAGAGTTTTGCACTACCAAGAGACAACTATTATGCCTAATAGAGCTTTATTAGCCTCTAATTTTAGTCCATCATCTCTTGAGATTTCTGTTAAGTACAAGGACCCAGGTTGCCCTACCATTTCTATAGTGATAGGTGACCAAACCATTCAAAGAGCCTTACTGGATTTGAGAGCAAGTCTGAACTTACTTCTATTTACTGTATGTGAGAGACTTCGATAAGGGGAGTTGAGACCTAACAAGATTATGTTCTAGTTAGCTGACAGCTCTACTAAACTTCCTAGGGATGCTGTGGAGGAGGTGCTTGCTAAGGTGAGGGAATTTATCTTCTCTGTTGACATTGTGGTGCTCGACTCTAGGAGGGTGCCTAATGCTGAGTCCCATATCCCTGTGATTTTGGGGCATCCTTCTTGGCTACATCCAATGCTTTAATTAACTATAGAAATGGTATGATGACGTTGTATTTTGGTAATATGACTCTTAACTTGAATATTTTTTATTTGCAAAGACAGCCTGTTGGTTTTAGTGATGTGGATAATTCATCCCCTAATGCGGCAAGCGATTTTTCTTAGGATGAGTTAGAATTTGAGCATATGGATGAATTTGCTATTTAAGATGAGTCTTGTTTATGGATAATGAGCCTAAGTATGATGTATTTGACTTTGATATATGTTGTGTGGACTTTATAGCTGATGTTATCTCTACATGTGATACTTTTGTTGTTTCACTTGATCTGAAACCCCTACCTAACTCCAATAAGTACGTTTTTTTGGGTCTTAGTGAGGCCCTGCTTGTGATTATTATGTTTGATTTAGACTAGGACTAAGAGGGCAAATGGCTTAAGTTACTTAGGGAGAATAAAGAGGGCTTGGGATGGACCCTAAAAGACATCAAAGGCATTAGCCCTATAGTTGTGCAGCATAGGATCCATCTAGGATGGTGGTAGACCTTATCAAGACTGTTATTACCATGATTATATACCTTATTTTTGATAGTGATTATCAAGGTGGTTGAACCACTGGATAATATACCATATTTCTAATAGCGAGTGGGTTAGTCCTATTTAGGTCGTACCTAAGAAGATCGGTATTATCATGATTAGAAATGATAAGAATGACCTAATCCCCACTCAAATCCAGTTTGGGTGGAGGGTTTGTATTGATTACAGAAATATGAATGTTACCACCTGCAAAGACCAGATGTTAGAGAGGTCAGTTGGACACTCATACTACTATTTCCTTGATGGTTACTTTAGCTATACCTAGATCTCTATAGCTCTTGAGATCAGTAGAAGACTAACTTTACCTATCCCTTGAGCACCTATGCCTTTAGGAGCATGTCGTTACATAATGCCCCTACTACTTTTAAGAGATGCCTGATTTCTATATTATCTTATTTGGATGAACATTATATGGAGGTTTTCGTGGATGATTTTTCTTTATTTGGGTCTTCTTTTGCTAATTTTTTAACCAATTTTGGGAAAGCTTTGGAAAGGTGTAGGGAAAAGCATTTCACTTTGAATTCGGAAAAGTGCCACTTTATGATGAAAAAAGGGATTGTCTTAGGCCATGTTATTTATATTAGTGGTAATGAGGTTGACAATGCCAAAATTGATTTGATTGCTAATCATCCCCCTCCCACTTATGTAAACGATGATAGGTCTTTTCTTAGACATGATGGATTTTATCGTAGACTTATTTAGGACTTTAGCAAGATTACTAAGCCCTTCTCTAATCTTGCAGCTACAGATATGTCATTTCACTTCTCTGAAGAGTGCGTTAATGCATTTACTAAGTTAAAGGAAACCCTAACCACTGCTCCCTCCCATCTTAGGCAAGCCTTTTGAATTTATGTGTGATGCTTCTAACTATGCTGTTAGGGTTGTTTTACGACAACATATTGATAAGAAACCCCACGTGATCTCTTATGCTAGCCACACATTAAATAATGCCCATATGAACTATACTATGACTGAGACAGAGTTCTTAGTTATGATCTTTGCTTTTAAAAGGTTTAAACCTTGCTTGATTTGTTCGCATCTCATTGTTTTCATAGATTATGTTGCCCTTAAGCACCTTCTTTCAAAGAGGGATACTAAGCACAGGCTTGTGAGACAAATACTCTTTCTACAAGAGTTTGATTGTAAGATTATAGATAGGAAGGTTCTACAAGCCCTATCGCTGACCACCTGTCAAGGATAGTGTGTGCTAGGGGTACTAAGGCCCTTATTTTTTAGTGCTTCCCTAATATGCAGTTATTTGCGGTTCAGTCTGACCCTTGCTATGCTGTTATTGTGAACTATCTTATCACTAATATGATTCCAAAGGGTTGGAATAAACATGATAGGGATATATTTTTGTACTTGGGAAAATTTTATATTCGGGATGATCCTTACTTGTTCGAATATTGTTCTGATCACATTGTTCGGACACGTGTCCTAGATCATGAGCTTAGGAGTATCTTGTCCTTCTATCACAAACAAGCCTGTGGAGGGCACTTTAGTGGAAAAACGACAGCGACCAAGGTTCTTTGGTATGGATTTTATTGGCCTACTTTGTTTAAAGATGCTCATGAATACGACAAGAGATGCCCTAGATGTCACCAGTTAGGTCGTATCGCTAGGAGGGAGTTGATGCCCCTCAACCACATTATTATAGTTGAGATCTTTGATGTGTGGGGTATAGATTTGATGGGTCTATTCCCAATTTCTTTTAGGAAAGAGTATATTTTGTTAGCTTTTGATTACATGTCTAAGTGGATTGAAGCTATCCTTAGTAGGACTAATGAGGGTAAAATTATGGTGAAGTTTTTGAGGGAAAACATCGTTATTAGGTACGGCATGTCTCGTGCCATCATTAGTGGTCACGGTACACATTTTAACAAACAATCCTTTAAGTTATTGATGAGATGGTACTCTATTATCTATAGGGTAACCACCCTTTATCATCCCAAACCAAGTGGGTAGGTTGAGGTTTCTAATAGCCAGATCAAGAGCATTTGAGGGAAAACTGTCAACAGCAATATGAAGTGGATAGGGACGACAAGCTTATTGATGCTTTATAGGCCCATAGGACTGCTTATGAGACACGCTTAGGTATGTCACCCTATACGGTAGTTTATGGGAGGCCTTATCATCTCCTAGTTGAGCTTGAGCATCGAGATTGGTTGGCTATTAGAACCCTCAACTATGAAATTACTACTGGTAGGAAAAGAGAGGAGATTGTAGTTGAGTGAGTTAGAGGTGGCTGAGTTGGGGCCTATGAGAGTGCTAGATTATCTAAGGAAAGGGCAAAGTTGGTTCATGACAGGATGATTCTTAGGAAGGACTTCGTCGCAGGCATGAAAGTGCTCTTGTACGATTCGATGTTGCACCTATTCTAACGGAAGCTTAGGTTCCATTGGATGGGTCCCTTTGTTGTTACTCACGTATTTTTTTATAATGCAGTTGAGATATAGGATCCTACTTCTAGAGCTAAACAAAAGGTTAATGGTCAAAGATTCTAGTAGTTCTTGGGGCTTTCTACAGAGGAGGATGCGGAGTTTCTAAGGCCACACGAGTCACCCAATGATTTCTTACGGGTGGTGAGGTAGTTCGGATACACTTGGTATCCAATCTGGTGTTATCATTGTATCCCTTGTACATCATTTTTTATTTTATCTTTTCCTTTATGTCCTAGATGCTCATTTTCCCACAATAGGGACATTGTTTGACATTGTTATCGAGGAAGGGAAGCTATGCTTCAAAATGTTTGGATAAAAAAAGAGAGAAAATTTTTTTAAAAATTAAAAAAATTTACTATTTTTATGTGATTATGGGAAGTTGTCCTATCTTGGTTAACTATGACCACTTGCGACCTAGCTATTATTGGTTTGTACATAAGTTTAGTGTGCATGATAGATGTTAGTTCAAAGTGTGTCACTCCATATCTCAATTCTAATCTCGTAATCCCAACATAATGTGGAGTCTAATCCTTATTTATATATCACCATTATCTTCGTGTTTTAGGCTTTCATGGTTTGATTTCCACACTTGTCTTTCTTACTTAGCCAAAAAGTTGAAAAACAAAAAGGAAAAAAAAGAAAAAGAAAAAAAATCAAAATAAAAGTCAAAGAGTCGGGAATGACAAGCACCCCTTTGAGGCATGCGCTACTGGGTGCTACCCTTTGAGGCAATATTGCTATTATGAAAGGTTACTTCCCAATTCATTGAGTCAATAAAGTAGTCAAGTGAGATTGAGTCAAACCTTGGTAAGCTTAACTTCTACGGTGAAGATGCACTTTCACACTATGCATTCATATATACTCACTATTTGATGGCCTGTAGGGTGAAAAATTGGTGTATAGGTGCCATGTTTGGGAATTGAGAGACTTGATATGTACATTGTGCCTGTGCATTATCTCATACTCCAGTGGTAAGGATGATTTACTAATTTAGTGTGTAAAGTCTTCCTTTTATGTATGTTTGACTACATTTCAAAAACCTAAAAAGATTTTCTATTTTCCTGTTTCATTCTCTTCTTCCGTTTCAAAGATTTTGTGGCTATATCTTCTGCAAACCCTCACAAGGCCGCACTCGTCCACTAGGGGGAACCTAGGGGTTTGAAGCGTCAGTTGCACGTGCTAAGTGCAATTGTGATTCCTGCGGAAATAAGTTAGATGTCTTAGGTAAATTTTCATTTCTTTTATTTTACTCGAGGACGAACAAAATTTTGGTATGGGGATATTTGTTCGGGAACCAAAAGGGCCCATTTAAGTACTTCTAATCACTTAGTTTTAACTCATAATTGAGATTATTTGTATATTTTATTTGGTTTTGTGATTTTTATAGGAAATCAAGACTTAAGGAAATAATAGGTCTAAAAAGAGTGCAATAAAAAGATGAAAACCAGAAAATGTGGCTCAAGTCAACGCTTCTTACCCAAGCCGAAAATTCAAGTCCACGACCCAGCCCGGCTTGGCTTTCCCCTAGTCCAGTGCCTTCCTTCTTTATACGTGGCGCAGCCTAGTATAACAAAAAAGAATAGAAAAATAAAAAGAAAGAGAAAGGAGTGCCCAACTCCATGTAGGCCTAATGCAGAGCAAGGCATCCAAGAGAGTTCCCTAAATCGAAGTCAAGTGTAGGATACAAATCAAGACCAGGAAGACTAAGGTGATCAAGCAAAACTCAACCAGATGCATTCCTTGTTCTCCTGCTCCAGTCCAGAATTGAGCATGGTTTTGGATGGTATAGTTCTTCGAGTTTCTAAGATATCCTATGGGCAAGTCCTACTTCACTGGACTCCCTATGATTTCTAGTTCCACTAGGGAAACTCAATTTTGTTCTAAGTTATAAGCATTTTGCTACATTGGTCCAAGCAGTAAAGGTATGTTAAGGACGTTCCAGTTTACTTGTACTGGAAGATTGGGTGGGATCACTACCTTAAACCTGATTTAGGGCCAGTAATCATGCTCAAGATGATAAGCAACGTCCTAAGAAGTCAAGCCATGAAGAGGAATCCAAATCATGACAAGTTCTTCTTGGTTACTTAGCTGCTTGTTTACGACCGTTTCAATTTGAGCTCTTTTGAGACAGCGTTTTAGTTCCTGGTTGGTTCTCTTACCTAAACCCAATTTAGGGATCAATTCCTATTTGGTATACTTATTAACATCCTAAGTAATCTAACCATGCTTTGAAATCAGCTCTAAATCAAGTACAGGTTGGGGTACCATCTTACTCATTTAAATGATCACCCAGGTTCACTTAACACCTAATAATCTATTTGCCTTACTTTGTGTTTTCTTTTATGGAGAGGGTTTGCTAAGCTACGCAGTTGCTCCCTTGGCAACTTGAGAACATCAAAAACTTTATCATTGCCACTTTAGCAGCTTTGGAAGACCACTTGACTGATGAGAGAGGAGCTTGTCATCCACTTGCAGCCGGATTAGTCAGTAGTAAAGCAAGTCACTTCAGCCTACCTTTTCTCTCTCTATCATGTATAAGAAGTCTACTTAAGGCTAATAAGCATGTTCATGTTTAAGTTCAGTATAAACAGATCGTATTTATTAGATTCACACTTATAATTAGCTTAGCCTAAGCTTGTTTTGCATTTCGATTAGTTTAAGCCTACTCATGATTTCCTAGGCAGCTAGGGACTAACTTGCATGCTGAGTAGCTTGAATTAACGTGTATATACGCTTACTTGGCGGATTGTTCAAGTAGATTCTGATCAATAAAAATCTTAGTTGCGTGTTTAATTAGAAACGCTCTCAAATCTCTCTTTAACAATCACATTGTGGTTGTTAATTAGAGTGGTATCCTTTAATCCAAATTTTATAGCTTTGCCTTTATGATTTGGAGGGTGGATTCCTAACCAGCTTGGTTGGTGGCAAAGCCTTTATCCCATTCATATCTCCTCTGTTTTCATTCACTTCATTGTTGATCCAGAACATAAGCCTTGTCATATTGCAAGTTAGTACCGTTGCTTAAGTTTTCCTAAAACTCACACATCAAAGTGGTGCCAAAGCTCAACATGGTGAGTTTACTTATTGTTTTCTCACTTTGCAATCTTCCTTTATTCCCAAATCATGCTTCGAGTAGCTACAAACCAAACCACTTCGCCTAAAACAGAAAACTAGCTACAAAGAACCATAAACTCCACAAATAGTCTAAGCCTTTCCTAACCTATGTCTGGGAGGGAGGAAGTTGACTCTTCTCAAACTAAAGTCCCTAGGGGCTGCGTCTTAAGGAGGCCCGTGAATTAGGGAGAAGGAATACTATTCTCCAATTCCAATGGGACATCTAGACAGTTACTGCTAGCTTGGCTAAGGCCATAGCTAGGTTTAGGGATGACCCTGGAGGAAATAGGAGGGGGGTGCGCTGTTAGCAAGGGGGAGATTCCCCAACCCCAGATAGATCATCTTCATCCCAGGATGAACGTTTACCGAGGTGGATGAGGAGACCACCAAGAACTAATGAAGATGACTCAAGGGATATGAAATTGATGCCCTTGAATTTGAGGGTACCTTAAATACGGATGTGTACCTAGAATGAATTCCAATTTTGGAAAGGTTCTTTGTGGTTGAAGGCTACTCTGATAAAAATCCTTTAAAGTGGTTATTCTTCAACATAAAAAGTACGCATCTCTTTGGTATAATAATACCAAAAAGCAAAGAGCCAGAGAAGGGAAGTCATAGATCAGAACTTGGTCCGAGTTGAAGAAACTGATGCATAAGATGTGTGTGCCTTAAGGTTATGAGAGGGATCGCTACCTTAGAGTGCGCTCCTTAAACCAAGGTGGAATAAATGTGTCGGATTATAATACCTCGATTTTTGAATCCCTTTTTATTTACTAATATTAACCTATGTAGCGGTAGAAAATCTAAATGGGTCTTACTGCTGTATTTCCTTTTTGAAAATACTATATTGAGTACCAACCAAACTATTAATGCAAGTTTATTCTCAAATCATAGCATAAGTTTAATCCTGATGACAAATACAACAATTTCCAAACTGAATAACAATCTCTAAAACAAATTTAATCTGAAACTAATTCATTTCAACTAAATCTTAGGTAACGACGCCTTATTCTAATTCGGGTTCCCTCCCTATGCTCATGCACATCACTTGAAAACAACACATTTGGAAAAGTGAGATAAACTTAATAACAACCACCTCTAACAGTCAAAACATGCACATAAATTTATTTCAAACCATTTTAGGGGTTGGGGATAAATAAGAGTAGTTCAAGGTACTTATGCATTCTAAACATGAACACGTAACAATCTAAGTCCAACTTACTTAGTTTCAGGATAAAAAGGGCGAACGACCTCATGAGGTCTCATGGCTTGCATTTTGGTTTAACGCAGCCGCTTAACCATAACCTGTCCTACCGTCAAATTGAACGGTTACAGATAACGTGGCCTACCTTTATTCACAAGGTGGCACGTGGCCGCTCACATGCATGCACTTTTACCTGGCGAAGCCTAATGACCTTCAAGCACAACAGGAGCATAACTACTCAGTCTTGCCCATTCATTAAGTTACTTACACATTCACAAGTATCATTGATCTTTAATAGAATAAGCCCAACCCCACCCATTCTGATCCAGAAACATTTCATTATTATTTTCGCAGCGAACATTCAAGATAGACGTATATAATTACCAGTTAAACAATTACTTCAGTAAAAATCATAGTAAAACCTCATCACACCTTTACCCGGGAATGATCCCCCAAACATCAATTCAAAACACATTTAAGCACCTTTCAAACATACTCACATGTCATGTTATGAAGGGATATTCAGGGAGTTAGGGCATGATTGTTACCTGCTAGAATAGATCACCTAAGCTTGAGCTTGGAACGCTAGTTTGACCTAAAACAATTACCCACAGTAGTGTTATGTTAGTTCTAGCTTGACTCCCTACAAGCCCACTATATCCAAATAATTTTTTTAAAGCATCATCTTATACCCAATGACCTAATCCAATCATCAAATAAATTTTTAGGAAGCTATAAATATTAAAACTTTACACAAGCTACTACTGTGAACTTCCCAGTTTATTCCTAAATTTTACCTCTAAGTTTCTAGGACCATGACTTTCACTCTTAACGTTAAAATTTTAAGATCAAGCCCATTCAGGAAAGGCTAATCCGTGAACTACAACTTTCCTTTTATGATCACTAACGGAATTTGCGCCTAACTAGTTCGAATATCAACAATTTCCTAAACTATCCTAGTTACAATTAGTTTTGTGCAGTGCCGTTATTTTGGCCATAACTTGCTCGTTTTAACTCCGATTCATGAAATTCAAAATTACTAGTTAGAGGACTTTTAATCTACAGCCGTAAATTTTTCCATAATTTTTAGAGATCCCAATTATTGCCAGTAATCCTATGAAGTCACATGATTTTTTGGGCGTACTAACAGTGAAAATATCATGGTTTTTAACCTTCTTTCCTCCCATAATTTGACCCAAACCTGCCCAAATCATTCCCATAATCCTTTTACACAACAGTGCGATTATTCTTAATTGCGAAAGCAATTAAACCATCCAATCCATTAGAGGAGAAATGAGTATTCTACCTTAAAATCAAGAATAGTGGAAAGGAAGAACCTTAGGGCATTTTAGTTCTCCCACCAAGAGTTCAAAACTGAAAAAACATCGTGGGAGTATGCAACTATCAATTCCATGGCTATGTTTAAGGTTTCTTGAGGAAAAATAATAAAAAATCCAACACACTAGGCTAGTGTTTGAAATACTTACCAAGAAAAACATAGAGGATGAGGAGAGGGAGAGATCGGCAGCGCGGTGGCTAGGGTGATGGCGGCCAGCTGCGGTTCACGAAAGGGGGGGGAGAGAGAGTGCTGAGGGGAGAGAGGGGGGAGAGAGAGAGCCACGTAGAAAGGGGGAGCTGTGGGAGAGAGAGAGGGAGTCGCGAGGGCAGAGAGAGAGGAGAGGAAGACAGAGGGCAAAGCAGTTTAAATCATTAGGGTTTTTCTCCCCCCAGCCCTCTTTTGTATTGCTATTTTCTCTTTTCTTTCTTTTTTTTCTCCCTTCGGGAATATAAAGTCGAAGGATTAATATTCCTCTAGCTTAGACCGTTCAACTGGCATTCGGACTAATCCACTAAATTTCCTAAAATTGAAAACACTACGAGCTCAAGCATTCTAGGAAGGCCAAATATATATATATATATATATATATATATATATATAATGCTAAATAAATAAGTAATCTTTTCTCGAGATTTCACATGGAATATATTAGAGAATTTAAGTAACTCAAGATTAAGAGTTGATTGGAAGAAGAGCCAGAACAAGTTATGGTTAGGTTCCTAAGAGGACTAAACTAAAGCATTGCAAAGAAGGTCGATCTATAGCCATATTGGAGCTTTGAGAATGTTTGTAAACTGGCCATTAACGTGGAGAAGTATGCTAAGAACAAAAGGTCATTCATAAGCTCCTACTCACGACCTAAGCCCTATTCTGCCCCTAAACCTGAAACTCAACCAAAAGGAGACTCCACTACAGACAAAGACAAGGGCATTGTTAGAGAGTTCCCCAAGCAGCTTGATGGTAAGAGGTGTTTCAAATGTCAAGGGTACAATAATTTCCAAGCTGAATGCCCAAAGAGGGGGCCCTCACTATTAAAGAGATTGAAGAGATCGACGAGATTATCATTAAGCCAACTAAGGAAGAAATTAAAGAAGAAAAGGAGGCCATCATTCTAACTCCTGAGGTTGGGGTGTTTCTGGTCCTCAAGAGAATTCTACACACCATGGAAAGTGCAAAGGAGGAAAGCCAATAGGAGCTCATCTTTCACTCACAGTGTGTAATTTAAGGCAAGGAATGTAGTTTAATCATTTATGGAGGTAGTTGTACCAATGTTGCTTCATCCCATATAGTTAACAAACTTAAGCTGCCTAGTGTCCCTCACCGCTTGCCATGTTCCTTACAATCACTCATGAAAGTAAATGAAGTTCATGTAATCAAACAAGTTTTAATTGCATACAACATAGGTAACTTTAGAGACGAGGTGCTTTATGATGTGTTACATATGGATGTACGTCATTTATCACTTGGGAGGCCATGACAGTTTGGCAAGAGTGTTATTCATAACGGAACAGCTGACACTTGCACCTTTAAAGTCAAAGGCTGTCACTAGGCCCTCACGACTTTGCCCCTTAGCCAAATCCAAAATGTTAAGCCTAGTTATGAGGAGGGTAATAAAAGTGGGAAAGCCTTATTTTTGAGTGAAACACGGATGGAGACATCCAAAACTGATGAATACTTAGAGTACACCTATTTTGGGGTCACTTTGCTGTGTTTTTAGGGAGAAGTATGAACTTCATGTTGTAATCTACACTCTTATTCTCGTTTTATGCTTGGTATAGTTCTTTTCTGTGTTTTATAGGTTTTTCGACCTTTCTGTCCTTGCTTTGACCCCAATTGAGTGTGTTTTAACTCCCCGCAGATGCCCCTAAGTCACTATGCCCATGGAAAAGAAAGAAGAGCCAAAGAGTTTTGAGATAGAGCCAACCAAGGATGCCCCGTGGTGAAGGCCACGATCTGTGGTGAGCTTAAAGCTACTTACCTCTTCGTCGTCCTTCATCTTTTGGCTGAGGACGACTGAGTTCATGCCTAAATAGGGTTTTTTGGCTATAAAGGATGGAAAGCCAAGACATCTATCACCCATCTCTAACTAGCTTTGATCATTAGTTTTAAGATTTTCAAGTTTTCTTTAGTCCAAGAGAAAGAATTGAAGTGAATGATTGGCACTTGGAGGCTTGGAGATTAGGAAGTCATTGAAGACCACCATTGTTGCTAAACTTTCTTTCCTTCTAATCTCTTCTTAAACTCTTGTTTAATGTTGTTTATTTCAGTTATGTGTTAGTAGTTTTACTTAATCTAGGGACTTATTAGCCAAAGTATTGATGTTAGATATCTAATTTTCATTATTTGTGGTTTATATAAATTAGTATGATTGAATTCTATCTTTTAGATGAACTCCCCTGAGTAAATTTTTAGCCAGATTTGCTTGCTTATACTAGATAGTTAAGTGAAGTACTGAAAGGAGAAACTCGCCATTAGAACAACAAGTTAAACTTAATTTAATGATTCTTGAAATAGAGTTGATCGTTGAGAGGAAACACTAGCAATCAAAAATCCATAACCAAGACTAAAAAACATAGGCATTCGAAAGAATGTTAATTGCATTAGTATAGGCAATTCAGTTTGTTTCAAAAGAAAAGATTGAATTTTTAGTTCGATTACGCTTCTTTTGAATCATCCAATTCTAGGTAAAGTGCATGTTTTTAAGTCTAATGATCCAACTCTTTACTAGGTGAAATTATTCCCTAGATGTTTTAATTTGATTGAATTTCCTGATAGTTAATTAGCGATAGTTGAGACAACCCATTGGAATTTGGTTGCTCAGTCTTTTATAGTATGCCAAACTCAATAAATTACATTTGGTCTCTATGAGAATGATATTAAAACTATACTACAACAGCACATGCACATGCGGGAATACCAATTTTTTGGCGCCATTGCCAGGGACCAATTTGTGGATATTGAGTTCGCCTATTAAGGTTGACTAAGTATTTTTTTTGTGTTTTCCTTTTTCATTGTAATTTTTTGATTTGTACTGCTAGTGTTTTGTGGTGATTTTTGCAGGATTTCTCTATTTTACATGTGAAGTCCCTTTCCATTTGAATTAGATCCAGAAATAGTTAGGACTTTTCACTCTAGAAGGAAGAAGTTGAAGTTACAGGAGCAAAGAGACAAAGCTCAAGAAGCCTCTTCAACAATGGTAGGAGGAGGGGATGACCAAAGAAGGATGCTTCGGGATTTTATCACCCTGGGAGTCCAAGGCATTGCCAATAATATTTTTCGACCCAACGTGGAAGCCCACAACTGTGAGCTTAATCAGTCCCTTATTTCCATGTTGTAACAATCCTAATTTGGAGGCACTCTACTAGAAGATCCCGACTTACACCTCTCTGTATTCTTAAAGCTGTGCATCACATTAAAGCTCAACGGAGTTTCTTCCAATGCTATTCGATTGCGACTATTTCCCTTTTCATTCAAGGACAAGGCGAGATCATGGCTTCATTCTTTGTCTTTTGGATGCATCACAACGTGGGATGAGCTCACCAATGTCTCTCTTGCAAAATTCTTTCCTCCTAGCAAGACGACAAGTTTTAGAAACCAAATCACCACTTTCGTTGAAAGGGAGGATGAGTCGCTATATGAAGCTTGGGAGTATTTTAAGGGCCCATTGAGGCTATGTCCTCATCATATCCTTCAACGATAGATGTTAGTGCAAGCCTTCTATAATGGAGTCACTGAACCCGTGAGGTCTACTATACATGCAGCGACAGGTGGTACACTTATGAACAAGACCAAAGATGAGGATTACAATCTTATTGAGGAGATGGCGCTAAATAACTACCAATGGTCCAATGAGAGAAGCCAACCAAAGAGGATTGGAGGTAAGTTAGAACTTGATGCTATCTTTATACTTCCTACTAAAGTAGATGTCATGGCTCGAAGGTTAGAATGATTGAATGTTAATTCTATTAGTTCAAGTACCCTTTCCCCATCATGTGAAATCTGTAGTTCTGTTGATCATTTGACTATGAAGTGTCAAGTCGGGAGTTCATTTGCCCAAGATGCTAGTGACCAGGTCAACTATGCCGACAATTTTTATCCTGGACCGACTAATGACCCATTCTCTTACACTTACAATCCAGGTTGGAAGAGTCACCCTAATTTCTCCTATAGGTCTAATGCCCCGCCTACGCCTGAAATGAATTTTAAACCATCCTTGGATTTCAAAAACCCCCTTATCCTCAACAAGCACCTCAAACATTTTACCATGAAGTTTTGGATCAAAACTGATGGGCTGAACAAAATAACTTGATCTCTTCACTTTGACTAAGCATGATTGACTTTTAATGCTTGGACCTGAAAGGTAACATCTTGAGGATCCAAAAAATGCAAAAATATCAACCTTAAACCACAATGTAGCTTAAGAAATTAGATGAACAAAACCGGGCATTTTCTAGTCGTTTAACCTGGTTGTACCAGTTTGGCTCCTTTCTAGAATTTGAGCCATGGGTTGGACTTTGGAACTTATATTGGACCTTGCTAGACTCTTAGGACCCTCTTCCATGTCTTGGCTTAAGGGGACTCCATCATTAATGCTAGTCAAAGTCGTCCTCAATGCCAACAACTCTCCTTCATCTGCCTCCTCTACTGTGTCCTCTTGATCTTCGATAAGATATAGCTCCCTTTCCTTAATAGTAATCTCCTATTCGGTCAATGAGATAATCCTCCTATTAGGATACTCCAAGGATATGTGACAAAGGCCTTGACTCTTGAAGCACCTTCTAGTGTTAAGGGATCTAAGGTTTGGTCTATTTTAAGAGGCTTGGCCTTTCATAGAGTTTGGTTCTTTCGTAGGGTGGAAGTAGTTGGAACGACGGGTTTAGGAGGTGAGGAAGAGCATCTGTTGTTAAAAGATTAGCTTTTAGATGGAGGTTTAGAAAAGTCTTTTTTGAGGGCTTTAGCTGTCTTTTGTTGTTGTATTTTGTGAGTCGGAACATACATTTCATTGAAGGTAGATTATTATTGTAACTCTGCTACATAAACATACCTAGAATCAAGTCCCCCTGAGTACCTCACAATGGTTTGATCTTTGCTTCTTGAAGGTCACATTTGGTAGGAGCTTCTCAAACTCCTTAGTATACTTCTCCACCCTCACGGTTCCTTGTGTTAGATTATATAGTTTGGGATTAACTATCTTGAAGGTAAGAAGCAGATAGGAAACAGTCTCTGAGCTTACATTTCATCTTCTCCCATGTCTGGATCTTTTTCTTTCTCTTTCTTGCTCTCTTAGCTAGCAATTGGTCCACCAAAGAGAGGAATACTTTCTAAGCTTGAGGGCAATAAGCTCTATCTTTTTATCCTTTAAACTTTCCTTGTAATCAAGGACTCTCTCTACCTTTTGCAGCCACTCCAAAAATTCATCCAGGCCAAGCCTTCCTTCAAACTCTAAAACCTCAACCCTAATGTCATTAAGGTTGGTTTGGTTCCTCCTTCCTCTTTACATCTTCTTATGGACTCCTTTTCGCTTGAAGAGCCAGAAGGATTGCTCCCTTCTTCCCCTCGGACAGAACTAGAGGAACTAAATGATTGTGAGCGCCGAATTCTTTTCATCTTCTCTTCATGGCCTTGCCAAGTTGTCACCTTAAGTAATCATGTTGGTTCTTCATTTCCTCACTATAGAATCTCATTTCCTCATAATTCTTCATAAGGGCTTCAAAGCGTTTTTCCAAAGCCATGCTACCACTTATAACTTCAAAAGTAAGTAACTGGGTTCTTTATGGGATGTTTATGTTCAGGGCAAGGGTTGTGTTTGTGGCTATGGCACTAGGCCAGGGAGAAACCTTACCTCTAATACAAAAACTGATGTATTTCCTCAAGGCTAAATACTAACTTTTATATGAATAAAACTTGAGCCAAGATTAGAAGGAAGCAACTATAAAAGCGCAAACTTAAACTATATGCAAGATAGGATGATAAAAAAGATCTAATACCTTTCTTGGACACAAAATCACCACAAGAGTGTATTAGGTCCCTTAATGTCCCTTTATCCCCAATTGAAGCCAAGAATCTTGCTAGATCACCACCGTACCCGACCAAAAGCAAGGATAAGCTAGAAAAGACTTTGAGAGTTTAAAAGAGCTAGGGTTCAACTTCATTGAAATTTTTAAAAAGTGAGTACATAAGTTGTAGAGGGTTATATAGTCCCTTTCCACTTGCTTACAACAACTATGAAATCAAATTAACCATCCTAAAATAAGATACAAATTGAAAATATAAATCAGCCCAAAAATGTTTTTATGCAATTAGTACAAGACACCTATTTAATTACTAATCTAGATGGCTTAGGTGTAAAAATAAGACTCATTCAATACTAATTAAATGTCATGCTCACTAATAGAGTGCTCTGTCTTGTGAATGCTCCCTTGAGAAACCAAAAATAAGTCCAAATAAGCAACTTACTCCCTTCTTTGGTTAGATGAAGGCGAAGCTTATATGTAATTTAGCCCTAATTTTCTATGGCCACATGATAATATTTTTAGTGTATTTTCAAGTCATAAAATTTGCAAAATGAGAAGAGGGCCTTTGAGCCTAAAATGAGCTCCACTTCCAAAATGGGGCTAAAACTAGGCAAAAATATACACTTGTCTTTGTTGGTTGATTTAAGGGACAAAATGATCTCCGATCCATATGCAACTTGCTTTATTTATAAGAAAACGACTTAAAATTATGGGAAGGCTTATTGAATCCCTTCTAAACGTAGTAGAAGTTTAGAAAGAGTGCACAAAGTTGGATTTGTGCATGAACTGCAATTTGGGTGGATCATGACTTTAGCTAACTAATGCTTGAATGATTCTTTGGACTTTGGTGCTTCAATCTTAGCTTCCTTAGCTTTTTGGATGGGCTAAAGATGATCCCATGGATGGAACTCCATCATGAAAAGATGATAAGAGTTTAAGTTAATTCTCAAGTTTGGCTAAGTTCTTGATTGGTTGCCATACCATTCATTCTCTTGTCCCATCTTAAGGCATTTATTTTTTCTTGCTGGCAGCTCTTTGTTAGAGAAGTCGAAGCCCCAAATGAAAGACAACAAGATTTTAAACTTAGCTTACAAGTTCGACTAAGTTCCTAATTTGTAGCCACATTGTTCATTGTCTTGCAGTCCTTTTAAGGCATTTGTTTTCTCTTGATGGGAACTTTTTGGGGGTGAAAGTGGAGCCCTAAATGAAAAGACAAGTAGTGTAATGGTCACTTCTTAAGTTTGTATAGGTTCTTAAGTCATAACCACACCGCTCATGTTGTTGCACTCATTTTAGGCCTTTAGTTTCCTCTTGTGGAGATCTTTATGGGTGAAATTGGAGCTCATAATGAAAAGATAACTAGAGTTAAATCGAATGCTTAATTTCTGTGCATTCTTAATTTGTTGCAACACCATTCGCTGTATTGCACTCATTTTATAGACTTTGTTTGCTCTTGGTGGGAGCTTTCTGTGGGTGAAGTTAGAGCCCTCAATGAACAGATCACTAGAGTAATAGTTAGTCCTTAATTTTAGCTAAGTTTTTCATTTGTAGCCACACTGCTCATTCAATGGTACTCATTTTGGGGCATTTATTTCCTCTTGCAGTAGCTCATTATAGGTGAAATTAAAGCCAAAATGAAAAGAAAACTAGAGTTAAAGTTAGTCCTTAATTTTAGCTTGTTTATTGATTTATAACCACGCAGTTCATTCATTTGAACTCATTTTGGGGCACTTGTTTCCTCTTGGTGGGAGCCCATTATGGTTGAAATTGGACCTCTAAATTAAAAAACAATTAGAGTTAAATTTTGTGCCTAAGTTCGACAAGGTTTTTGATGTATAATCACCCCATTCATTCCCTTGTACTCACCACATGGTATTTGGTCTGCTTGGTAGGAGCTCTTTAAGCTTAAAATTAGAGTCCTAAATGCATAGACAACTAGAGTACAATTAGTTCCTAAATTTGGCATAGTTCTTAACTTCTAGCCACGCCATTCATTCTATTGCACTCATCTTAGGGCATTTATGTCAACTTAATGGGAGCTCTTTATGAGTGAATATAGAGGCCCAAATGAAAAGAGAACCAAAGTTAAAGCTAGTTCTTAAGTTCCGCTAGCTTTTTAGTTTGTAACCATATTGTTCATTCACTCGCACTCATTTTGAGCCATTTGATTCCTCTTGATGGGCGCTCAACTATAAGAAACTTGAGGCCTAAATAAAAAGACAACTAGAGTCAAGTTTAGTGCTTAATTTTGGCAAGGCTCTTTGTTTATAGCCACTCCATTCATTCTCTTACACTCGCATTATAACATTTGTCTCCTCTTCGTGGGCGCTATTCATAGGTGAAATAAGAGCGATAAATTGAAGGATAATTATTAGTTCCTAAATTTAGCAATGCTCTTAACTTATAGTCAAACCATTCATTGTATTGCACTCATCTTAGGGCATTTACTTCCACTAGAGCACTTTGTGAGTGAATATGGAGGCCTCAATGAAAAGGCAGCCAAGTAAAAGTTAGTTCTTAGCTTTGGTCAGATTCTTAGTTTGTAACCACACTATTCATTCAGTTGCTTTCATTTTGGGGCATTTATTTCCTCCATATAGGAGCCTATCAGGAAGAAATTGGAGCCCTTAATAAAAAGACAATTGGAGTTAAATTTAGTGCTTAACTTTGGCAAGGTTCTTGATTTATAGCCACTCCATTCATTCTCTGGCACTCTCCTTATGGCATTTATCACCTCTGGGTGGGAGCCCTTTGTAAGGTAAATTAGAGCTATAAAACAAAAGATAACTAGAGTTACAGTTAGTTCCTAAATTTGGCAAAGTTTTATTTTTGTCCAGTCTTGTATAGCTCATATTGCACTAATAGAATGTATTTAAGAAGCTATAAATTAGGTTTTTTAAAATCTAATAAAGTCTTTTTTTAGGCAGTGCAACTTATCTTAAGTTAACTCTAGTGATTGTTGTTAGAATAAGGTGAAGAATTTAAAGTGTCAAGTCTATCCATATTGGGCAGTTTATAGCCTCAGTTTTGTTGCAAATGTTTCCTTAGCTAGGATGCTTCATTTTGAGAAAAAGAGTAGTTGTGTGAAAGCTTAGGAAGTCATTTTGAGCTTTTTAGAGAAAATGACCAATGTATAAATGTTGCTAAAAAATTTATAACTAGAATAAACCATTTCAATTCATACAGCTGACTCCCATTCATGAAGAAGGATATTGATGTGATTGAAGTCATATAAGTAAACAAACATCCTAAAGTTTCATGTTAATATTGAGAAAGTGAATAGCAAGTTATTGCTTTTAATGCTTAGAGGTTCTACTAATCAGCCTAGTAGCTCATCAATCTAACAGGTTGATTATTGGAGAGTGTTTGCTTGTGAATAAGGTTTAAATTTATACCGCAAGTGAACAATTTATCGTCGCGTACTTGAGGTGTCGTCCATTCAGAACAAGACTTTAGGGTATCTAACTTAGTGATCAGGTTGAATCTAGAGAGGTGGAGAGTAAGCTTGAGGGTGAAAGACACAAGGGCTAGGAAAAATAGTAGTCTAAGATTTAACTTGGGAAAGAACTTGGGTTGAGGGATTGGTCACTAGTTGCTACTTATCCACACTAGGCATGAATTTCCGAACTTGACCTAATCAACAAATGATTCATAAAAGGGGTGATCGACTTGTTTAAGACTGCCCAAACCTCCTTTCGAGGAGAAAGGATAACCTTAATCACCAAGCCCACCTATTTTCATGGGGGCTTGAAGGTTAAGGTTGAATACGGCCAACTTGCACCTAACAAGTCCTTGGGTTATTTTCATGCCTAAGACTTGTTCTCTCTTCTTCTATCCACAAAGGGCGAGTACCCACCTCTCGGTGTGGTTATTCACCCCAAGTATTGGATGAAATGTCCTTTTGGGCATTTCATCGAACACTTGGTGGGTGGAAGATGAGACCCCTAAATAACTTGGAAATTAAGGCATGACAAGTTCACACCAAGTTTATTATGCCATCCTAGCACCTAATTCACAACCTAAGTTGAGGAAACTGCTCACTAATCATCATATCAACAATCCAACAATCACAACAAGCATGCCTAAATAAGCTAAACAAAACCAACAAAAGACAAAAGAGAGAGAAAGAAGAACAAACCTAGATTAATAGAAAAAAGAATGGAAGTCCTCAAGATCTTCAATCAACAAACACCTAAAACCTTAATCACTCTTAAACCCTAAAATTAAGCCTAGAAAGTGTTTAAAGTGCTTTTACAAGATGAGAAAATTAACCCCAGTAATTAGGAAAAAATAAGGTATTTATAGGCTAAGTAAACTGGAAAAATGTGACAGGGGTTGCCCTGGAGACACCCTAGCCGTCATCTAGCAGGGGAGTCCAAGAGGCATGGCGATGGCCAGTCGGTCGTGAAGGCGACGGTTGTCACCATCTCCTGGAGAACTGCAGGTAGGCGAATGCTAGCCGCCGCAAAGGCGATGGTCATCGCCTTCTCCTGGAGGCCTGTAGGTGAGCAACGGTTTGGCCTTTGACTGTGGGACGACCGTTGTGCATTGGAAACTTCATTTTTCCTTACTCACTTGTTTCCTTCAAGCCTTTGATTGATCATCCTTGCTCTCGCCTTGCCTTTTTTCGAGTTTTAGCTGCCCCTCTTCCTTGAACGTCTTGAAATTACCTCAAAAAGTCTGAAAACGGATTAAAATGAAGCAAAAACGTTAGAAGAGGCATTATATAGTTAGGGAAAAAATGAACCAAAAAAGGGGTGTGAGCGCATTCAAAAGTGGGATTTATCAACTCCCCCACACTTAGCTCTTGCTTGTTCTCAAGCAACCTTATCTCGATATTGCACGAATGGGGAAATGAATCTCTCAAGCACCCTTATCAAGCATGGCGATAAAAGCCAACTAACTAGCAAGGTCACACAATCAAGAAATGATAAAAATGAGGTGAGAAGACAAGATAGACATGTTACTTCCTAAGGATCACCTCCCCTATAAGCGCATAACAAGCCTAAATGAGATCCTCAAGGCAAGAAAGGAGGCAGTTTGCTAATGGTGGGTAAAAAAGACCGGAGAGAGCTTCGCTTTATGGTCAACTGGTACTTTTCTCTCCAAGTGTTTAAATGCATTCATGTTTACTCTTATTGCACAACCAATCATGGATAAACCATAGGCTTGGAGGAGTCCTCATCCTTCACCACTCGGGGCAAAATGCACGCATTTTGATCAAGAGGGCTTTGAAAAGGGCTATAATGGGGTTGTTGGTAAAGGTAAGAAGGGGAAGAGCTTTTGGGATAGGTGAAGCTAAATAGCCTTAGGTTAGGGAGCAAAAATATTTTTCACAATAAGGAGATGGAAACAAAACACTACTTTACACACACAACCCACTTTAAACAACTCAAGAAGGGAGCTGATTCGATTTGGAATGAAAACCATTTTGCTAAGCACTTTATTTGCAAAAAGTTCTCTTTTTTTTCTTTCTTTTTTTTTTTCTTTTACATAAAAGGAGGCTTGCTCTTGTTTTTTTTTCGTCTTCATTTTACTTGTTTTCCTTCCCTTTTTTTTCCAAGCAAGCTCACACCAAAGGACTTAATGTTAAGCACTTAGTTAAGGACATTCCGGCTTTCCTTTCTTTCCCTTTTCAAACACAAATTTCCATAACATACATCGAATGAAAACTCAAAAGTAAACCCCATAATTATGAAAAGTGTTGCTTAACGAATGTCAAAGGCATAAGGGTAAGAAATGTAAATTGACCAAGGGTGAAATGAGGGTGGCAACAACAAAGACAGCCAAGGCTTAATGTGGGTAAGCAAAAGGGTTTAAACATCATTTAGCTGGCTTTTTAGGCTATGTGGCTTAAACAACAAGGAATGCCTTAATCATATCACATGATGCGTATTGCCTAATGTGGTTTTGGAAAGGAACTAAGCCAAGTGCTAGCATTGCAATCAAGGGTGAGCCACAAAAGAAGAAAAGAATGAACCACTAAAGATGAGTGGTCACATGAAGGCTCAAAAGCTCACGGGTCAAGTCTCTCCGATGATAACTATTTACCCTATGAGTCAACCACTAGCTAAACAGCTCCAAATCAAGACCAATAGAGCCCCAAAAGCACAGACATGCACACAAGGCAAAACGATTATCAAAGGAGCTCACACTACCATGCTCCAACAACCAAAACCAAAGCCACAATCCAAGTGTGCAACCAAGCCAATCAATCAACAATTTACACCATGAATCTGCATCATAGAAGGGTTTTTTTCAAAAGAATTTTCAATTTTTCGATTTTTTTTTTTCAAAGCAAAGGGACATCAACAAGAAGGAAATTGAAGAGTAGGGTGAAAAGTTATACCTTGCAAGCTCAATGTTTCCCTTCTCAACATTGCTTCTCAAGATCAGAAAAAGAAAACAAATATATATACAATGCAAAGGAAGAATCTATATGCTCTAAACTACATGCTCTACTTATGCAAGGTCTAAATCTGCAATGATTCCTAAAAATGCAGCTAAATGAGTTATCTATCCTATATGAACACCTCTCAATTTTTTTTTTTTCATTTATCAATCACAAATCATACCCCCAAGTCAAACCCACTAATAACTTAACCAAATCAGCAAAGCCCCAAAAAATATCCCCTATGATAATAAGACAACCCATTTCAAGACTCTCTCGCACCATATGATCCCCCTAATATGTGAGCTTACGAGCTTACCCCCCATGCTTAGGATATGGATTGTCCCCAATGTATAATCATGTAAAGAGTGGAAAGGGTATCGGAGGGAGGAACTTAAAAAGCATCAGTAAGAGCCCGGGGGCTGCTAGGCCTCTAATCGGGTGGAGTGTAGGGCACACGATGGTGCTCATATGCATAATAAACATGATGCTCTAAGTTTTGTTGCCGGTGATCAAACTCCATTTGCTGTTAGAGCTCATATGTAGGGGCCACGAGGGCTGCTAGGCCTCCAATTGGGTGGAGGGTAGGGCCGATCGTGGTGCTCATATGCATAGTAAACATGAAGCTCCAAGTTCTATTGCCTGCGATCAAACTCCATTTGCCATTAGAGCATCTCTTATTGGGCTTGAGCACGTTGTTGTTAATGCTCATCAATTGCATCAAGCCTCAAGTTGAGGTGAGACAATTTGTCACCTAAATGTTGATAGAAATGGCCTTCATTAAAGCCCAAAGAGCCTGCAGTAGTGCATCTCTGAGTCATGGGGTGTTCAATCATCTCCTCGGGTGGAATGGACCCTGAACATCCAGCACCCCCCCTCTCCTCCACCGGCATGCCCTCCTTGGGGTGCAGAGTCATCCTCATCTGTATCCATATCAATATCATCGTCATACACCCAATTTGAGGGGTCGGAGTAAGTGCTTTTAGAGGGGTTTGGGAGTTAAAAGAGAGATTCGCCATGATGGTTGACAAAGACACGTTCACCCTCCATTTTGAACATCTCCATGTTGATACAAGCGGCTAAATCTAGCCATTTCATATGGAACTATGCTTATGAGAGGCTTCAAACCCCAAGCATGTGCAATAGAAAAAATGATGCCCCAACAAGCAATAGAGGACTTGGGAGAGGAGGCTTGACAGACCAACTGATGGAGACTAAAGGCTCCCATTTCAAAACTCTCATCATTTAGGGTACACCACAAGAGAAAAAGTTCACTCAATCAAACTTTGTTTTGGCTCTCGTGGCATGTGAAAATGGTGTTGGCCATGAGGCGGTAAAGGTAACGGAGGGTGGGGTTACAAATAGAGGTGGCCTTAGAACCACTAGCACTATAGGTGACATAGCTCCTCGAGTTGTCCCTCACCACAGCACACTTATCACAGGTGATTTTCATCCAAAACTACTGATCATTGAAATTCTCATGGGCGGCGATCTAAACACCTCCACGTGGGAGCCTTAAACAGTTGTCAAACTTTGCTAGGTTGGCCCCAAAGGTTCAATTGAAAAGGCGGAATTGGATGTGGACAGGTTGATTTTGGTATGGGGTGGTCCAATTCACCTTAAAGGAGCGCAAAAACTCCCAACACAACCTCTCATACACCAATTTGGTCATGTTTATGTAACCAACCTAACTTGCTACCTCAAGCAATTCATTTAAACTTTCTAACAAGCCTAAAGAACTCAATGTACTAGGTCAATGTACTTAGGCGTAGTTATTCATCGACTAGCAATAGAGTCATAACAATTGGTTTGCTCTTGATCAACAAATTGCAATGCATATTTGTTTATAGCATGAGGGGGAGGAGGTTGGTTACCTTGGGCTGCTTGGGCCTGGATTGGAGGCACATTGGCGGTGGTAGTGAGGGCAACCATCCTTGCACGCTTGGAGGTCCCCAAAGATGAAGGCCCTGAAGCGGTTGTCTTCTTGCCTATTGTAAAATCAAGCTCAAAAGTCTTCAAACTCCAAGTGTAGCACCTCAAACACTCCAAAACCAACTAATCTAAGTGGGTTATGGAGGTACTCACTATCAAGAAAGAACCAAATTGGAGTAATAAGACCTCAAAAGTCAAGCTCTCTCTCTCCTCAAACTTCTATGGTGGTGAAATTTATAGAGAGAGAAAGTGGTGAGGTGGAGGTGCAATGTGGTATGCAAATGTAAGCTTGGAGTATGAGGAAGCAAAATCCAACAATAGAATGGCCGAAAAACACCTTGAAGTGGCCGGATTTTAGAGAGAGAAGATTGGAGGTTAGGATTTGAGTGGTGAGGATTTGTGCGACTGCTGGACAAAGAAGGAGTTTTAATGGAAGAATATGCAAGTAGAGGCGAAAAGAGTGATAAAAAAGGTGGAAATAGTGAAAAATATAGTGGGAGAGTGGTGGATTTGAAGGATTTGTGATGGAGCTTTGAGAGTTTCTAGAGAGAGAAAATCGTGGGGGTAGAGAAGATGAAGGGGAAATAAAGAAAGAGGGAGAAAAGAGGAAAGAAAAACTGTAATGCTTGTCATAGAGCTACAAATTAAACCACTACTTCCATTTATAAATAAGATTTATAGCATAGAAAAGTATGGATCGATCCCACGAGGAAAGATTATGATAGTAAGCCAGTTTAAATCTAATTAAATTTACTACTCTAATTTATTTTACTTTCTCTTTATATTACCAAGACAAATCAAATTAAACAAGTAAAAATCTGAAAAAAATACTTAATATTACCCTAAATATTCTAAATTTAATTCTGGAAATAAAAACGGTAAATAGCTATCCTAAATATGCTGGAAAAATAAAAACAAAATTAACCACACAACATTAGATTGAAAATTAAAACAGAAAATTACAAGCAAAAAATTAAGATTAAAATCTCAAAAAGTAATCTAAACCCATATTCTGCAAGTTTATAGCTTTATATCTCCAAAATTATATGTAATTAAATTCAGAAAAAGTAAAACAGAATATTAACTACAGAAAACTAAAATAGAAAATAAAATATGAAATCAGAGAAATAATAAACTGTACTAATATAAATACGAAAATAATTAACAAAATTGCTCAGATTTTAGAATATAATTTTTTGGGCTTAATAAAACCCTAAAAACATAAAATAAAAATTAAAAATGTAATTTTCAGATTTATTAAAGCAAAAACCTGCACATATTCAATTTACAAAACAATTCTGAAAAATTATCAAATAATTTCCAAAAATTCCAAAATAAAATAGCAGAAAATTAGAATACTTTCTAAACCCTAAACTGGATCAAAACATGAAAAAACACAAAAGAAACTATTTTTAACCTAATTTCTAACAAACTGGTGAATAAATGACAAAGTTGAATAGAAAATAAATGTGAAAATTTTAATCACACTAAAAGCCAAAATATATAACTAATCTAAAATCACTCAAACACTCCTAAAAGTCTACTCTTTTAGGGGGGCCGTAATCAAAACTAATATTAAAGCTCATAAATTGAAGAATTAAAATTGACAAACTAGAGAAATTGACTAAAATGCAACAAATAATTATCAAAGATACAAGATTTATGAAAAATACTTAGCATAATCTATATCCACCATGCAAATTATTATTCATCATCAACACATAAATCGATTTATCCATGAGTTAGATGGTAAAAGATACCCATTAGCAGATCTTCTCCATTTTTCCTTATATTATAGTTTATTTAGGTCCAGTCCTAATATAAACCCTACTAGTTTTGATAACCCTAATATCAGCACAAGAATTTAATCAAACTAGAGCATTAAGTATTAGAAAAACATCATCAAATGCCTTGTAACCAATTTACCAACAAATTGATTTAAAAAAGATCTATAATGATTACTTAATTAAAAGAGATAGGTTTGAGCCATCCATAATTAATTAGGGCGCTACTAACACCTAAAAGACTATAACTTTTACGTATTTAAGCCTTTCAAACTATCATATGAATTCATATTAAATTAATTAGCATGCATTCTAACTAATCTAACGCAAATATCATAAACAATAAATACTAATCGTTATAGAATCATGAATAAAAATTAACTAGACAATAAAGCATAAAACTTGTTTCAAAATAATTAATTTAGCATGGTTCCAAATAGATTATACTAAGTACAAGGAAATTACTCGCACATATTATTAATAAAATCACAATAATTAACCAAAAATTTCATGTTTAACAATAAACTAAACACAAAAGAAATAAAATAAAATAAAATAAAATAAAAATAAGTAAGAGAAACACTACTTTGCTAGGGTGATGATGATGATCGATGATGGTGATTATAAGAAGGGGCTGCCTGGTGTTGATATCAATAAAAGTGGTAAACTCCAAATTAATTACTTTCCTACTTATAGAAGAATGCTAATTAATATTGCGATTTCTCAGGTTGAGAATAAAAGTAGAAGGAGGGGTTAATAAAAGTAATTGAGACCTAATTTGTAGAAGAAATCTGGGAGAAGATGTTGGTGATGATGTGTGGCATGATGAGGCTGGGCGTGCTGCTTGTGATGAGTGAGCTAAGGAGGTGAGAGGTAGGGTTTTTTTTATAGCATTATTCTACTAGGGTTTTCTTTGGACTCCTTTCTTCCAAGTCTTCTAATTTCTCTTCGATTAGGAGTAATAATTTTGTAACTTTAGCCCAAATAAGTCATTATGAAAATAATATTTTTCCATAAATTATTATTTTTGAACTGACTTGATAACTTAGCATGTGAAATCCGAACTTTGACGTCTTCTCTTCTTCTCTTTATTTTATTAACACTTAACCTGAAAAATATATAAAATAAAGTAAATTAGACGAAATAATTTATATAATATAAACAAAATAACTATTAAAACAATGCATGATTTATGACTTAACAAATTCCCCCACACTTAGATTTTGGACGTCTTCATGCAAAGAAATCTTGGACTCAACCTAAAGACTGACCCTCTTTTTTTCTTATAAAGTCATGCATAAATATGAAATTTACACTAGGCATCGACTTACTTTAAAACCAGTTCCATTCAAAATGAATTAGTTTTCCTTCCAACAAGTGGATAACTACTAAACATCTAACTACCATCAAAGTGTTTCTTCATCGGCCTCACAACATTTCTTTAATGAAGTAACAAGAGCAATAATCATCCATCTCTTTTAAGCATGCATACACCGATCAAGAGGTCTAAAAAATCTACGATAGAAAAATTGAAGTATGATATGGCTATAGCGATAATTGAACTAGAAGAAATAACTCATTGAAATTGATTCTAAACTTGCCTTGTAATTTTTTTTTCTCTTTTTTTTTTCAAACTTCAATTGCACACATATTCGAGGCCCATATAGGGTCTTAAAAATTAAACACTCCCTGTCTCACACTCGCCTGAATAGAGGTGCTGGAGTTAATAATTTATTCTAATCAACTATTTTATTTATTTATTTATTGACTGTTAGTGTGGTTCGAGTCATTGATCAGCCCAAAAAGGAGCATGACTCTCCTAACATGGGTTACTCCATACATAAGGCTTAACTTGAGACCTAAACTTAAGGGGAAAAGGTGTCGAGCCACCTATTCCTACCCATGTTGATAATCTAACCTTTTTTTTTCTTTTCTTTTTTTCACTTTTTTTTTCTTTTATAAGACAAGAAAAGTCACAATTTTAATGAGTTATTCTACTAATTTAATAGTCTAGGAAATGGACTAGGTCATTTTATTGCCTCTGAAGCGGCTATATAATATGATCAAATAAGATGGATAATCATGACAGTTACTCATTAAAGAGATATATTAGGATCAACTCAAACTTCTCTAAATGACAGTTAGCATGCTCAGAAGTCTTCACTCTTAAAAGAATAAACTAAAAGATAGTAAATTGAAAAATTTTAAGCAAGAAAGGCTGGCATAAACTCATATTCATGCAAGTTATAAGAAAATCATAAAAAAGTTTTTACTTGTTTTTTTTTTTTTCAAGAGTAAATACTACAAGAACTAAATGCAGGATGCACCCCCCCACACTTAATTCATGCATTGTCCCTAATGCACGCAAAAACATAGAAATAATGAAGACAAAAGTAAAATTAATTGTATACTTCCTTGAAAATGTTGGGTTGCCTCCCAACCAGCGCATTTGTTCACTGTCCTTGGCTCGATGCAAATGAGCTCATAGATCCTGTAGTCAGATCTCCTCCACTAAGCATACCTATATCTTTCTTAAAAGTGCTTTAGGCTGTGACCATTTACCTTGAAAATCTTGTTAGTAGCAAAAGATTTAATCTCAACAGCACCATGTGGATAAGTCTTTACTACCATAAAAGGTCATAGCCATCTAGAGTTCAACTTACCAGGAAATAAGTTTGAATTGAATAACAACACTTTTTCACCCACCTGAAATTCTTTCCTACTAAGCTTAGCATCATAAAAAGCTTTGGCTTTACCTTTGTGGATAACTGAATTGTCATAGGCTTCCAGGCGAATCTCTTCTAATTCCTGCAATTGTAACTTACGCTCCTTTCCTGCTAGGTCATAATCTAGACTACACCGCTTTACAGCCCAATATGATTTATGATCTAGTTCTATAGGGCGATCACATGCTTTGCCAAAAACTAACCTATAAGGTGACATACCAATAGGCATCTTATACGCAGTCCTATAGGCCCAGAGAGCTTCATCTAACCTAAGACTCCAATCTTTCTTGTCTAGTCGAACAACCTTTTCTAATATGCCCTTAATCTCTTTATTGGAGATTTCAGCTTAGCCATTGGTTTGGGGATGATATCCAGTAGACACCTTATAAGCTATATGATATTTGGCTAGGAAGGCACCTAAGGCTTTATTACAAAAATGTATTCCCCTATCACTGATGATTACTTTAGGAACTCTATATCTATGTAGAACGAGAGATTTAACATGTTTCACCACAGTTTTAGCATCATCAGCTCTAGTAGCCACAGCTTCAATCCACTTAGATACATAGTCAACAAGCATAAGAATGTAAGTAAAACCAAAAGAAGGGGGAAAAGGTCCCATAAAATCAATACCCCAAACATAAAAAATCTCACAAACATACACATTATGCAGAGGCATCTAATTCCTTCTAGATAAATTTCCTGTCTTCTGGCATGCTTCACATCATTTGCAAAATTCATAGGCATTCCTAAAAATAGTAGGCCAATAAAATCCACATTTAAGAACTTTGTGTGCTGTTCTTTTGCGGCCAAAATATCCGCCACTTTTAGAAGAGTGACAGAAAGTTAAAATTGAATGAAATTCACTGTCATCTCCACAACGCCTTATAATCTGATCTCCACAAAATTTCCATAAATATGGTTCATCCCAAACATAATATTTAGATTGAGCTCTTATCTTCTCCTTTTGGGCTCTAGACAAGTCTATAGGAAAGATTTTGGTTACTATATAATTAACCATATCAGCATACCAAGGCAGCCTATCGGTGATAACATATAAAGTTTCATCAGGGAAACAATCACTCAATGGATTCCCACTCTCTCCATTGTCTAGCCCACTTAGATTGTTAGCTACTAAATTTTCCACTCCTGGTTTATCTTTAATCTCCAATTGGAATTCTTGTAGTAGGACGACCCATCTAATCAATCTAGGTTTTGAGTCATTCTTACTTAACAGATGTTTAATAGCAGAGTGATCAGCATAAACAGGAACTTTAACACCCAACAAATAAGGACGAAACTTTTCTAGAGCAAAAACCACGGCATACATTTCCTTTTCTGTAGTAGTGTAGTTACACTGTGTTGGGTCAAGGGTTCTTGAAGTGTAATAAATCACATATGGTATCTTCCCTACTCTTTGACCTAAGACTGCCCCTACTGCCTTATCACTAACATCACACATCAGTTCAAATGGCAGGGCCCAGTTAGGGGGTTGTACTATAGGAGTTGTGGTCAATTTCAACTTCAATTAGTCAAAAGCTCTCCTACAGTCCTCATTAAAATCAAACAAAGCATCTTTTACAAGTGAAGCACATAAAGGAGAGGCAATCTTAGAAAAATCCTTGATAAATCTCCTATAAAACCCAACATGACCTAGAAATGACCTCACCTTCTTGACACACTATGGATAGGGTAAAGATTGAATGATTTCTACTTTAGCCTTGTCAACCTTTAAGCCCTTGGATAACACTACATGACCTAGTACTGCCCCATGCTCCACCATGAAATGACACTTTTCAAAGTTAAGCACCAAATTGGTCTCAATACATTGATTAAGTACTAACGTAAGATGATGCAAGCACTCATCAAATGAATCACCATGTACAGTAAAATCATCCATGAAAACTTCCATGATTTTGGTGACAAAATCAGAAAAGATACTCATCATACACCTTTGAAATGTAGCAGGTACATTACATAGATCAAAAAGCACCCTTCTAAAAGCATAAGTGCTAAAAGGATAGATAAAAGTGGTCTTTTCCTGATCCTTAGGAGCTATAGGGACCTGACTATAACCTGAATAATCATCTAGAAAGCAATAATGTGACCTCCTAGCTAATCTCTCTAACATCTGGTCCATAAAGGGCAATGGAAAATGGTCCTTTTTAGTGGCCTTGTTAAGCTTCCTATAGTCAATGCACACTCTCCAACCACTCTGGACTCTAGTAGGAATTAAGTCACCTTCCTTGTTCTGCACTATAGTTGTTCCCCCCTTTTTAAGAACCACCTGGATAGGATTAACCCACTCAGAATCAGTGATGGGGTATATTACTCCAGCATCTAACCACTTAAGGATTTCTTTTTAAACTACCTCCATCATAGGTGGATTTAGTCTTCGCTGAGGGTCTCTCTTAGGCTTAGCATCTGATTCTAATGTGATTTTATGTGAATATAATGTGGGGCTAAGTCCTTTAAGGTCTGCTAATGTCCACCCTAATGCTTCACTATGTTCTCTAAGCACCCTAATAAGTTTATCCTCTTGTTCTGATGTAAGTGCATTAGAGATTATAACAGGTAAGGTCTCATCATCCCCTAAATAAGCATACTTTAGATGTTTAGGTAATGGTTTTAGTTCTAGCTTAGGGGGTGAAATGCGAGAGGGTAGCATCTTCGTGTGACTTTCAGGCAATTCTAGCTTCCTAAGTTTGTCAACTACATGCAATTGCAACAAAGACTCTATGTTGCCCACTAACTCATCATTAATATGGTAAGGCACATTATAAAACACAAACTGATCTAAACCTTGAGTAAGTACATTTAACAATTCATCATCATGAGACAGTTCATAAATATCTTGGAACAATTCATCAATCACATCAAGTGCACACAGATAATTCACATTAGTAGGAAATCTCATCGCATCAAAAATATTAAACTTAATAATTTTACCATCAAATTCCATAGTTAGTGTTCCTGCATGCACATCTATTTTTGTCCTAGATGTTTTACGAAATGGTCTACCAAGTAATATGGGAGCATCATGGCATGCATCACCCATGTCTAACACGTAAAAATCAACAGGAAAAACAAGCTCATTGACTTAGACTAAGACATCTTCTAAAACTCCATCTGGGTATGCATTACTCCTATCAGCTAACTGAATGACTAAATCAGTTTTGTTTAACTCTCGTAAATGTAATTCATCGTAAATGGACCTAGGCATCACATTAATGAAAGCTCCTAACTCAAGCATAGCTCTACCGAAGGAGAGGTTTTCAATTTTACAAGGAATAGAATACACCTGGGTCCTTACATTTAGGGGGAAGCTCAAATATGTTTTGCACCACACTTACCTTTTTGTTCCTTTTCAGTTTACATTTTACAGTACACAGCTCTTTAAGGAACTTGGCATAATAAGACACCTGCTTAATGGTATCTAGGAGAGCAATGTTGATCTTTACCTTCCTAAATGTTTCTCAGATTTCTTGGTTTGCCTCATCTACCTTAGGGTTTTTTCCTCTCAGTCTACTAGGAAAAGGTGGTAATAGCTTGTAAGGTTCTTTCTTATCCTCACCTACTTCCTTAACATTAGAGGTGGTGTCCTAGTCTTAGTTAGGTTCAGGTTTGTTGACCTCTATTTCATGCTCTACCTGTCTACTCTTCCTAGGTTCCTTCAACTCTTTCCCACTCCTAAGTGTCATGGCACTCACATTTTTGATGTATTCTAGCCTCACTAATACAAGAGATTGCAAAAGGGATTCAAGAATGCATATGGGTAGCAAAGAGAGAACTGGAAGCAAAGAGAATAAGAACAAGGATAAAATGCAAATGGATTAGCAAGGGTGATTTGAATACCCACCTTGGTTCACACACTTAGGCAATCTTCTTACTTCAACTAAGTTACAGAACTTAATCACCTTCTTAGTTGATTTAAAAAGACCTAGAGACCCACTTGAGGTTGCCACACTCAAGATACAACGCTAGGATTTTGAGAGAGGTAGAGAGAGTTTTCACAACTCAAGCTTTTCATTCATTCAAAGTTGTGTACACAAAAGACTCTTTAGCTGGTTTTAAACGGCAACCCCATGGCTATCCCAAGCCCCAAAATGTAGACAAGAGATAAATAGTACATTAGGGAAGAGATAGCATCAAATCATCCCACCCCCTTAGTACAAGCAAGTCTAATCCTACTTTGGCCACCTCATTAGGACTATTGATGCTCCCAAATGAGGTGTCAAGTTTTCTAGGCAGAAAAAATACACCAGTACAAGTCAATTTGCAGCTAAGTACAAGAGAAAACCAAGGAAAACATCACCCTTGTACCAGCTAGCTATTAACCGATCAAAGAGAATTTTTGTTGTCCTTTTGGCTGGGTAATAGCAGCACAAGGGGGTGCTTTCGGGTTCTTCAAGGCTGTTTGATAAATATTTATCTTATCTTTCATGCCTTAGAGTTTCAAAAAAGTTGGAGTTAATTTGGTCCACTTAAACTCCCTTGAATCTGCCCTGCACTGGATTCACGCCTGCACTGCACAGTCTGAAAGAAGTGGCTGGTTGACTAGGAAAACAACCTCCAAATGACTTACAACTTGATTTATTGGAAAGATAACATCTTAAACTTAAAGAGGGTGGTCTTTGCTCTCAGTTATACCTTCAGCATCAGTGCTCAAAAGATTGATAAAATCAGGCCAAATTTTGATCAAATTAGGCAGCAGGTGCATGGGCTAGTTGGCGACTTCTTGGACCAAAGCATGAACTTCGTTGACTTTCTTGGTGCTTGTAGAGTCCCCTAGGCTTACTGTTTGGTTTTTTAAATGATTCCAAGGGATGGTCCCTATCATACTCCCCGGATTGGTTGGAGTTTGACCTCAAACTCAGAAATTACTCATGTTCATCATAGTAGGGACTAAGGTCAGCCACATTAGAGGTGGTTGAGACTCCATAATCTCTCGGGAGGTCAATCTTGTAAGCATTAGGGCCAATCTTCTCAATGACCTCCAATGGACCATCCGACCGTGGCATAAGCTTGGATTTGCGCATGCTAGGAAATCTTTCTTTCGTCAAATGAATCCAAACCAAGTCTCCTGGCTAAAATTCTGTATCTTTTCTATGCTTGTTGGCACGTTGCTTTGCGTGCTCATTAGATTTCTCAATCATTTCCCTCACCTTGGTGTGTAACTCTTGAATTTCTTTTGCTCTCTTCTCAGCCTCCCAACAGAATTTGGTGGGATTAGGGATTGGAACAAGGTCCAAGGGAGTCCGAGGGTTGTAGCCATGCACCACTTGAAAAGGGAAAAGAGAGGTAGCCTTGCTAGGAGCTCGATTGAAGGCAAATTCTGCATGAGGGAAAAACTCATCCCACCCTTTAATGCTCTTCTTGACTAGAACTCTAAGCAAAGTGCCCAAACTCCTATTAGTCACTTCGGTTTAACCGTCGGTTTGGGGGTGGCAGGTAGTGCTAAACTTGAGGCAAGTACCAAACTTTCTCCACAAGGTAAGCCAAAAATGACATAGGAACTTTGTCTCCCTATCCGAAACCATGCTTCTTGGAATCCCATGAAGACACACTATCTCTTTGAAGTAGAGGTTTGCAATGAGGGAAGCATCATTGGTGGTATGGCATGCTATGAAGTGTGCCATTTTAAAGAATCGATCCACCTCCACCATGATTAAATCTTTGTGCCTTTGGGTCCTTGGCAAACCCGTGATGAAGTCCTAGCCTACATCCTCCCAAGGGCCTTGAGGGACGGGAGAGGAATGTAAAGGCCTTGGGGCTGTGAGTGACTCTTGGCTTGTTGGCAAGTAGAGCACCTTCTCACATAATGCTCTACATCCTTGGACATACTTGGTCAATAGTAGTGTTCCTTGAGCATGGAACAAGTCTTCTCAATGCCAAAGTGCTTGGGCAAAGCCCCACCATGGAGCTCTTGAATGAGGTGTTCCCGAAAGCCACTTCTCAGAGTGCATAACCATGGGCCTTTGAATAAGAAGCCATCTTCAATATGGAAGAGACCATAGGTATGTTGTGAGCATTTTTCAAGAATCTCCTTGAAGTCTTCATGTTGGGTATACATTTCTTTGATACACTCAAAACCAAGGACCTTAGTCTCCAAAGTACAGAGGATAAGGTACCTCCTCGACAAAGCATCCGCGCCCTCGTTCGTTTGGCCCAACTTGTGATGGATCACAAAGTGGAAAGCTTGCAAGTACTCTACCCACTTAGCATGCATTGGGTTGAGCTTGTGTTGGCCTTGTATGAACTTGAGAGCTTCATGAAACTCTCCTCCCACCAAGTAGTGCCTCCAATGCTTCACAATTGCATAGAACTCCTTGTCATAAGTGCAGTACTTCCTCTTTGCATCATTGAGCTTTTCACTAAAGAAAGCTATAGACCTCTTCTCTTGAGATAGGACCACCCCTATCCCCATATCGAAAGCATCACATTCAACTTCAAACACTTTGGAGAAGCTTGGAAGGGCAAGAATGGGTGCCCTAGTGAGCTTGAGCTTGATTTCCTCAAAGGCCTTTTTAGCTTGTTCGGTTCATTCAAACTATTTGGCCTTAAGAACATCGGGCATGGGTGCAACAATAGAGCTAAAAGCTCTCACAAACCTCCTATAGAAAGAGGCTAGACCATGAAAGCTTCGAACTTGTTGGATTGAAGTAGGAACGGGCCACTTACCGATAGCTTTGATCTTGCTTCCATCAACATGAATCCCTTGGGCTGAGACAACATAGCCCAAAAATATGACTTGTGGGGTGAAAAAGTGGCATTTCTCTAAGTTTCCATAGAGCTTTTCTTAAGATAGAATACTCAAGCTCTTCTTCATTCTTGCTATACACCAATATGTCATCAAAGTAGACAACAACAAATGCGCCAAGAAGGAGCTTTAAAACATAGTTCATAAGCCTTATGAAGGTGCTTGGTGCATTTACCAAACCAAAGGGCATAACAAGGCACTCATAAAGTCCTCCTTTGGTTTTGAAAGCCGTCTTACACTCATCCCCTTTAAAAATCCGAAGTTGATAGTAGCCACTTCTAAGATCAACCTTAGAGAAGATGGTGGCTCTATGTAGCTCATCAAGAAGGTCTTCCAATCTTGGGATGGGATAGCGATACTTGATAGTAATCTTGTTGATTGCTCTACTATCCACACACATCCTCATTGACCCATCTTTCTTAGGGATAAGCAAGGCCGGCATGGCACATGGGCTAAGGCTCTCACGGATCAAGCCCTTAGCTAATAGCTCATCTACTTGCCTTTGCACCTCTTGTGTTTCTTGGGGATTCATACGGTAGGTCAGCTTGTTTGGAAATGTGGCACAGAGAATGCGGTCAATTTTGTGTTGGATGGACCTTTTGGGAGGGAGGCCATAGGGTACCTCACTTAGGAAGACATGCTCAAAGGCTTTTATGGGAGGGGTAAGCAAGGGATGGGAAGAATCCTTAGCTTCTGCCGATTCATGGCCAGGTAGAATCCAATATTTGAAATCATCATATTCATGGAGTTGGGAGTGAAGGAGGGTAGTGAGAAAGACATCCATGCTAGGAGTATCTTGGGGCTTTCTTTGAGGGGTAGGTTTGAGAGGGGTGAGGGTGATTTTCTTGTGATCTTTGGTGAAAGTGTATATATTCAAACAACCATCATGCATCACATGTCTATTAAACAACCATGGACATCCCAAGAGAACATGAAAAGCATCCATAGGCACAATATCACACCAAATTTCATCTTTGTAACTCTTGCCAATAGATAAGCTAAGTAAACAACGAGAAGAGATTTACAAGCCTTTACCTTGATTGAGCCATTGGATGGTATAAGGGCTTGGATGTGGTGAAGCCGATAGCTTTAGCTTCTCTGTAAGAGTCTTAAAAGCAACATTTGCACAACTTCCTCTATCTATGATGAGAGAGCAAACCTTCCCCTTCACAGTACACCGGATGTGGAAGATGTTCTCCCTTTGTTCCAACTCATTTTGGGAAGCAAGCCCACTCAAAGCTGTTCTTATCATAAGCATCTCTTCTTCATCGGGTCCTTCTTCAACTTCTTCAAGGGCTTCGATCATGAGAAGCTCATTCTCTCCTTCATCTTGTTCCTCCTCTAGCTCTTCACAAGAAGCTTGATACTTGGCCAAAGTGACCACTCTTTTGTTGGGACACTCAGATGCATAGTGACTAAGTCCTTGGCAACGAAAACACCTCTTCTTATCCATGGGTTTTAGAGGTTGTTTTGAGGGTGTTTGTGGGAGATTAGGTGGAGAGGGTCTTGAGTTTGTATTTAGGGTAGATTTGGGAGGGTTGTAGGAGGGCCTTTGGAATGGGTAAGGCCATGGGTTAGGTTTGGAAGCCATGCCTTTACCCTTGACTCTCTTTTGTAACTCCACTTTGTGAGCTAGGACACTAAGCTCATCCAAAGAATGTAAGGGTGGAGTTTAACTACATGAGCTATTTCTTCATTCAAGCCACTCAAATATCTAATCAAAGTTTGAGACTCATCCTCCTTCAAATCACACTTCAAAAGTAATTGTTTAAACTCTCTAGTGTACTCTTCTATACTCTTAGACCCTTGTTTGAGATGGTGGAGTTTAAGAAAGTTATCTTGTAAGTAATGGGGAGGTAGAAACTTAGACTTAAGTTTGGACTTCATTTTCTCCCAAGTTCTTATCTTCCCTTTTCCCTTCCTAACTCTCTTAGTCACAACATTTGACTGCCAAATAGAAGCATACTTTCTAAGCTTTAAAGCAACAAATTTTACCTTCCTTTTATCGGGGATGTCTTTGAACTCAAAGACTCTTTCAACCATTTGTAGCCAATTTAAGAGCAAGTTCGGATCAAGTTGACCTTCAAACTCGGGGATGTCCACCTTGAAATCATTGTAGCTTCAGTCATAAGGCCTATGGTGCCTCCTCGATCTCCTTGCATACACATCTTCACCGGAGTCACCAAGTGAGTTGCTTTCTTCTTCTTCGGAGTCATCTGAATCGGCTTGCTTGCTTGCACTTCTCGAACTTCTCAAGTTTCTTCTCTTCTCTTATAACAATAGACCAAGTTGTGATTGTAGGTACTTGACTTAGGCTTCTAACTCAGCCTTCTCTCTCAAAGCTTGCTCAGCCACTTGCTCGGGGGTAAGGCTAGAAGATATGTTGGCTTTTGAGTGAGGAATTGTAGTTTTTAGATGGGGAGCAGTAGGCACAGTCGTGCTTGGAGGCACAGTCGTGCCGTGCTGGGTTGCTAAAACTGGAATGGGCGTGCCGGGATAAGGCACGATCATGACACTGTGGCACGGTGTGGCCGTGCTAAGTTTCTGCCTAGACACGGCTGAAAGTTTGACAAAGGGGTATGTTTGTGGGTTGTTTTGTGAAATGTGTTTGGAATGTGTTTGGGGATGGAAGCTTGGCCAAGAGAGTAGCCTAACTCTGATACCACTCAATGTATTCTAGCCTCACTAATGCAAGAGATTGCAAAAGGGATTCAAGAATGCATATGGGTGGCAAAGAGAGAAATAGAGGCAAAGAGAACAAGAACAAGGATAAAATGCAAGTGGATTAGCAAAGATGATTTGAATGCCCACCTTGGTCCACTCACTTAGGCAATCCTCTTACTTCAACTAAGTTACAAAACTTAATTACCTTCTTAGTTGATTCAAGAAGACCTAGAGATCCACTTGAGGTTGCCACACTCAAGATACAACACTAGGATTTTGAGAGAGGTAGAAAGAGTTTTCACAACTCATGCTTTTCATTCATTCAAAGTTGTGTTTACAAAAGACTCTTTAGCTAGTTTTAAACCCATGGCTATTCCAAGCCCCAAAATGCAGCCAAGAGACAAATAGTACACTAGGGAAGAGATGGCATCAAATCAGCCCAACCCCCCTTAGTACAAGCAAGTCTAATCCTACTTAGGCCACCTCATTAGGACTAATGATGCTCCCAAATGAGGTGTCAAGTTTTCTAGGCAGCAAAAATACACTAGCACAAGTCAATTTACAGCTAAGTACAAGAGAAAACCAAGGAAAACATCACCCTTGTACCGGCTAGCTATTAACCAGCCAAGGAGTTTTTTGTTGTCCTTTTGGCTGGATAATAGCAGCACAAGGGGGTGCTTTCTGGCCCTTCAAGGCTGGTGATTTGATAAATATTTATCTTATCTTTTATGCCCTAAAGTTTCAAAAAAGTTGGAGTTAAGTTGGTCCACTTAAACTCCCTTGAATCTGCTCTGCGTTAGATTCATGCTTGCACTGCATAGTCTAAAAGAAGTGGCTGGTTGACTAGAAAAACAACGTTCAAATGACTTGCAACTTAATTTATTGGAAAGCTAACATCTTAAACTTAAAGGAGGCGGTCTTTGTTCTCAGTTATACCTTCAGCATTAGTGCTCAAAAGATTGACAAAACTAGGCTAAATTCTAGTTGAACTGGGCAGTAGGTATACGGGCTTGTTGGCCACTTCTTAGACCAAAGCATGAACTTCCTTAACCTCCTTGGTGCTTGTAGAGTCCCCTAGGCTTGCTGGTTGGTCTTCAAATGATTCCAACGGATGGCCCCCATCAATTTTCCTTCGGATCTGGAATGGTTGAGATGGCAACCTATGTTGTATTTGGGCCTGCAGATTTCTAACTATGGTATCAGTGATAGCCTATCTCTGCTAGACCTGTTTAACAGTCATCTCTATGTTCTAAAACGTAGTGTCAACCTCCTTTTTCTGGTCATCCATCTTTTTTATGACTTGCTCTAAAAGGAAATTTGTTTTATCCTGAGCCGATGGTTGATATGATGGTTGGTCAAAACCTAGGGGGTTATTCCCACATCCATACCTAAGGTTAGGGTGGTCTCTCCATCCTTCATTATAAGTGTTGGAGTATGGTTCATACTTCCTTTGGACTTGCTTAGAGAACATAGCATTCACATCACCCCCTTGCAGTGCAGGGCACGCATCAGTAGCATATCCCTCTAAACAGCAAATACCACACAGCACTCCTTTCTGAACTACTCCAGTGACAAGTTTGTTCAGCATAGCAGTGACCTGAGACAACTGTGTCTTTATAGATGGACCTGAACTAAGCTTATCGACCTTCCTAAACTAGGGTTCCCTGGTTCCAAATTGTTGAGTGTTTTTCGCATGATATTAAATAATTCCCTAGCCTGAGTTAGAGTCTTATTAACCAAAGCCCCCCCACTAGCAGTATCCACCATATTTCTATCTATAGGTAATAAACCTTCATAGAAATATTGAATCAGTAATTGTTCAGAAATTTGGTGTTGGGGACAACTAGCACATAATTTATTAAAACACTCCCAATACTCATGGAAAGTTTCCCCATTCATTTTTTTAATTCCACATATTTCTTTTCTAATGGATCTAATTCTAGATGCGGTTAAAAAAATTTCTAAAAATGCTTTATGAACTTGGGTTCATGTAGTGAATGTTGCAGGGGGCAAATAATATAACCAATCTTTGGCCTTATCCTGAAGTGAGGAGGGAAAGGCTTTCAATCTAATTTGGTCCTGGGTGATACCCTCAGGTTGCATGGTCGAACATGTAATTATGAACTCATTAATATGGCAATATGGGTCCTTACCAGGCAATCCATGAACCTTAGGCAGTAAGTTTAAAAATCTAGAATCAAGCTTAAGTGGTCGGTCTAACAAATTGTAAGTAATGGACAAGGGTTGAGTTTCCAAATTAGGTGCAGCAAGCTCACGTAAAATAACCATCTCAACTTTAATAATTTCACAACTTACCGAGTCAGTGCCTACAGATTCAGAGTCACTTACTTTACTTTCAGACACCATAAACTGATGCTCCTTTTCTTCTTCGATTATACGACCACTCCTTAATCTCATAAACTAAAACAACCTATAAAAATAAAATACTAGAGCTAAAACAAAACAATAAAAGTAGTATAATTAAATAGAAGCAAACTAATTATTTTATTTTCCTTCCCCAGCAACGGTGTCAAAATTTGCAAAGCTTGTTGTAGACGTACAAATTAAACCACGACTTTCATTTAAAAATAAGATTTATAGCATACAAAAGTAGGAATCGATCCCAAAAGGAAAAATTATGATAGTAAGCTAGTTTAAATCTAATTAAATTTACTACTCTAATTTATTTTGCTTTCTCTTTATACAACTAAAACAAATCAAATTAAACAAGTAAAAAATCAGGAAAAAAACATACTTACTATTGCCCCTAAATATTCTAAATTTAATTCTGGAAATAAAAACAGTAAATAGCTATCCTAAATATGATGGAAAAATAAAAACAGAATTAAGCACACATACTAGAATGAAAATTAAAACAGAAAATAACAAGCAGAGAATAAGATTAAAAATATCAAAAAGTAATATAAATTCATATTCTGTAAGTAATTAAATTCAACAAAATTAAAACAGAAAATTAACTACAAAAAATTAAAATAAAAAATAAAATCCGAAATCAGAGAAATAATAAACTGTAGTAATATAAACACGAAAATAAATAACAAAATTTCCCAGATTTTAGAATATAATTTTCTGGGCTTAATAAAACTCTAAAAACATAAAATAAAAATTAAAAACGTAATTTTCTGATTTATTAAAATAAAAACCTGCACATATTCAATTCACGAAATAATTCTGAAAAATTATCAAATAATGTCCAAAAATTCTAAAATTAAATAGCAGCAAATTAGAATGCCTTCTAAACCCTAAACTGGATTAAAGCATGAAAAACACAAAAGGAACTATTTTTAACCTGATTTCTAACAAATCGGTAAATAAATGGCAAAGTTGAGTAGAAAATAAATGTGAAAATTTTAATCATACTAAAAACCAAAATGTAACTAATCTAAAATCACTAAGACACTTCTAAAAGACGACTCTTTTGGGGGGGTAACCGAAATTAATATTAAACCTTATAAATTGAAGAATTAAAATTACAAACTAAAGGAATTGACTAAAATGCAACAAATAATTATCGAAAATACCAAATTTATGAAAAATACTTAGTATAATTTATATACACCATGCAAATTAATATTTATCATCAACACAAAATCAATTTATCTATGAGTTAGACTGTAGAAGACACCCACTAGTGGAACTTTTCTATTTTTCCTTATATTATAGTTTAATTTGGGTCCAGCCCTAATATAAATCCTACTAGTTTTGATAATCCTAACACCAGTGAAAGAATTTAATCAAACTAGACCATTAAGTATTAGAAAAACATCATCTAATGCCTTGTAACCAATTTACCAGTAAATTGATTTAGCAAAGATCTATAATAGTTACCTAATTAAAAAAGATGGGTTTGAGCCATCCATGATTTATTGGGGTGACACTTGTGCCTAAAAGACTATAACTTTTACGTATTTAAGTCGTTTAAACCATCATATGAATTCGTATTAAACTAATTAGCACGTATTCTAATTAATCTAACACGAATATCATAAACAATAAATACTAATCGTTATAGAATCGTGAATAAAAATCAACTAGACAATAAGGCATAAAACTTGTTTCAAAATAATTAATGTAGCATGGTTTCAAATAAATTATACTAAGTATAAGGAAATTACTCACACATGTTAGTAATAAAATCACAATAATTAACCAAAGATTTCATGTCTAATAATAAACTAAACACAAAAGAAATAAAAAAATAAATAAAAACAAAAATAAATAAAAGAAACACTACTTTGCTAAGGTGATGATGATGATCGATGATGGTGATTATAAGAAGGTGGTACCTGGTGTTGATATCAATAAAAGGGGTAGACTCCAAATTAATTACTTTCATACTCATAGAAGAATGCAAATTAATATTGTAGTTTCTCAGGTTGAGAACAAAAGTAGAAGAAGGGGTTAATAAAAGTAATTGAGACCTAATTTGTAGAAGAAATTTGGGAGAAGATGTTGGTGATGATGTGTGGTGTGATGAGGCTAGGCGTGCTGCTTATGATGAGTGAGTTGAGGAGATAAGAGGTAGGTTTTTTTTTATAGTATTATTCTATTAGAGTTTTCTTCTTTAGACTCCTTCTCTTCCAAGCCTTCTAATTTCTCTTCAATTAGGAGTAATAATTTTGTAACCCTAGCCCAAATAAATTGTTATGGAAATAATACTTTTCTATAAATCATTATTTTTGGACCGACTTGATAACTTAACGTGTAAAATTTGAACTTTGACATCTTCTCTTCTCCTCTTTATTTTATTAATGCTTAACCGAAAAAATATATAAAATAAAGTAAATTAGATGAAATAATATATATAATATAAACAAAATAATTATTAAAACAGTGCATGATTTATGTCTTAACAAAAGGAAGGAAAGCTCGGGCCAGGCGATGGCTGTCGCCTACATGGCGACCTACCATCGTAGGTCTGGTGACAGCTTAGTGGTCATCCCGGTAACAGCCATCGCTAGTCCCTGGAATTGTCCCAAAATTCTGCAGGCCCAGGCAACGGGAGTCGTACAGCCGACGGCCATGTCGTGGCCTGTGCAATTTCGACCAAGGTGATTTTTTTTGTGATTTTTTTGTGAAGATCCGGGGTGCCTCCTGACCAACGCTCTTTTAAGGTCATCAGCTCGATCGGTGGGATGCCTTACAATTTAAGGAGGAAACAACCTCAATTAGGTCACGTGTGACGTAATGTTTGAATCGTTGACTATTCCCCTCAAATGACCCAGAAGTCTCGCTCCATACCTCTACCACTCTATGAGCAAAAACCTTGATAACTTTGAAAGGCCGGACCACCTGGAGCAGAGTTTCCCTGGGAATAGCTTGAGGCGTGAGTTGAATAGCAAGACTAAGTTGCCCTCCTTGAATTCCCTCCTTAAGATGCACTTGTCATGGCACCCTTCCATTTTCTCTTTGTAAACTTTTGAACTTTCATAAGCATCTAATCTCAACTCCTCAAGTTCATTCAATTGCAATAACCTCCTCTCTCTCGAGGCCTTGAGGTTGAAATTTAGTTGCTTAATAGCCCAATAACCCCTATGTTCCAATTCAACGAGCAAATGATAAGGAAGCCGAAATGGTGTTGTGCTAATGGGAGTCTTAAAAGCAGTGCGGTAGGCCCAAAGTGCATCGTGAAGCTTATCCGACCAATCTTTTCTTGAGCGAGCCACTATGCTTTCCAAAATGACTTTGATTTCTCTATTTGAGATCTCCGCTTGGCCACTTGTTTGGGGGTGATACCCAATCCTTTCTTGTGATGCACCCCATATTTTGCAAGCATGGCCTCAAATTTTCGCTCAACGAAGTGGTCCCCCCATCACTAATTAAAACCCTTGGAACACCGAACCTAGGGAAAATCACTCTTTTGAAGAACTTAGTCACCACTCGTGCATCATTTGTGGGGCTTGCGATAGCCTCTGCCCATTTGAAAACGTAATCAACGCCCACCAAGATGTATTTGTTCCCTCTTGAATAAGAGAAAGGCCCCACAAAATCGATCCCCCATACTTCAAAAACTTCCACCTCAAGGACATAGTTGAGGGGCATCTCCTTTTGCCTTGTCAAATTTTCGGTTCTTTGGCATCTATCGCAAGCTCGAATGTATGTATTGATATCCTTGAAAAGGGTTGGCCACAAGAAACCGGCATGAAGGATCGTGGCAGTAGTTTTGTCAACGGTTGTGTGGCTTCGATAAGGGGAATTGTGGTAATACGTGATGATGGATTGCATCTTTTCTTATGGTACACATGCCTTATAATCCCATCTCCACAAGTCTTGTATAGGTGTGGGTCTTCGCAAAAGAAAGACTTGACTTAGGAGAAAAACCTCTTCTTTTGGTTGGAGTTCATGTCGGGGGGTAGAATGCCACACACCAAGTAGTTAACCACATCCGCAAATCAAGTAGTATCCGATGTAGCTAAGGCGAGCAAATGCTCATCTAGGAATGAATCATCGATGGCCAACCCACACTCTCCATCATCTCCTTGAGCAATCGGTAACTGGGACCGGTGATCCGCTATCACATTTTTAGTTCCCTTCTTATCTCGAATCTTAAGTGCGAACTCTTTAAGGAGAAGGAGTCACCTAATTCATCTTGGCTTCACATCTTTTTTCTCCATTAGGTGTTTGATGGCATTATGATCGGCGTAAACTATCACCTTGGACCCCAAAAGATATTGCCGAAACTTCTCAACAGCAAACACCACCGCCAACATTTCCTTCTCCATGGTGGAGTAGTTCGTTTGGGCTTCATTGAGGGTCTTGCTTGCATAGTATATCACAAATGACTTATTGTCTCTCCGTTGACCCAAGACCGTACCCACACCGAAGTCACTGGTGTCACATATCAACTCAAACAGTAGACTCCAATAGGGTGGTTAGATTATGGAAGCCGATGTCAAAGCCTCCTTGATCCTATTAAAAGCTTCAAGACACTCATTAGTAAACATAAAAGGGGTATCTTTGGCTAAGAGTTGGGTGAGAGTTTTTGCGAGTTGGAGAAATCCTTGATAAAGCGATGGTTAAACCCTGCATGACTAAGGAAACTCCTCACTCGTTTAACATTTGTGGGGGTGGCAACCGCTCAATTACCTCCACCTTAGCCTATCCACCTCAATACCCCTATTAGACACAACATGCCTAAGAACAACCCCCTCTTGTACCATAAAGTGACATTTCTCCCAATTTAAAAGCAAGTTGACTTTCTTGCATCTACGGAGCACCTTAACCAAGTTTGTCAAACACAAATCAAAGGTAGCTCCATAGACCGAGAAGTCATCCATAAAGATTTCCATGATGCTTTCCACGTACTCAGAGAAAATTGCAAGCATGCACCGTTGGAAAGTAGCAAGGGCATTGCACAAGCCCAAAGGCATCCTTTTGTGCCCAAAGATGCCATAAGGGCATATAAATGTCATTTCTCTTGATCGCACGGATGGGTAAGGATTTAGAATAAACTCAAAGACCCATCTAAGCAACAAAAGAAGGAATGTCGTATAATCTTTCCAACGTTAGATCAATGAAGGGGATAGGGAAAATGGTCTTTCCGGGTGGCATTCTATAGTCAATACACATCTGCCACCCGGTCACTGTTCTAGTGGAAATCAACTCACCTTTCTCATTCTTGACAATGGTCATACCCCCTTTTTGTGAACTACTTGCACTGGGCTAACATACTCACTATCTGAGATAGGATAGATGATCCCGGCATCGAGTAATTTGACAACCTCTTTCTTGGCAACATCTTACATGTTGGGCTTTAAGCTTCTTTGAGGTTGTCTAGAAGGCTTATGACCCTCATCAAGATGTATTCTATGTATGCATAAGGTTGGACTTATTTCGCTAATATCATCAATACTATAGCCAATGGCTCGTCTATGCTTACAAAGCACATTCAACAATTTCTGAACTTGGGGACCATTAAGCTTAGCACTAACATTGACGGGAAAGGTATGATTGGGACCAAGAAATTCATACTTTAGATGAGAAGGTAGGCGCTTCAATTCTAAGTTGGGGGCATCCTTCTTGTCTTCATTGGAGGAACGAACCTCCACATTAAGAATCTCCCTTGGTTGGTATCTAGGGAGGTATGGTTGGGCCAAGTTAAAAACTTTGGCATAGATTTCAATTTCTTCATCCGGGTAAAGGTCAACCGCATTGCCACGAATGTTGATTAAGCACACCTCAAGCAGGTCCGAGTGGAGGCTAGACGTTCTCATCTCCTCAAGTACTACCTTTTCAAGCAAAGCAACCCAATAGCACACATCCTCTAGGGAGGGAGAAGCTATAGCTTGTAAAAGATTAAATTCAAGTTTCTCCTCACCAACTTGAAGGGAGAGCCTCCCATTTTTGACATCAATCATTACACCAATCGTGGCTAGGAAAGGGCTCCCTAAGATGATAGGTATATGAGCGTCCTCCTTCATTTCCATGACAACAAAGTCGCAAGAAGAATTTCCAACTTGAACAGGCACATCCTGTAAAACTCCAGTGGGGTACTTTACAGAACAATCTACAAGTTGGATTGAAATTGTGGTGGGCTTGAGTTCCCCTACTTGGAGCCTCCTGCATATTGAATGGTGCATAAGGCTTACACTTACCCCAAGGTCACATAGGGCTCGGCTAATGGTAATATCGCCCACGGCACAAGGAATGGAGAAACTCCTCGGGTCTTTGAGTTTAGGGGGGAGATTATTTTGGAGGATTGCACTACACTCCTCCGTGAGGGAAACCATGGCATTTTCTTGAAATTTTCTTTTGTTGGAAAGGATCTCCTAAAAAGTGGCATCCAAAAATAGGATATTGATTTGCAATTTCTTGAGCACCTCTAGAAATTTCCCAAACTTGGTCTAAAGTTTGGCCTTGGCAAGCCTTTGAGGGAAAGGGACCAGTGGTTGATAAGGCTCCTCATGCTTGTCTTGCTCTCCACTTTTTGGGATTGATTCATCCTTTTCTTCCAACATTTCCTTACCCCTGTCTTCGACCAACCTTTCATCTACCTCCCCTTGAGGTCCTTGAGGTTCTTCAAGTTACTTCCCACTTCTTAAGGTGATGGCATTCATGTGCCCCTTGAAATTGGACTCTGGTTGGCCCGGAAGGTGCCTGGGAGGTTGGGATAAGTGGCTCACTTGTTAGGCAACTTGATCCAATTGAGTCTCCATCACCTTTTGGTGTGTCGACAAGCTCTCAAACTTGGTATTGAGTTGGCTCACAGACTCACCAAGAGCCTCGTTTGTCTTACTTTGAGTTTGAATGAACCTCTCTATCATGCTCTCCAAATTGGACTTTTGAGATGGAGGTTGTGGAGGTTGAAACTGTGGGCATGGTATTAAAAACCAGAGGGTTAGGACGATTTTGTAAGGGGTGATATGGAGGAGGATTTGGATTTTTGTAGGAGAAGTTAGGGTGTTATCTCCAACCCGGATTGAAGGTATTAGAGTAGGGGTCATTTTCTGGTCTATTATTGAAGTTACAGAGGGCATTGGCTTGTTTAACGGTGAGATCTTGAAAGGAGTGGCTAAGATGACACTCATTCCCACTATACCCGTAAGTTCTACACACCTCACAAACACAAGTTTGTCCGATTGACCCACTAGGGATGCCACCATGAGAAAGAGTAGACTGAAGTTGATCTACCTTTTGGAAAAGTGCATCAACCTTACTTACAAGCATAGTAAAGGCATCAACCTCATGCCTTCCTCCTCGTTTGGGGAGTCTCCTTTCACTTGCCCAGTGGTAGTTGTTGGATGCCATGTCTTCAAGTAGTTGGATGGCTTCATTGATGGGTTTGGCCATAAGAGCACCTCCGACGGCCACATCGATTGAAATCTTCATCGGTTGTTGAAGGCCGTTATAGAATGTTTGCAACAACAACCAATCTGGGATGCCATGATAAGGGAACTCCTATTGGAGCTTTTTGAAATGTTCCCATGCTTCATAGAGAGACTTACCCTCATTTGAGAGATGGAGGTGATATCATTCCTAAGTTTGGCAGTCTTCCCGGAAGCGAAATACTTACACAAGAACGCTTTGGAGAGACCATCCCAAGTAGTGAACGAATTGGCATTCGAGTTCAAAAGCCAAGACTTGGCGTTGTCCTTCAAGGAGAAAGGGAATGGCCTCAACCGGATGGCATCGTTGGAGACCCCATTCATCTTGATAGTGTCACACTTCTCTAAGAATAAAGCAACGTGGTTATTAGGATTCTCCATTGGGTACCCTCTAAATTCGTCTTGTTGAAATTGGGTAATGAACGTCGGGATGAACTGGAAATTGTTGGCCTTGACGGGAGGTCTCACGATGCTAGATGGAATGGTATTTAGATCCGACATCGCGAAATCCCTCAATGATGTTGTGGCGGGATCCATATTAGCTTGTTGAGTTTGCCTTCCTTTCCTAGTTTGACTTCTTGTACTTCGTCGGAGAGCCCAGAGAATAGCTTCAATCTCGGAATCAAATGGAATCAAATCACACGAATCTTGGCTTCTCCTGTGCATATGAGGACAAGTACTACCAAAGGAGGTAAGCTGACTCGAGAAAGAATAACAACAAAGGAATAAAAATAAAAACAAAACTCTAACCTCCAACCACACTTCTAGTTATAATACCTAAGGAATCTTTTTCCTCGGCAACGGTGCCAAAAACTTATTCACTTGTGAATCAGCTTTAAATTTATGCCGCAAGGGAACGGTTTATCACCACCTATTTGAGGTTTCGTCCACCGAGAACAAGACTTTAGGGTACCTAACTTAGTGATTAGGTTAAATCTAGAGAGGTGAAGAGTAAGTTTAAGTGTGAAAGAGACAAGGGCTAGCTAAAATAGTAGCCTAAGATTCAATTTGGGAAAGAACTTGGTTCGAGGGATTAGTCATTAGTGGCCACTTATTCATACTAGGCATGAATTCCTGAACTTGACTTAATCGACAAATGATTCATAAAGGGGGTGATTGACTTGTTTAAGGCTGCCCAAACCTCCTTTCGAAGAGTAAGGGTAACCTTAATCACCAAACCCATCTATTTTCATGGGGGCTTGAAGGTTAAGGTTGAATATGGCCAACTTGCACCTAACAAGACCTTGGGTTATTTTCATACCCAAGACTTGTTCTCTCTTCTTCTATCAACAAAGGGCGAGTACCCACCTCTCAGTATGGTTATTCACCCTAAGTATCAGATGAAATATCCTTTTGGGCATCTCATCTCAAACGTGGTTGGTGGATGATGAGACTCCTAAATAACTTAGAAATTAAGGCAAGACAAGTTCACACCAAGTTTATTATGCCATCCTAGCTCCTAATCCCTAACCCAAGTTGAGGAAACTACTCACTAATCATCATCTGAACAATCCAACAATCACAACAAGCACGCCCAAATAAGCTAAACAAAACCAACCAAAGAGAAAAGAGAGAGAGAAAGAAGAACAAACTTAGATTAATTGAAAGGAGAATGGAAGTCTTTAAGATCTTCAATCAACAAACGCCTAAGAACCTTAATCACTCTTAACCATAAAATTAAGCCTAGAAAGTGTTTAAAGTGCTTTTACAAGAGGAGAAAACTAAGCCCCAGTAATTAGGAGAAAATGGGGTGTTTATAGGCTAAGTAAATTGGGAAAATGTGACAGGTGTCAGCCTGGAGACACCCTAGTCATTGCCTAGCAGGGGAGTCCAAGGGGCATGGCAACGGCCGTCGCCAGCTCCTGGAGGCCTGTAAGTGAGCGACGGTTTAGCCGTTGATTGTGAGATGGCTGTTGTGCCTTGGAAACTTCATCTTTGCCTTGCTCACTTATTCCCTTCAAGCCTTTGGGTGATCATCCTTGCTTTCGCCTTGCCTTTTTCCAGGGTTTAGCTACCCCTCTTCCTTGAATGTCTTGAAATTACCTTCAAAAAGTTAGAAAAGGGATTAAAATTAGGCAACAATGCTAGAAGAGGAATTATATGGTCAAATCCCCCTAAATCAAAGGAGAGTTAAGGGAAAAAATAAACCAAAAAGGGGGTGTGAGCTTAGTCAAAATTGGGGTTTATTAGAGGGTCATAGCAAGAGTTCTCTTGAAAAGGGGAAAACAACCACATGCCTAAATCAAACTTCAAGAGGTGTTATTTCCAATTAATCAAGTTCCCCTTGAATTGAACATCGATTGGTCATTCAAATCTGGTCTCAAGTTCAAACTGTAATTTATTGTTGGCATGTTTGAATATTGAATGATTAATACTCCATACTTAGGTTTATGATTTTGCTAACTTTAAGGCATCAAAATCTAGCATAACATTTATCAAAACCATGCCTCTAGTTTGGCATTAGGACTCTAAAGGACCATAGCCTGTCCAGCTAAAGGAGAAGGGAAATCCTTCTGCTCAGTTAAAGCCTACTTTGGAGGCCACTTGCATTCTTACTTTCTAAAACCAATCTAATGATGCTATAAGTTATTTATTTTGCCAAATAAATCATTAGCTCATATGTTAACCTATCTTTTGTACTTTTGGCATTTCCATTAGCCACTTGATCAAGGAAATGAGGTGTCAATTATGCCTTGGTTCAGCTAGTCATTTTAGTTATACTTAACTTAGGCTAATTTACCTTATTTGTAATTAGTCTTCGCTTGCATGAAGTAGAAACTTGAGAGCATTGTAATGGCCTATAACAAACCCCTCTTACTTCTTGTAAACCTAGATAGCTTACAAAAAAGGTTGAGTAAAAACTCTCCTACAAGGGTGGATTCTCTTGAGCCCAACTCCTAAGTGTTATATCTATAAGTTGTTTCCTTAAAGCGGTAATCTCATAGGTCCAAGTCAAAATCCCTAGTGGTGCTTTAGCTGTATGTAGAGAACTTAGTTTAGAAGAACCCTTGAGGAGTTTAGTGGTCTTTCTGTATCTATCAAGCCTCTTAAGTCTAGTTCTCTGCTCTCCACATTTGGATTCATTTGGGTCAATTAAGTACATATCTTTCATACAATTATTTATGGCATTTAATTTCTTATCTTTTTGTCTTTATGAATGTCAAAGTCATAAAACATCAGGTCTAAACTCACCCCGTGAAGTCCGAAACAGATTGTGGCTTATGAACCCTTATTTTGATGTGTTTAAGGTTTGGAGACATACATCATTTGGTATCACAGCTTCGCTACCCTCATAGGCCTTCATGCTAGGTCAAACACATCACTTAAGCCAAACAAAATCCATACCATAAAAAACCAGAGGCCATGTCTTCAAGGAGGGGAAAAAAAGAAGTTGGTCAAGTTAAAACATAAACTTCAGTTCCTTGAGCTTGCTATTTAAAAATAGGATCTTAGCTCTGTTCTTTAATGCTTAATAAGGAAGAGGCAGTAGAGTTGCCCTTAACCTCCAATAAAAAATGGCATAAGAACACTGAGGTTTATTGGAACTTGCCTCCAAGGTTTGATGAGCATGAACATAAAGGAAGCTACACAGACCTTCTAGACATGTTTGAAGAATGAACAAGAGACAAAGATTCATGAAGATTTTGATCCATGAAGAATGCCTTGATTCTTAATAAGAATTGAGGAAAATTCCTTTTCATGAAGGGATGATTGATGTACATACAATTCAGTCTTCAGGTCATACTCACATAACTTTTTCCAAGGCGGTAAATTTAGTTCAAAATTATGTTAGACCTTATCATATTTTGACTTTGTCACTTGCGTTTTTTAGAAAAAAGGCATTTTATGGAGTTTTTTTTATTTTAAAGGCCATTTTCAAACGAGCTTTCCAAATCCTTGAGCATCCTGTATTCAAAGGGAAAACAAGAACTAAACTTAAAAATTGGCTCAAGTACTTTTGTTTTTATCCAATTTTGTGTAGCTCATACTCCATCCTTAAAGTATTTAAGAAGGGTAATTATCTTCTTGGAAATCTAATGAAATTTACTTTTTGGTAATGTAATTTAAATTGAGTTAAGTCAAGAAATCTTGTTAAAATAAGGTAAAGAGGTCGAAGTGTCACGTTTATCTAATTGGGGTCGTCTGTAGCCTCAGTTTTCTTACAAATGTTTCCTAAGGTAGGATGCTTCGTTTTGAGCAAAAGGATAGTAATATGAAACCTTAGAAAGTCTATTTTAGGTTAATGTAATTTAACTTAGTTTAAGATGAGAGATTCTAGGAGAAAAGGACCAAAGTACATATGCTGCCAATTGCAAAACCATAACAGACCATGTCAACTCATGCAACTAGTTCCCATTTCTCACGAGGAATTTTGATGTGATTCAAGTTATATAATAAAAACGACAATTTAAATTCCTTGTGAATTTTGAAGCATCCCTTCTTAGGAAGTGACTGGAACATTAAGGCTTTTAGTAGTTGGAAATTTTGTATATCATCCCAGTAGCTCGTTAGTCTATTAAGTTGATCATTGGAGGGTTGTAGCATAAGTTGGCTTTAAAAAAGGAAAATATCCACCTGCCTAGTTAAAGTTCAGGATGTCCTCTTTCTAATATAAATCAAGTCTGATTAGAGTTAAACATCATTTGCTAAAGTCAGAAGGTCATTCTGCAGTTCACTATTACATGGGTCTGAATATTGAATGATTAATACTCTATGCTTATCCTTATGATTTTGGTGACTTTACGACAGTAGGGTAATATTTATCAAAATCGTGCCTAACATTTGGCATTAAGACTTGAAAAGGGTAGTCACATGAAACTTAGCCAAAGTTAAGAGATTCAAGGAGAAACTCACCAATGTACACAAGCTACGAATTTTAGAACTAAAGCAGACCACTTCAATTCATGCAGCTTGTTCCCACTCCTCATGAAAACTTTTGATTTGATTTAAGTCATATAATAAAAAAGACATCCCAAAAGTTTCTTATGACTTCTAAATCATCCTTGTTGAGGAACTAAATAGAAAGTCATCACTTTTAGTGCTTGGAGATTCTAGATATCAGCCCAGTAACTTATACGTCCACCAAGCTAAATATTAGAGGGTTACAGCAGGAGTTTACTTCAATAGACGGAAAGCATTAACATGCCTAGTTCAAAGTTCAAGATGTCCTCTTTCCAATAAATCAAGTTTCACATGAATTGGACATCATTTGGTCATTCAAATTTGATCTCAAAGATAGAAGGTCCACGAACAATTCCTTGCTGTATAGAAATGAACATTGAATGATTAATAACCATGCTTAGCCTTTTGATTTTTCTGACTTTAGGCATCAATATTTGGCATACTAATATTAAAATCATGCCTAATGTTGGCATTAATACTCTAAAGGACCATGATTTATCCAGCCGAAGTAGAAGGGGAAGTCCTTTTACCTAGTTAAGGGCCATTTTGCAAGCCACCTGAATTCTTATCTTCTAAAAGCAATCTAATGATACAGTAAGCTACTTATTTTTCTAAACAAATAATTAGCATATACATTAGCTTATCGCTTGTCATTTTGATACCACAGTTGGCCACTTCCTCAAGGAAATGAGATGTTAATTATCCCTTGGTTCAGCTAGTCATTTTGGTTATACTTAACTGAATCTAGTTTACTTTCATTTGTAATTAGTCTACTCCTAGATGAAAGAGAGACTTGAGAAAGGATTGTAATGGCTTATATAAGGCCTTCTTGTATGTGTAAAACTAGATCATGAGTTTATGAAAAAGCTTAAGTGAAAGCTATCCTACAAGGTTTGATTCTCTGGTGCAAAAGTCCTAAGGGTTGTATCTCTAAGTTGGTTACTTAGAGTGTTAATCTCTTAGATCCAAATCAAACTACTTACTGGTACGTTTGCTCCATCTAGGGAGCTTAGTTCTGAACAAACCTTCAGTTGGTGGTGGCGATTTTCTACATCTATCTAGCCTCTTGAGTCCAATTCTCTTCTCCCTCCTTTGGATGTGATAAGCTCATTTATTTCTTATAATTATTTAAAAAATAAATTTTCTTGTATTTTCATCTTTACAACCCTAAAAAGTCACAAAAAATTCCGTCCAAATTCAACCATTGAAGTCTAAAACAAATTATAGCTCATAAACCCTCATTTGGATGTGTTTGAGGTATGGAGACACACATTGTTTATTATCAGAGCTTGGCTACCCTCTTAGGCCTTATTTCTAGCTTAAACATATCCCTTAACCAAAACAAAAGCCATATCAAAAAAATCAAAATGCCATCTCTTCAAGAAGGGAGAGAAAGAAGTTAGTTAAGTTAAAGCATGAAATTGACCTCCTTTAGCTAGATATACAACAATGGGGTCTTAAACTTTGTTCTCACATCCTTGATAAAGACAAACAAGTAGACATGCCCTTAACCTTCAATAAAGAATGGCATGTGGACAATGAGGATGATCGGAGCTTGCTCCCAAGGTTTGATGAGCATGAACATAAAGGAAGCGATTGAGAGCTTTTAGACACTTTCAAAGAAGAAAAAAAAAGTGACAAAGATTCTTGAATAATTTAAACAACTCTTATTCCATGAAGAATTCCTTATTCTCAATGAGAATTAGGGATAATTCATTTTCAAGAAGGGGTGATTAAGGTACACAAATTGCCCTCGAAGCTATGCTCACATGACTTTTTCTCACGAGGTAAATTCAGTTCTAAATCATGCTGGACCTTATCATATTTAGGCTTTATCACTTGAGTTTCATAAAAAAAGGAATTTTAGGGAGTTTTATTTGAACTTCAAAAGGGAATCTTCCAAAGGGTTTTCAAATCTAAGAGCATCATTCATTCAAGTGAAAAATGTACAATTAAACTTAATAATCAATTCAAGTTAGTTTTGTTTTGTCTAGATCTATGCAATTCATATTCCACTCATAAAATGCTTTTAAGTAGCTAAAATTTTGCTTTTCAGAAATCTAATGAAGTCTGCTTTTAGATAATATAATTAATTTCAATTGGATAGAGTGACCATTGCCAGTACAAGGCAAAGAATCTGAAGTGTCAGTTCTATCTATATTAGATAATGTGCAGCTTCGGTTTTGTTGTAAATGTTCCCTTTACTGCAATGCTTCATTTTAAGCAAAAGTAGTCATATGAAATACTAACAAGTCTATTTTATTTTCATCTAATTTGGCTTAGCCCAAGTCAAGAGCTTCTAAGTGAAAATGACTAGTGTACTCATGCTTCCAGTTTCGGAACCAAAACATACCACTTTAATTCATGAAACTAGTTCCTACTCCTCACGAAGGATTTTTATATGATTCAAGTTTTAGAAGAAAATAGACATCCCATAATGTCTTGTTGATTACTAAGCATCCATTTTGATGCGACTTTGATGTGATTCAGCTTTTAGTACTTGGAGGTTATGTAAATGAGCTATGCAGCTCGTCGGTCCATTACACTGATTGTTAGAGGGTTGCAACAAATGTTGCTTAAAAAGGGTAAAACTTCCAAATGCCTAAATCAAAGTTTAGTGTCTTCTTTCTAATGAAATAAGTTTCACTCGAATCTAACATCACTTGTCATTTGAATTTGATTTTAAACTCAGACAGTCATTCTGCTGTTTACTATGACACAATTCTAGATATAGAATGATTAATAGTCCATGCTTAGCCTTATAATTTTGATGACTTTAGGGAGTCAAATGTCACGTAATATTTATTAAAATAATGGCTAAGCATTGGCATCAAGACTCTAAAGGACCACACTTTATCCTGCTAAGGAAGTGGGGGAAACCCGTTTGTCCAATTTTATGCTCCCTAAATTTTGGTATGACTACTCTAACTTAGTCTATGATTTATCTAACTGAAGAAGGAGGGGAAGTCCTTTTACCTGGCTAAGGCCCATTTTGTAGGCCACCTAATTTCTTATCTTCTAAAGGCAATCCAATGATGTAGTAAGTTGCTTATTTTTCTAACCAAATAATTAGCAGATATAGTAGCCTATCTCTTGTAATTTTGATACCACAGTTAGCCACTTGCTCAAGGAAATGAGGTATCAATTATACCTTAGTTTAGCTAGTCATTTTAGTTATACTTTACTGAATCTAGTTTACTCTCATTTTTAATTAGTCTACTCCTAGAGGAAAGAGAGACTTGAGAAAGGATTGTAATGGCTTATATACCTATTTCTTGTACAAGTATATTATTAGTTGATGAAAAAGCTTGAGTGAAAACTCTCCTATGAGGGTGGATTCTTCTATCCCAATGTCCTAACGTGATGTTTGGTTGGATGCAATGTAATGAAAATATAATAAATGAACTTTGTAATGCAATTATAATTACTTAGTTTCTAGTAATCACAATTGCAAGATAGTTTTTATACTGCAATACTCTCATACAACCAAACCATGTAATAAAAACATAATCACAAACTTATTTTCATTATAAAGTTGATTACATCTAACCAAGCATTACATAGGTGTTGCATTTTGATGGGGATTAAGCTATCCAAGGCTCAGCTAGTTCCAAAGGGTTATAAGGAAGCCATGATTGAGCTCCTCGGGTCACAAGGATAGGCTCAAAATTGAAAAAGATACTAAGGGCAAAAACTAACTAAGAGGAGCTAAAAGGCCTGGTTTTGTAAGCTTGATTATTAAAGCCTATACATTGTTTAGGGAGCTTAAATCCAACATTTTAGGAACCTGTTTATGTTAGCTTTAAGGGCATAAAAAGAGTTTTAGGTTAAGTTAGAAGCTAATAAACCAAATGGAGACAAAACCCAAAAAGTAGCAAAAATGATCCAGTTCGGATCACGTAGACCTTTTGGTAAAAGGGCAGAACCCATCCACGTCTAAATTTACTCATATGAAATTAGAGACTTCAAGCTTTCCAAGAACTTCTTTTAGTGATTTTGAGCAAGTCCCTGGCATATGTGGATTTTTGAAATTGGGTGATGTGCTCTGAAAGTGATAGGTAGCCCATCCCTTTCACCTTTTATATCAGCTTGCTTTTTGGTCTCTTAGTTCCTATTGGCTATCCCGATTGGCCCTTTTAAAATGCTTGTTGTAAGACCCGCATTCTTTGTTTTCCGCTATGCTAACCGTATTACCTTTTTTTTCGTTATAAAATCGTATTTTTAGTAACCATATGAGTTAAATGATTATTGATGTGCTTTCGGGAGCTATAATTTTATTAAAAAGGATTATTGTTGTTATTATTGATTTTAAAGTTAATTCATGCTGTTTTTGCCCTTAAATTATATCGATAGTTTAATTTAGTCGTTATTCGATTTATTGAGTCGTTTCCCGAATATGATTAGGACTTCAACCTTAGAATTAGTTTCGAGGTTTATGAAAATCGAACCGTGACGTATTTGGGAATGAATAGTCGATAGAAGGTCATATTAACGATTCAGGTTTAGAGTTTGGGATACGAACTAAACTAGCGATCCTTGTTATTAAATAGCTTGAAATAAAAAGAACGAGAAGGGAGGGGTATTTTGGTAATTATGTGTAGGGCTTTTCTTCCTCGCCCTTCACGCGACCCCACCCCCCCTGAGCACACTCTCTCTCTCTCACTGCTCGTTCTTCTTCTCCCTCCTCTCCATCGACCATGCACACGGCTCAACCTGCAGAGTCCCACCGGAATTTTCGCCCCACCCAGCACGAAAGCCTTCGAATTTCACCCCCCAGAACCTTACAAGCCATTGACACGAATTTCGGCGAAAACAGAGCACAATTAACCGTGGTTATCGTTGATTCTGGCGAGGGTTTCGAGAGCCGGTTGTGTGCCCAGAACTCAGCCAAGCAATCCCGTTTCTAGTTGCCTCAAATCCCCTCTAAATCGGGATTAAAATTGCAACTTCAAGCATCAAGTTAGTGAGTGAGAGTTTGGGTGAAATTAGGGTTCAAATTGGGCGAATTGGGGACGGTTTGGGGGCTTGTTCGTGCGTTAGTGAGCAAGAGCCGGGGATTGAAATTGTTCGAGCCCCAGAGTCGAGCTGGTAGCCTTGGATTCGAGCCTCTAGCTTGGAGTCCAGGTGGGTGCTCCTCGCCTCATAAATTAGTATTAATTTTGCAAATGTTTTAGCAGAATCGATGTTGCATGTTGGACTAGCGTAGCCAAATTTGTTAGAATGTTCTGCCTGAGATTGGATTCTGAGATGAAACATACATGTTTAGCTTCGAAGTGGATCAATTTTGTTAGTTCATGTATGAGATTTAATTTCGAAACAATTTATATATGTTTAGCTTCGATTCGAATCAATTTAGGTGAATTATGCATGAGATGTTAATTCAAAACGAATCATGTACGTTTAGCGTCGATTCGAATCAATTTAGGTGAATTACACATGAAATGTTAATTCAAAATGAATCATATACGTTTAGCGTCGATTCGAATCAATTTAGGTGAATTATGCTTGAAATGTTAATTCGAAGTGATTTACATATATTTAGCTTCCATTCGAATCAATTGACGTAAATTATACCTGAAATGTTAATTCGAAGTGGCTTATATATGTTTAGCTTCAATTCGAATTAATTGACGTAGATTATGCCTGAAAAATTAATTCGAAATGAATTATGTATGCTTAGCTTCGATTCGAATCAATTTAGGTGAATTATGCATGAAATGTTAATTCAAAACGAATCATATACGTTTAGCGTCGATTTGAATCAATTCAGGTGAATTATGCATGAAATGCTAATTCAAAACGAATCATATACGTTTAGCGTCGATTCGAATCAATTTAGGTGAATTATGCTTGAAATGTTAATTCGAAGTGATTTACATATGTTTAGCTTCCATTCGAATCAATTGACATAAATTATACCTGAAATGTTAATTCGAAGTGGCTTATATATGTTTAGCTTCAATTCGAATTAATTGACGTAGATTATGCCTGAAAAATTAATTCAAAATGAATTATATATGCTTAGCTTCGATTCAAATCAATTTGGTTAATTCAAGCTGAAAGTTTTAATTCGAAGTAAGGTAAGTATGTTTAGCTTAGGTTTGAATTTATTTACTTAACGCATGCCTGAAGATGTCATTCGAAATGGATTATAAACTCTTAGAATTAACGTATATATGATTAGTCGTGTCATAATCATATATGAATCATAATCATATATGAATCATAATCATATATGAACTTCGAAATGAGTCGTAATTATTTAGAATTAACGTATAAACATGCTTAGTTAGTTCATAATCGTTGGTTAATTTCAAAGTGAATTGTAAGAGTTTAAAATCAACGTATATGAAAGTTTAGTCGTTCCATGATCGTTTATAAACTTCGAAGTGAATCGTTTTATGTTTAAATAGAGACTTTATTCATGTTAAGCTTGAAAGGCATGAATAGTTAAGCTTGAATGGCATGAATAGGCTCAAATGTAACTTCGAATCGATACTTGTCTATTTGATTGAATTATGCTTATGAAACAGCTCTGGAAATAATATTTGAATGACGAACTAAGCATGTCTATGTCCCTTAACTGAAATATATGAATGTAATCGTGTTTTATGCTTAGTTGGTTTAACTTAGCTTGCTAAACGTCCGTTGCAAGTTAAGATCGTATGAATGCCTATTATATATATATATATATGAGTGCATGGTTATAACGGTTGGTTGCAGCATACTGCTATTTGTTAGCTGTATATTCAGTAAGTTAAGCATTGGTAAATTGCGTAAGTTTATGTATTGCTTTTCTGTATATTCTAATGATTAGGATGCCAAATTGTAAATTAAAAACCGAGATGGTAGTTGGATGGCTTGAGGAAGAACTATGAGTGGTTCGAGGTTCTTGTGGTACGGTGCTTATGAGGAGGGAGTCTGGGTTATGAATTAACCGCAACCGTGTGGATTGCGAGGCCATGTGTGGCTCATTGTATTGAAATCATTATGAAGTGCTTGAATGTAATACGTGTAAATCCCTTCCCTTTATATGTCAAAAATGCAATATGTATATGAGAGTGATGTTTTTGCAAAGGATGTTTCTCATGTTTTCAAACTACTAATAGCCATGACTAATAGCAAGCAATGGCCTATCTTAGCTACACAAACATTATTTGGGAGTGAACCTGCTTGAACGGGGGAATCCCTAAAACGTTTTTATAAAGGTGTGAGTTGTATGATAAGTGATTTTACCAGAAGAAACAATAAAATTATTAGCCGTTATGACCCATACGCTTTAAAGTGGCTTAGATAATGTGCTTCGAACAATATGAAAAGAACAATGTTAACCTAGGGGAAGGTCCGAAAACCCTAGAGGCCCTGACGAGGGTTAATGTAATGGTCCGATATGTTAGATATAGCCATCCCGGGAGTAAGAGCTTAAGTGTGAGCGGTAGATCTCACTATGGGGTTGAGAATAGATTTCACCCAACCAGCACCTGTAATGATCTTATGTCAAAAGTATTTTCGTACTAAGTTAAAAAAAGCAATTGGCCTTTGCCATTTTAAACGATTAAAAAGGAAAGGAAGTTCTTTTTATGCGAGCCTAAAAGGCTATATGCAATGATTTATGAAAAGCTTATAAGGGTCGTTACACGGCCAAAATAAAATGAAACTTCCTTTTAAGGCTAAGAAAACTTTTTCAACGAAAGAAAGAAAGCTTTCAATTAATGGGCAATGAGATGACCCTCAACATGTTTGAATGTGGATTCTACTATGATGTGGCCTCATCCTTATCCATATCAAACCTGTCTGATTCGAAGTGCACGAATTGAGAAAGAAAGTTATAGCATGTTAAAAGTTCCATGAACGAAGGCATCTTTCCCAGAAGAATGAACGTTGATATGTGAATAGCCTACGAGGGTGTCATGTAGCTTGATATGATGATTAATAACATATAAATGCTTGATATGTGTTTATGTGTGCCTTATGTATATTGTATGAATGAAATGCCAAGAAAAGTGTGATTATGAAAAGAGATAACCTTATGTGCACATCATACGATGATGGTTCATGGGTAGTTTAAATGGAATGCTAAGAAGTTATGTTATAAAAAGAAAGATCCCTATGCTTAACCCTCGATGCTTACTTATGTGCTTAACTACTTGTTATTCAAGGAATTTAGTCATTGAGGGATCTAGAAATATGTTTGAGTGGTTAAGATGAAGTTTTTGTTCAGCGATCCTTCCATAAGGATTTTATGGACGCCTAATATGATAGTAAAGTATGAATACGTGATATGTAGCTATTAAAGATATTACTGCCTGCAACGGTTTTGATTTTAAGGGGGTTGGGGGACACTCACTGAGCGTGTGGCTGCTCATCCCACTACTCTTTCCCTTTTTCCCCAGGTTTTCTTTACAATAGGAAAAAATTGAATCAGCTATGTCAAGATAGAATCTGTTCATGCTTGCAACGTGTCGTTTATACTCATTTGAGGGGATCTTACGTGTTTAATGAAGTCATGTTATGTATTCTTAGTTTGAAATTTTTGTAAACAGGTATTCTAAGTTCATGTAATGCATATTGTTTATGAGTCGCTCTGTACGGCCTTATGAGGCAACCATCTAGTTAGTTAGATGTCTTTTGATTAAAGTTAGTTATGTTTTGGGATGTAAACCCCAATACTCCGGTTGTGTGAACGGTTGAGTTGTATCTTCCATTTCTTCTTTATTCATGAATTAATCTGATTGGTGTACTCCGAGCGAGTGGCTTGTTAAGTTATGAACTCCGGCATGTGGCCGGTGAGCTTCTTTTAAATGTTTTACGCTTCCGTTAAATTGCAGGGATTTATTGTAAGGCTTATAGCCTGGAAACGGTCGGTTTTTAGGGAAAACTCTGTCCATTTCGTCCTAGGAATTAAGTAAGACGTAAGAAAACGTAACACTCCTGACCTTAGAGGTTGGGGGTGTTACATTGATGGTATCAGAGCAAGGCCCTGTAACCATAGGCCACGACCTGAGTCTTGCATTTCATACAGTTACCTAGGAACGTATTTAGGATGAGGTGCTATATGTCGTGCCTTTGTGTGCAAATGTACTCTTTGATATGAAAGTTGACGCGTCTAGTGGACTATGTACGGCTTTAGTAAGCTTATTGATTGCATAAGTGAGCCTTATACTAGAGTATGGACTGAAGGACTCGTGTATTTGTGAGTGAGCTAAGTGTTAGCTTAGCAGCGATTGTTTTAAAAATGCGCCTTGGTGACTTAAATCAAAATTTAAAGTGTACTGGCGTTGAACCGAAACGATTGGAAATGTCTAAAGTCTAAGCACATCCTTGCCCTTAAGATACGATTTGCTCCTCGGGCCCCATAATAGAGTGAGTAGACGTACTTAATGGTCGGTAGGGATAGAGCTAGAGGCAGTTGGACTGTTTCTAGTTTGAAAATCTAGAGAATTTGAAAGTTAAGGTCCTTTCTAAATAGTGAGTTAAGATCCTTACTTCGCATTGAAAGATTTCTAATTATGTAGTTAGGCTTTAACGCCGCATTTGAAGGCTTGCATTTGCTTTGTGTGACGCTCGAGCCTGTGCTACTGTCGTAAGTTTCTATACGCAACTAAATGTTTTGGATGTATACCTACCGAGATACTTATAGTGCTTGATGTGTCAATGACAAGTTATAAGTGATTAAGGATTACCTTTCTTGACTGAAGATTCCTTTAGATAGTGCCCCTTTTGCATGGATTTTCAATTGTTAAGGGAACGAAGCGAGAACCTTGTTTATGCGCGTGTTAATGTGATGGTTGTGATATGGTCTTATTTTGTTGCCAAAGTGTTATCCTATATATGTGTTATTCACACTTAGGTGTGGAGTTTTCCTTACATCCCTATATGTGACTATTGTCGCCCTTGAGTCAGCTAGGCATCATGCTCATGGTAACATGGAATGCCATTTTTATTATAGGCTTCAAAGTTCCCCAACCATATTAACCCTATCACACCTAGAGTGGAGATATAAGGAATGACCTGACGGACTTTGGAACTGTTATACCACATGCATCACCCCGTTATCTTATGAGGTAACAATTTGTACCTTTCAGCATTCTCTTAAGCATTAACACCAAGGGCAGAGGCCAGAGTACATCACGATAGAAGGTAGAGCCACCCCCATGTGTGCTAAAAGTTCCTTGAACCTCTGCAATTACCCTATGAAGCAAATAGGTCACAAAGTCTCAATGTATGTCCGTAAGACTAGTAATGCCACTGTTCTTACCCCTTGTTATTTAACTAATGGCTAGTCTATAGTTACTTTGGAAAAGCCCAAGGCATACCTTTGACCCTAGAATGCTATTGAGGATTGCTATCGTTTATACTCGTCTAGGTGACTTTTGTACAACATCATTGTGAACCATTGTGTTTTAAAGCATGCCATGTTTTCATAAACATTTAGAAGCCTATATCGTTATATGAAATGGTGTGTATGGTTATTCGTATGTTTCATAAGTGAGAGGTATAGTAAATAAACCACTTGGTACGTGATTAATTTAATTCTGGTTGAGTGCGCCACTGAGTTGGCCAAATAATTCAAACTACGTGAGTGTTTGCTTCGTATAACCATGCTTATCTAATTATAGCATAGCAAGTGGCTAACTGTGAACATACCTCATAACATGACCACGCGACTGTGGCCTTTGCATTCGAATGCTTACCCTTGTATGTATCATTGCATGATGTGCTAAGATATTTGTAATGGTAGCGAAGTTACTCATTGTCTATATGCCTAAGTTCTATGTTTCATATGTTTGATTGAGTGGCTAAAAACTCATATGCCTAGCAAAAAGATCTTGTGACCATAGGGGTTTCATTCGCATTTATTGGCCTTGTACCTTCTTTGCCTAGACTATATGACATGGCAGCGTACTTACGACCATATTTGAATGCGTGACTTAAAGGAGTATGAATGGATGTGTGTAAAACAATCCCTGGCAGGTTATAACTGAGTGTCCTGGCATAGTATGACTGAGTTAGCCGCATCATGTCTTGCATGCTGAATTTTATGGGTACATGGTAGGTTTCATAGAGAACCTTGGATAGGGCTTTGTTAGCCATCATATATGCTGCCAACGCTGTCTTACTATACTTTGATTAGCATGTTTGGCCTTTCCTTCAACCTAGTTGTTTTATAGCTAAACACGACACCGTTTGGTATAGTACCACTATCATTTCTCGGGTTACATCTACGTACATACATACTTGCTCGTAAGAACCTATAAGAAGCGGCATTGCGTTGGTTAAACTCAAAGTCTGTTTTCCCTATAAGATTGCAAATTCCCCAAGTGACGATGCCTTGGGAAGCCACCTTACCCTGGCAGTTAAACCCTTGTGGAACGATAGTTGAGTTATGTAAGAGCAATATTAGGTATGAGGAATCCTTTGCTAAACCCGCCACAACCAAGAAACCATGTATCAACCTCCCATGAACAATTAATGTATGGATACGTACAGGCCTATTGCTGAGTATTGACCCACATCCCTGTTATCTAACTTCCCAAGTTGTTTCCTTGCATGACTAATGGGTTGTATATTTATCCTCTTGTAAGTTGTGTACCATGTGTGTGTGATGGATTGATTCATGCTGCATGTGATTCTTGGCTTGAAAACATTGAGTTATCAATTTCATGTGATGTCATTATGCTAAGGTGATCCTACGTGATGCTTTGAGTTGCTCTTATCACTCTAGAGTGTCATAGGGTCTCAGAGTTAACCGTTATGACCCTTATTCTTTGCGGCGTGACGTCATACCCTTGGACGCCAACCCATAGCGATGCATGTGCATAGAACTCCTTGTCATGATACGAGTGGTGTGTAGGTGATTCAAGTCCTTGTCCCTTTCGAAATGAGTTTAATATGGTTTTCCACGCCAACTCATTTGCCTCTCTTCAATGTGATTTGCCCTTGGCGCCTAAATAGAGCGAATAGACGCTTGAAGAGATTGGCGAGGAGCAGACTGGATACCAGTAGCCTTTTGCTTTTAATTTGAAAGAAGCAGTGATTGCATAATGAAACCTTTTTGAAAACCTATTGCGTAGATCCTAATAGCATGCGTTCGTTCTAGGAAAGACAGAACTTAGGTTTAGAACTTTGAGGACGAAATTTTTTTAAGGGGGGAAGAATGTAAGACCCGCATTCTTTGTTTTCCGTTAAGCGAACCTTTTTACATTATAAATTCGTATTTTTTGCAACTATATGAGTTAAATTATTATCGATGTGCTTTTGGGAGTTATAATTTTATGGGATTATTATTGCTATTATTGATTTTAAAGTTAATTCGTGCTGTTTGCGCCCTTAAATTATATCGATAGTTTAATTTAGTCTTTACTCGATTTATTGAGTCGTTTCCCGAATACGATTAGGATTTCAACCTTAGAATTAGTTTCGAGTTTTATGAAAATCGAACCGTGACATATTTGGGAACGAATAGTCGATAGAAGGCCGTATTAACGATTCAGGTTTAGAGTTTGGGATACGAACTAAACTAGCGATGCTTGTTATTAAACAGCTTGAAATAAAAAGAACGAGAAGGGAGGGGTATTTTGGTAATTATGCGCAGGGCTTTTCTTCCTCGCCCTTCACGCGACCCCCCCCCGAGCACACTCTCTCTTTCTCTCACTGCCCGTTCTTCTTCTCCCTCCTCTCCATCCACCATGCACACAGCTCAACCTCCAGAGTCCCACCGGAATTTTCGCCTCACCCAACCCGAAAACCTTCGAATTTTATCCCCCAGAACCTTACAAGCCGTTGACGCGAATTTCGCACAAGAATAGAGTACAATTAACCGTGGTTATCGTTGATTCTGGCGAGGGTTTCGAGAGCCGGTTGTGTGCCCAGAACTCAGCCAAGCAATCCCGTTTCTAGTTGCCTCAAATCCCCTCTAAATCGGGATTAAAATTGCAACTTCGAGCATCAAGTTAGTGAGTGAGAGTTTGGGGTGAAATTAGGGTTCAAATTGGGTGAATTGGGGGCTTGTTCGTGCGTTAGTGAGCAAGAGCCGGGGATTAGACTTGTTCGAGCCCTAGAGTCGAACTGGTAGCCTTGGATTCGAGCCTCTAGCTTGGAGTCCAGGTGGGTGTTCCTCGCCTCCTAAATTAGTATTAATTTCGCAAATGTTTTAGCGGAATCAATGTTGCATGTTAGACTAGCGTAGCCAAATTTGTTAGAATGTGCTGCCTGAGATTGGATTTTGAGATGAAATATACATGCTTAGCTTCGAAGTGGATCAATTTTGTTAGCTCATGCATGAGATTTAATTTCGAAGCAATTTATATATGTTTAGCTTCGATTCAAATCAATTTAGGTGAATTATGCATGAAATGTTAATTCAAAACGAATCATATACGTTTAGCGTCGATTCGAATCAATTTAGGTGAATTATGCATGAAATGTTAATTCAAAACGAATCATATACGTTTAGCGTCGATTTGAATCAATTTAGGTGAATTATGCTTGAAATGTTAATTCGAAGTGATTTACATATGTTTAGCTTCCATTCAAATCAATTGACGTAAATTATACCTGAAATGTTAATTCGAAGTGGCTTATATATGTTTAGCTTCAATTCGAATTAATTGACGTAGATTATGCCTGAAAAATTAATTCAAAATGAATTATGTATGCTTAGCTTCGATTCAAATCAATTTAGTTAATTCAAGCTGAAAATTTTAATTCGAAGTAAGGTAAGTATGTTTAGCTTAGGTTTGAATTTATTTGCTTAACGCATGCCTGAAGATGTCATTCGAAATGAATTATAAACGCTTAGAATTAACGTATATATGATTAGTCGTGTCATAATCGTATCTGAATCATAATCATATATGAATCGCAATCATATATGAACTTCGAAATGAGTCGTAATTATTTAGAATTAACGTATAAACATGCTTAGTTATTTCATAATCGTTGGTTAATTTCAAAGTGAATTGTAAGAGTTTAAAATCAATGTATATGAAAGTTTAGTCGTTCCATGATCATTTATAAACTTCGAAGTGAATCGTTTTATGTTTAAATAGAGACTTGATTCATGTTAAGCTTGAAAGGCATGAATAGGCAAGCTTGAATGGCATAAATAGGCTTAAATGTAACTTCGAATCGATACTTGTCTATTTGATTGAATTATGCTTATGAAACAGCTCTGGAAATAATATTTGAATGACGAACTAAGCATGTTTATGTCCCTTAACTGAAATATATGAATGTAATCGTGTTTAATGCTTAGTTGGTTTAACTTAGCTTGCTAAACGTCCGTTTCAAGTTAAGATCATATGAATGCCTATTACATATATATATATACATATATATATGAGTGTATGGTTGTAACGGTTGGTTACAGCGTACTGCTATTTGTTAGCTGTATATTCAGTAAGTTAAGCATTGGTAAATTGCATAAGTTTATGTATCGCTTTTCAGTATATCCTAATGATTAGGATGCTAGATTGTAAATTGAAAACCGAGATGGTAGTTGGATGGTTTGAGGAAGAACTATGAGTGGTTCGAGGTTCCTGTGGTACGGTGCTTGTGAGGAGGGAGTCTGGGTTATGAATTAACCGCAACCGTATGGATTGCGAGGCCATGTGTGGCTCATTGTGTTGAAATGATTATGAAGTGCTTAAATGTGATACGTGTAAATCCCCTCCCTTTATATGTCAAAAATGCAATATGTATGTGAGAGTGATGTTTTGGCAAAGGATGTTTCTTATGTTTTCAAACTACTAATAGCCATGACTAATAGCAAGCAATGGCCTATCTTAGTTACACAAACATTACTTGGTAGTGAACCTGCTTGAACGGGGGAATCCCTAAAACGTTTTTATAAAGGTGTGAGTTGTATGATAAATGATTTTATCAGAAGAAACAACAAAATTATTAGCTGTTATGGCTCATACGCTTTAAAGTGGCTAAGATAATGTGCTTCGAACAATATGAAAAGACCGATGTTAACCTAAGGGAAGGTCCGGAAACCCTAGAGTCCCTGATGAGGGTTAATGTAATGGTCTGATATGTTAGATGTAGTCATCCCGAGAGTAAGAGCTTAAGTGTGAGCGATAGGTCTCACTATGGGGTTGAGAATAGATCTCACCCAACCAACACCTGGAATGGTCTTATGCCAGAAGTATTTTCGGACTAAGTTAAGAAAAGCAATTGGCCTTTGCCATTTTAAACTATTAAAAAGGAAAGGAAGTCCTTTTTGTGCGAGCCCAAAAGGCTATATGGAATGATGTATGAAAAGCTTATAAGGGTCGTTACACGGCCAAAACGAATGAAACTTCCTTTTAAGGCCAAGAAAACTTTTTCAACAAAAGAAAGAAAGCTTTCAATGAATAAGCAATGAGATGACCCTCAAGCATGTTTGAATGTGGATTCTACTATCATGTGGCCTCATCCTTATCCATATCAAACCTGTCTGATTCAAAATGCATGAATTAAGAAAGAAAGTTATAGCATGTTAAAAGTTCCATAAACGAAGGCATCTTTCCCAGAAGAATGAACGTTGATATGTGAATAGCCTATGAGGGTGTCATGTAGCTTGATATGATGATTAATAATATATAAATGCTTGATACGTGTTTAGGTGTGCCTTATGTATATTATATGAATGAAATGCCAAGAAAAGTGTGATTATGGAAAGAGATAACCTTATGTGCACATCATATGAATGATGGTTCATGTGTAGTTTAAATGGAATGCTAAGAAGTTATGTTATAAAAAGAAAGATCCCTATGCTTAACCCTCGATGCTTGCTTATGTGCTTAACTGCTTGTTATTCACGGAACTTAGTTATTGAGGGACCTAGAAATATGTTTGAGTGGTTAAGATGAAGTTTTTGTTCAGCGATCCTCCCATAAGGGTTTTATAGACGCCTAATATGATAGTAAAGTATGAATACGTGATATGTGGCTATTAAAGATATTACTGCTTGCAACGATTTTGGTTTTAAGGGGGTTGGGGGACACTCACTGAGCGTGTGGTTGCTCATCCCACTACTCTTTCCCTTTTTCCCCAGGTTTTCTTTACAATAGGAAAAAGTTGAATCAGCTATGTCAAGATGGAATCTATTCATGCTTGCAAGGTATCGTTTGTACTCCTTTGAGGGGATCTTACGTGTTTAATGAAGTCACGTTATGTATTCTTAGTTTGAAATATTTGTAAACAGGTATTCTAAGTTCATGTAATGCATGTTGTTTATGAGTCGCTGATAATTCATATTTTATATGTAATTTTCTCCTTCATTTCACCAACTTTTGAGTCTTTGAAATATATTTTATGAGATAATAATGCCTATTTTATGTGATTTTTTTGTGGAAATAAAATAGAAGAATTTAGACGGAGTTATTCAGTTCTACTCGGATATCTCATATGTGCAACGCCTAGAGTACAAGCTCAAGAGGAAAAAGAAAAAACCCAACCAAAGCTTCATCACCGCCAGCCCAGCGTCGCGGCCCAGAATCTCGGCCCAAATCTCCATACTAGCATCTCTCCTTCTCTCAGCCCTCTTCTCCCTCCGTCTAGGCTTGTTATGTTCGGCCCAGTTCACCTTCTCCCTCTTATCTCTCCACCCCTCCTTCCCGTGTGGGATTAGGCTTGGTCGGCCCAAACGCTCCACTAGTCCCACATTAGCCTAGCTGCTTTATCTCCATTTTTCCCACATGGCTCATTTTTAACCTAGTCAAATGTCATTAATCAACATTAATTTTATACTTATGACCAGCCATAACCATGCATGTAACATCCCAAATTAATTGGAATTAATTTCCACTAATTTTGGGGGTATCCTAAGGGGTGGATTTTCCACTATAAAAGGGGCCATAGGTACACACACACACACAATCATCCACTCTCTTACTCAAGCATCTTCTTATTCTTCCATCTTTCATTTTTCTAGAGAGAATCTTTGTAAGACAAGATCATTTGGGTTGAGGGGTTAAGAAAAAAATAAGCTTCGCTAGCTATTTTTCTCTTCTTTTCTCATCTCATTTGTGAGTCAAATTTGAGATTTTATACTAAGTTTCATAATTTTATGTAATTGAGTATAAGGTTTGGACATAGGAAGTGAAATATACCAATTCCAATAGTATTTTCACTAACTATGGCCGGCTAAACTACTCATTCTAGGATTAGGATAGATTCTTGGTAATAATATTATTTTGCTAATTTCTTATAGGGTTATTTTTGTCTCTTTTGCATAATCTTGAGTTTACATTTGATCATCATCTACTTATGCATTTTAATACTAATGTTTAATTATGTTGATGACACTAGTTTAATTTGCTATCTCAAATGAATATTAGATCTTGCAGGCTAATATGATGGTTATGTAATTGGGCTTAAAATTATAATTGTTTAAATTGAATAATTTATGCTAGAAATTAGATGAGTTATGCCAAGAAAGAATAGTTCATGTTAAACCACTAGATAAATTATGTCACTTTATAATTATAATCATCTTTTTAATTTATAACCTAATGTTTGTAGCTTAGGTTGAACAAGAGACAAATTGAATCCCCATTTGAAGTAGTAATCAATATTGGCATCAAAGGTGAAATCCGAAATCCTAGATTTTTCTCCTATTTGAATTCTCTCTACTTTACTACTCACTTACTCTTCTTTTGTTCCTTAAATTATATTGATAATCGAACTCATAAAATTGTGATTATTCTTTATAATCGGAAAGGGTAAGTTTAAGAATCACTATTGTTCCTCGTGGGATCGACACCTCATGCTCGCTAGTCTATAATTAACCTTGTGCACTTGCAAGTAAAAAGGGTTTTAAAACATAGAACATAAAACCACATCAGTCGCTCTGTACGGCCTTATGAGCCAACCATCTAGTTAGTTAGATGTCTTTTGATTAAAGTTAGTTATGTTTTGGGATGTAAACCCCAATACTCCGGTTGTGTGAACCGTTGAGTTGTATCTTCCATTTCTTCTTTATTCATGAATTAATTTGGTTGGTGTACTCCGAGCGAGTGGTTCGTTGAGTTATGAACTCCGGCGTGTGGCCGTTGAGCTTCTTTTAAATGTTTTACGCTTCCGTTAAATTGCAGAGATTTATTGTAAGGCTTATGGCCTGGAAACGGTCAGTTTTTAGGGGAAACTCTGTCCGTTTCGTCCCAGGAATTAAGTAAGACGTAAGAAAACGTAACGCTCCTGACCCTAGAGGTTGGGGGTGTTACACTTGTAATGGCTTTAAAGTCTTTTTCCCCTATAATTATGCTTCTTTATAGATTTAAAAGTCATATTTGATGTTGAATGAAAGTTGTGATTGACTCCTTCTCTTGCTTATCTTCGTTTTGGCTAAACAAAGCGATGATTAAGTGAGTCTAATCTATCTTATGGTGGTGTGTCTCATCTGTAAGAGTGATTAAGTGAGTCTAATCTATCTTACAGTGGCATGTCTCATCTCCAAGAGTGATTAAGAGCCCTAGCATTTGTCAAGGGGTGTGCCTTATCCTTGTTCATGCTAGTTTATCTCTTTTGCTCTATTGTGCTAGTTTCGGACTTTTCCATTTCCCCTCATCTTTTTGGGTGTTGGTTTGCCTTTTTCTTACCTCAAACACCTTGTCCGCTCTTGATAAATCATATTTGGTATTAGATCTTTTGGCTAACCATCTTATTATGAAGGTTTTAACCCCGAACACAACCCTTTAGGTTAAATACAAAAACAACCCACAAAGAGCTCAGTTTCATTACTTTCGCCATGAGTGGTTGTATGACTTTGGAGGAGAGTTTTGAGGCCCTAATGAGGAACTATGAAGACAAGAACCAAAATGAGTACTTGGGGAAAGAACTTGCTAGTGCCATGAATACAAGGAGGAGGAACCTCTACGGCACCTTCTTTCAATTCATCTGAATCTGTCCTAGAAGAAGAAGAAGAAGAAGAAGAAGAAGAAGAAGAAGAAGAAGAAGAAGAAGAGGAAAGCAATCCTTTTGCTTCCTCAAATGGGGAAGAATATAGGAGGCTAGGAAGAAATGAAGGGCTCCTACTCATTAGCAAGATTTCAAAGTTGAGATCTTAAAGTTTGAAGGTCGTTAAGACCTGAATGAGTTCTTAGAATAGCTCTAAACTTTAGGGAGGATCTTTGAGTACAAGGATGATGGATATCAGCCCATGCAATCCTCAATTAGCCCTAATCATATTTTTTCAACCTACGCATAAGCTGATTTTGTGCATTTAATCTCCTAAACCTCCAAGAGGTTTAGGCCCTTTTCTTTTGTTAGGATATTAATTAACATCCTAAACTTTTAGACGATGCTAAAAGAGTCAAGTCAAGTCGAGTTTAGCATGAAAATCTAAGCCCTAAACTAAACCATTCTGGTTTAGGCCATTTTTGAATATGTTTCAGTTTTAAGTGGATTCATCAACCCAAACTTAATTTAACTTTGATTTCTTTACGAAGAGAGTTTATTGACATTCTAATAAACTTAATTATGCAATTAAATCAGTTTTAAATTAAGTATTTTTGTCCAAACTTTCAAAGGAATCGAAACAGAAGGTCCCCGGTTCAGGCCAGCAACATACCTAGCTTTTGTGAGCTTAATTACTTAGGCCTCTTTGAGGTTTAAGTCAAATATTTTGTTATAGAATTGAAGTTCAGGAAGTTATCTTTCCAAAAAATAAGTTTCAGTGGATTTGGACGTCATTTGCCCATCTAAATCAGTCTTTAAATCCAGACTGTCCACACTGCCCGGTTGAGCCAGAATATACCTGATTTTGTTTTTGTTGATTCATAGCCTTAATGATGTCCAAACTATGTAGTTCTTTTTTTTTTAATAGTTAGTTTAGGATGTCTAGTAAGCAAGCATGTCAAGAAAGTCCATAACAAGAAGGCCAAGTCATCCAGTCTAGCCCAAGAAACCGAGCTGCTAGTTTTACGATTGATTTTGTACGGTTTGGTTAATCATGCTAGTTGAGCCTCCTAATGATGTGTTAATGTATATTTATAAATAGTGGGGATAGCTGACATCTTTAGGTTCCCCCCATGCAATGAAACCTAACATTGCTCATCAAATTGGGGTGGCACGATGCGAGGCAAAATCGAGGACACACGGCACCTCGGTAGTCGATTGCTTAGCCAAGAGGGTTAACCCTCTTAGGAGGGTTTTCTTCAGCAACCTATGTACTTGCTTGGCTATCTATAGAAGCTTAGTCATCTTATGACTCATCAAATCCGAAAACGCCATGTGGGTTAAGGAGGAGACACCATTTTGCAAGCATGTAAATGTCCACTATGTGTTTGAGGTGGCAGCCATGTAAAGACTATACTTTTGATGTGGCAACCATGTAAAGCAGACCCTCTAGGCAAGGAAATCATAACTAACCTACCTAGAATCATTAGGAATGAGTTTAGTAGATCATTTCGTTAGCTACTAGGCTCATCATTTATACTCGGCTTAGTTTAAAGACATGCATTGTAATTTAGTTAAGTAAGTATGCTTAAGCGGTTTTCTAATCATTAAGTAACCTCTTAATAGTTACCTAGTGAAGAGGGAAAGGCCTTGGACATATATTATAAACAGTCCAAGAAGCTCATTTTGTAATCAGTTTGTGAGTTTAATGAAAGTTAAGTGCTGCTCCTTGAATGAGTGTTCGAAATCCTCTACTTGCTTATCTCTAATTAGGCCGATTAGAGTGGTGATTAAGTGAGTCTTAATCCTTGATTTGGTGGTGTTTCTGTATCCTTATCAAGATTAAGGGCGCTAAGCTTGTTCTTGGTGGTGAAATCTGTATCTAAGAATAGGTTTAGTTTTCACTAGATTAATCTTTGGTGGTGAAATCTGTATCCAAGGATTAGTTTAGCTTCTATCTATTCCTTACGTTTTAGCTAATTTACACCTAGCTATAACGTGTTTCTTTCTTTGAGTTTGTCCCTTGATTGTAATCTTTCATGGTTTAACTTACACTCTTGAAGAGAGTTAAGCTTAACCCCTGATAGATACATCAGAGGATGTGCGCAAAGATAAGAAGGTGAAGCTTGTGGCTCTCAAGCTAAGGAAGTAATCATTATGTGGAAAACATGATCAAAAAGAGGGCAACAAGGAACAAACCTAAGATTAAAAGTTGAGAGAAGATGAGAACTAAGTTCAAAGGCCGATTCCTTTGTCCACCCTATCTCCAAGATAGCTACTCAAGCTTCAGAATCTTTGGTAAGGAAGTATGAGAATGGAAGACTTCGTTAGGGAGTTTGAGAAACTCCTTCTCAAATGTGACCTTGAAGAGGCCGAAGATCAAACTATTATGGGGTACTTGGGTGGCCTTGATCCAAGGTATGCCAATGTAGTTGAATTCCAACAATACTCTTCTTTTAATGTCTGTGTCCTTGCTCACCGAGTTAAATGACAAAAGAAAGCCAAGCCCTTTAAGATAAAACTTTCCAGAACCCCTCTAGCTTTCACCTTCAACGAGGGGAGTTTCTAACCCCCACCTAAGCTTACTCCTCCTCTTCCTCTTAACCTCCAAGGAACCCACCATCACAAAACAAACCCCCTCCTAGTTCTAACTCAAACAGGAGGTGCTATAATGTCAAGGCTTAGGCCATATGTAGACACCAAAAAATGGTATCTTATTTTTAATTAGACAAGATGAAAATTATAACCTAACCTATACACTTGGAGCCCAGTAGAGTAATTGTTGAATTCGAGCCCAAAAGGCTAATATAGCCTAAGAAGCCTAAATGAGCTCGAATTGATAATATTCGATATTCTTTTGAGATCCACTCTAGTGAATATAAAATTATTGAGCTTAAGCATCAACATTTTTAATTGAATAAGCTTTCTAATGATAAATTGTGCTCCAAACTCCGATAAGCAATGGAAAATATATAAGTCGAACTTTTGGAATTGTGATGAAAATAACACCTACTCACTATTTTCTTATATCTTGTTCCACACTTATCTAAAAATTATGCAATTAGTTTTATTAGAAACTAAACTCAATAAGCTTTCAGGCAAAAAAAGAATCACTTAAAAGACGTGAAAGTTATGGTTAAAACAAATTCGACTTTCTATAGCCCAGCCTAGGAACCCAGGCGGGGTCCTATAGATTGACACTCGGCCAGGCTCCCTCTCCTCGGTTCTTTTTCTACTAGACGGGAAACTGGAATTCTATTCTGATTAGTTTAGCAAGACTAATTGGTTAGAATCCTAGCTGAATGAGTGGACTTGTTTAGCTTAACCTTAATGGGATTAGGATTAGGTCTCTTATTTCAAAACCGATTCAGATTATCCCCTCAACCACTATAAATACCACTAGGGGTTAGGGGGATCGAATTTGATGAATCAATAAGAGAGGAATGAGGCATCAAAACACATCAAAATATTAGATAGAGGAGAGCATCAAAATTATGGGGAGAAATACTCCGTATATAAAAGGTAGAGAATTAGGTTAACTGTTAAAAAAGGCATCACTCTGCTGGTTTTCTAGGTAAATCAGGTGGGTTATCCCAAGGGCAAAAACTCATCCTTACCCTTCTACTATATTCCGCTTTTATGATTTTTTATATTAAATTACCAAAGATGTAATCTTTAGGTAATCCTTGTTCATTATAACTTATTTACTTTACTTTTGTTTGCATCGGATGAAAGTTTGCTCATTTTCCATGATTACATGAATGATTCTAATTGGTTACATGGATGTAAGTATGATTAAGTTTTAATTTTCCATATTGATTAGCAAAGGCCATCAGCGCTGACAGTCAATGATGGGGTGCACTCCATCAGATCACTGTACCTTTGCCCCCAAATCTAGAACCTCGGTTCCACATCAAAGAGTCGGGATGGGTCCTCACACTAGGGACAGTTCGGGGCCTTTCCAAAACCTTTTTGAAGCAACTTAAATTTATCCCTTTAGTATCCCTACCAGTATGGTAAGTTTCAAAACTGTTATAGCTTTTAAGTTTTCCTGAAACTCACTAGCAACCCTATTTAGCTAAAGGCTAGTTCTTTGTTTTTTTAATTTGTTCATGTACTGCAAGGCTTAAGGAAAACATATTTGGATTTAGGTGGTAGAAACTACCTGTACCCGAATCAGGATACCTGACCTGACCCAGGAGCCCTCCCGGATTCCTGGATCAGGCCTGTATCCTGGTTCTGGGCTAAGTCGAGGAAACTATCACGGCCTAAACAACAACAACACTACCTCCCAATGTGGGTCCCACTTTCGCAAGATCTGGGGAGTCCAGCTATAGGCAACCTTACCCTTACCGGCAAAAAACTGCCATGTCCTAACTCTAGTAAAAATGGACCTGGTCCTACCCAGGATACCTTTTCGAATTATCTAGCTGGGCCCAGGCCCATTCTTTGTAACCTTGTAGACTAGCACTGCGTAGACACAAAGAAAATCAAACATTAAAAACTTGTAATTTCTAGAAAAACATAAAAGTGCATAGCAATGAGTTCTAAGCCATTCGTGGGGGGCTGCACCCTTAAGGAGGTGGATCCTTACTGCGGAAACTCTACTTGACATTATAAGCCCTATAAGAGCCCAGAATAAGAAAAGGTTGACTCTAGGAATTGGATTAGGAACCAAGACAGTTCTGAGCCAATTGAGTCCTAATAGGACTCTTGATCTAGAATCTGAAAAGGATTCTAACTCCAATTTAAAGTACCAGTTTCGAACAAAAAAGGAGTCTAAGAATTGGGTTAGGAACCAAAACGATTTCTGGGCCAATTGAGTCTTAACAGAACTCTTGATCTAGAAGCTATAAAGGATTCTAACCCCAGTCTAGAATACTACTTTTGGCCAGAAGGAGTCTTAGGAATTGGATTATGAACCAAATGGGTTTCTTGGCCAACTAAGTCCTAACAGTACTCTTGATTCAAAGTCTAGGAAAAGTTCCAATTCCAGTACAGAAATGTCAGCACTAGTCAAAAAAATTTAAATCCTCAGTCGGGATTATAAAAAAAAAACAAAAAGAGAATGGACATTAGCAGCTTGTGTCTAGGCCAAAGGGGAAGACTACATTATGATAAGAACCCGGTTGGGATCTCTTAGGGTCCAACTTGTAGAGCCGTCATTTGTATGCAGCATAGTCTAGTAGAGAGTCAGAATAAAAACGGCCAAATTTGGGCTTGATAAGAACCTGGTCATGATCCAGTTAGAAAATCAGGATAGGTCACCATCCTTAAAGGTCTGGATTCATTTCAGGCTCTCAATGTTTGGGTTAGGTCTATAAATCAGCATAGTTCACTGAGGTCTTCGCAAATCAATTGTAGGATACTTGAGGTCAAAGAGTCGTGCATCATTGGCCTGCATCATGCATAGTCCATAAGTCCATTTAGGCCGAAGGTACATAATATGGCCTATTAGACCTCTAGAACACTAGTTCACTCTAGGTTGCATGCAATCATGTATCACATTCATAACGCATAAGTCCAAGTAAGACCTAACTATCTTACCCAGGTATAAATTCATGGTCGCTACATCATATTCCCTAGATCTCGGTTCCCTATATAAGTCCACCTCGATCCACTCATGTGTCAAATCCAGTCCATTCTAGGCAAACCAAACTGCAATTATACTTAGGTCAATATAGGCTTGTGATTCACCCAATTGAGTCCAACTTAGGCTTAAACGTCAGCTTTCTGAGGCCCACTTGGGACCTAATCCAAGATAAAGATCGATTTTAGCCTAAAACCCCATATCTTAACCCCATTTTAGCGTAAACCTTTAGGCCTACCAAGACATTATCTCTTTCTTTTCTAATTGCAAGTCATTAACTATTTCCTTTAACCCATATCTAGTATGGTTGACCACTCATAATATTCCACCTCTCTAATCATCACCTTATTGCTCAATATAAGAAAGACCAAGAAGGTATATGAGCGAAGTCCATAAATGGTGAGGCTTCTTGTCTCAAGAAGAGCCCACAGGACCCCACTAGTTGGGTCAAAGTCAAAATCAAAGTCAAAGTTCGACACTTCACCAATTTCAATAGCAGGAGGTAACGAACTGGCTCAACTCATGAATATGATGGAAAAACTATAAACCACACTGGATGAGAGTGAGAACACGATAACATTAGTGGCTACTACACTCCAAACCCTTATTAAGGAAACGTCTACCAAAGCCGCTAACACTTGAAAAGGTAACTATCAGAATAGGAATAAGAAGGACAATGGCTGCATAAGCAAGGAGGTCCATGCTCTAGAACGCTACACCAAATACACAAGTATTGGCACCATGTATACTCAAGCACTAGAATGCCTACTTTCTGAAGGTATGATCAACCTCCCACCAACCAAGCCTGAGACAGAAAGCATATAGAAGCCTAAAAACTGGGACCTGAACAAGTACTGCAAATATCACCGAGCAAGGGGAGATGATATTGAGGATTATATGGGCTTCAAGAATGAGTTAGACAGCATGTTTAAGTCAAGGAAGCCTCCTCTACCTAAAGCTACTCAGAACACCTAACATCGACAGCAACCTGCTCGTATTCGCATGATAGGCATTTTAGCTTATTTCATAGCCCCGAAGTGAAAAGTGGGACCCATATATAGTTGGATCCAAGACCAGAAACCTCCACACCTTGAGTTCTGATGCATTTTAGTCTTACGCCATGCTTAGCTTACAATCATATGTTGAGTCTTAGAGTCATTTTCTTTCCATCATAAATCCAAGTTTGATGTAACCTTGATTCATTGACAAAATCATCCCCTCCATTAGTTCTTTTGCATATTCTCATATTCTTTTTAATGGAACGGTTCTATCCTATGACGAATCTAGGGTAAAAAAGAAGGAAAAAAGGGGAAAAAAAAAGAGGGGCTAGCTTGAAAACCTCATAAGGCAAGCTACGCTAAAAGAGAGAGAGCAAAATATATATATATATATATATATATATATATATATATATAAAAGACTAAAGATTTCAATCCATCATCTGAAAAAGGGAAAATATTAAGAACTTCTTGCAATACGTTATGCAACTTTAAAGGCTATGCCTAGGATATGAGGCCTTCTTTAGCAATCCGCATTTATATCTTTATTACTTGATAAATTCCCACTTGGAGCCCTTTTGAGCCTTCAAATTAGCCTATTTCTCAGGTAACCACATCTGACCTAACTAGAGAGTGGGAGTGTGTCATAGGCGATATTAATAGGGATCAATAATAAAATAAAAAAAGGAGAAGGTTTGGACCAAAATGGTCACACCAAGAAAGAAAAACAGAAAAAGAAACAAAAAAGAAAAAAAACAAGAAGAAAAGAGTTTGAAACAAGAAGGATAAGACAAGAAAGAAATTACTGATTTGTGTTAATTTTATCACCCATATGCACTTAGGGATTTCATAAGGGTTGTTTGAGCCTTCACGCCGATTTCCTTTCTTTAGCACCCTAACGCATCCGCCTATCTTAAAAATTCTTCCTAGAGGCATCCCCGTTTTAAGTTGCATGAACTACAAATGGCCTGACTCCACATTGGATACGTAGGTAACTCCTCTAAGGCCCGACCATAAAGATTGTTTTCTATAAAGAGGCATCTGAATTAAGTCCTTTAGTCTCTGAAAAAGGAGAGAGAACAAAGAGCAGTTGGCCCAAAACCTGAAAAGGCAGACCAGGCAAAAGGAGAGTGAAAATAAAGCCTTAGTTTTTTTTAGGACAAATAAGCATTCGATTACTACACCCGTGGAATCAAACTTGGATAAACCATTCGCTCACATTACCACCTCCTCTCAATCATAATATCCACTAATTTGACTCTATTCCAAAATTTAAAACTCTTGGTCTCAACAATAACTATAAATTCAAGACTGAATACTCATACCATATTCTCAACAGGCACTCACCCATTATGCAAAACGGGGGGCTCTCCCATATTTCCCTAGATAGTTAAGGCTCCCTTCATGAGAAATATTTTTTGATAAGGAGATAACCATACTTTTTGCACTAAACCAGTGGTTACTCTAGGCGGCACCAGTAAGAGCACCTTCCCAACATGGAAAGGATCACATTTACTTTACTAGACTGGGGGCTACTAAAACTAGCAAAAGCATCTTCTGCTATAACTATTATCACACATGTAGGGCTTTTATTATAGCAAAGAGAGATTAGGGGTTTCTTCAGAACATGAGCACTTAATGCAAAATTAAATGATACTGCTTCCATAGAAAAAAAAGATTTCCCATCATGGGAAACTTATGACCCATGACATGGATCATTACCCAGCAGTCACCTAACTTTTTACCCCTCACCCAAAGCCATATAATGTTGTCGTGCCTGACCCATGAGTCTTTTGTACCTTAATCGAGCATTATCTAATGGACCCCAAACTTAGTATGAGACTTGCATGCATATGAGGTTAGGTAATCATCATGTCTACATAGTCAGCATAATCATGTCCGCATAGTCAGCACAATTGAATCTACGTAGTCATCATGCCTATATAGTCCCACATAAGCTAGCAAGGGCACATACGTCAACGCATTTGTCTTTAGCCTATTTATTAGACCGCCCTGAATTTAAATCAAAGGCTCTTAAGACAGCATCAGCAACTATCATAGAAGGTATTTATACTTTGACTATCGCCTTAATTAGGCTTAGTCAAAGTGGGGGCTCCAACCTCAAAGCAGGCTTTACGCAAGCATCGTCGCCCAAGATACAAACCCTGTCAAAGAGGATCTAGTCATAGAGGACACACATCCTCTTTGTCTTAACAAAAAAGGATGCCTCAACATCTAAGACATCTTCACATTCAATAGTCTCCCAACAGAAAGAGATGACTTTAATGCCTGAGCGACCAAACAAAGAGGGTCAAACTTGAAGGTTAGACATCTCAATATCTCATTTCATAAAGTCCGCAAGGATTCAATCTTTAGGTTTAAATGCTAACAAGTTCACAAGGATCTAACCGTAGGTCTTTTAGCTTAAACGCGAACAAGTTCTCAGGGATCTAGCCATAGATCTTTAGGCTTCACCGCCACTCACGTGGTCATATTCTCTCCAAATGAAGCTAAATACCCACGTAAAAGAAGAAAAACAATTAAGAAAGACAAGCCATGAGGACCTAGGTGGGATCTCCATGTGCAAGAGAATTCATAAGCATAAAAAACACAAAGCATACAAATAAAAAAGAAGCAAAAGTAAAGAAAGTAGTCAAGGGAGTACCTGGCTGGATACCCCACTACCACATGCTAGTGAATCTCTTCAATTTTACAAAAGAAGAAGAATCCAAGGCCAAATGAATCCGAGGGGTATTCTACATATATGATTATCTAAAGCAAAGCATCTAATTTTAAGAAAGAATGAAATATGTGCGAAAGTATTTTGAAATGTTCAATGGACCATCTACATTGATTGGCATTCAAAGCATATAATACTTATAAAGTTGTTTGCCAAAACCGAAAATTCTGACATTTTGGCAACGAAGTCAGCCCGACCCGCGAAAACGTTCGTTGCTCCAGTGACACAGGAAAATAATTAAGCCTGACCTGCATGAAGGTTCACTGCTTCTGTGACACAGGAAGATAATAAGCCTGACCCACATAAAGGTCCGCTGCTCCAGCAAAACAAGAAGATGATTAAGCCTAACCCACATGAAGGTTCACCGCTCCAATGATACAGAAAGATAATTAAGCCTGACCTATATGAAAGTCTTATGCTCCAATGAAACATAAAGATGGTTGAGTCTAACCTACATGAAGGTTCACTGCTTTAGTGATACAGGAAGATAACTAAGCCTAACCCACAAAAGGTCTGCTTCTCCAATGGCACAGAAAGATAATAAAGCTTGACCCACATAAAGGCCCGCCACTCCAGCAACAAGGAAGTTCATGAATCCATTGAGTTGAGGACGAAGGCACTGCCATAGCGGCAGTAGATAGGTGCCAAGATTTATTATCTTCAGTACTGGGACCCAAATTCTACATAGTCAAATAGGCAACCACAAGTGAAGACCATACTTTAACCTTCGCCTTCCCAGAATCAATCAAAGTAGGTGCTAACTATAGAAGTCTAAAAATGGTAGCTTATTTTTAATTGCCCAATGAAAAAATTTATACCCCAACTTATGTAGTTAGGGCCTAGCAGAGTAATCCTTGATTCAAGTCCAAAAGTCTAATAAAGCCCAAGAAGCTCAAATAAGTCCAAATTAAAAATGTTTGGCGTCCAGTTGAGGTAAACTCTAGTGAATATAAAATTATTAAGTTTAAGTTACAACGTTATTCATTGAATAAGCTTTTCAGCGATATATTAATATAAGCCGAATATTTCGACTAGTGCTGAAAATGACACCTATTCACTATTTTACTTATATCTTGCACCACACTTATCTAAAATTATGAAAGTAGTTCTACTAGAAACTAGACATAATAACCTTTCAAGAGAAAAAATAATCACTTAAAATAGAGGTCGGATGCAAAAAATATGGCCAAAACAAATCGGGCTCTCTGCAACCTAGCCCAAGAACCTAGGCGGATTCTTGCTTCTAGGAACTGGGCATGGTCCTCTAGATTGAAATCTAGTCGGGCTCCCTCTCTTGATTCCTTTTCTAGCTAAACCGGATTAATTAACTAGAATTCTGGTCTGATTAGTTTATCGAGACTAATTAGTTAGAATCCTAGCTGAAATAGTGTACCTATTTAGATTAACCTTAATGGGACTAGGATTAGATCTCCTATTTCAAAACCGTTCAGACTATCCCCTCAACCACTATAAATACCACTACAGGTTAGGTGGATCGAATTTGATGAATCAATGGGGAAGGAATAAGGCATCAAGACACATCAAAATATTAGAGAGAGGAGAGCATCAAAATTGAGGAGTAAATACTCTTCACATCGAAGGTAGAGAATTAGGTGAACCATTAAAAGAAGCATCACTCTACTGGCTTCCTGAGTAAATTAGGTGGGTTATCCCAATGGCAAAAACTCTATCTTTCCTTACCCTTCTACTGTATTCCTCATTTGTGATTTTTAATGCTAAATTACCAAAGATGTAATCTTTAGGTAATCCCGTTTGCTATAATTTACTTACGTTACTTTTGTTTGCATTGGAGGAAAGTTTGTCCCTTTTGCATGACTATATGAATGATTCTAATTGGTTGCATGGACGTATGTTAGTATGATTAAGTTTTAATTTCCGTATTAATTAGTAGAGGTTGTCGGTGATAACGATAGGTGATAAGGTACACTCCATCACATCACCGTACCTTCTCCCCTAAATCTAAAACCTCGATTCTAGATCAAGGAATCAGGATGGGTCCCTACACTAGGGATAGTTTGTAGCCTTTTAGAAACCCTTTTGAAACAGTTTAAATTTTTCCCTTCGGTATCCCTACTGGCATGATCTACTTTGAAAGGTGTCAATGTTTATAGGTTTTCCTAAAACTCACTAGCAACTCTATTTAGGTAAAGATTAATTCTTTGGTATTTTTATCCACTTATGCACTGCAAGGCTGAAGGAAAACATATTAGGATTTAGGTGGTAGATTCTGCCTGTACCCGAATAAGGATACCTGAGCTGACCTTAAAGCCCACCGAGTTCCTGGATCATGCTTGCATCCTGGTTCTGGGCTAGGTCAAGGAAACTGTTAGGACCTCAGGCCAGCAGAGATAGACCTGGTCCTACCCAGGTAACTTAGTCAAGTTCTCTGGCCAGGCCCAAGCCCATTCTTCGTAAGCCTGTAGACTAGCATTGCATAAACTGCAATTAAAAAAATTAATAATTTAAAACCTGCAATTTCTAGAAAAATATAAAAGTACCCAACAATGAGTTCTAAGTTATTCATAGGGAATTTCACCCAGGGTAGTGGATCCTTACAACATATAGCCCTGGAGTGGCCAAACTGTAGGGATTGGTCGAGTATGAGGCAGCTCATAAGGTAGAAGAAGAGTAAGATAAGAATATTTGTCTAATAGAGGGAATAGAGGAAATTATGGAATAAGTAAATGAGGGAGAGTTGCTAGTCTTAAGGAGGACTTTGAATGGCCTCAAGAGTAACTAAGATGAGCAAAGGGAGAATATCTTTCACTTAAGATTCATGATCAAGGGAAAGGTATGGCCACTCATCATTGATAGTTGGAGTTGTACCAAAATTACATCCTCAAGCATGGTGGAGAAACGCAACCTCTAAGCCTTGGTTTAGCCTCACTCCAATAACATCCAATGGCTTAACCAAGGATAGGGCTCCAAGTTAATTCTAGATGCCTTACCTCATTTAGTATTGACAAGAATTATCATACCGAGCTTTGGTAACATTATACCTATGGATGCTTATCATATTTTATTGGGGAGACCTACTTTTTCACCGAAGGTGGGAAGAAGATAACCCTAGCCCCTCTCACCCCAACCCAAATCAAAAAATTCAAGCTAAAAGGAACCCAGACCAAACTGATTTCCTCCTTACTCTAGGACAACCAGTTCTTGGGGCCTCACAACCTGGGGATAGGACCTTTAGAGATTGGATCCTCCTTACCCTTTAGGAATCCAAAACTACCTCTCCACAAATTCACCCCTTAGCCACTTCATTGCTTGAGAATTTCCTCATGTCTTTATTGAAGAAATACCTTGCGGTTTAACCCCCAAAGAACCATCCAACATCATGTTGTCCTTATTCCCTAATCCATACTCCCAAATAAACTAGCATACCGGATGAACCACTTAGAAACCATGGAAATCCAAAGATAAGTTAAGGAATTATAGTCAAAGGCCTTTTCAGGAAAGTCTCAGCCCTTGTGCGTACCTGCCCTCCCTGTGCCAAAGAAGGAAGCATCCATGAGAATGTGTGTGGGTGGTCGTGCCATTAGTAAGATCACCATAAAGTATAAGCACCCTATACCATAAAGTCCTTTGTAAGGTTGTCTTGAGAGGTTGTTATTATTAAGCCCAAAGAGGGGTTATATGAGTGGTTGGTCATGCCTTTTGGCCTCTCTAATGCCCCCAGCACCTTCATGAGGTTAATGAACCAAGTATTTCAAGCAGCCCATTAGGCACTTTGTTATGATTTACTTCAATAACATCTTGATTCATAGCCAAAGTAAAGAAGGGCACCTTCATCTTACTTAAATCATAAAGCTCCTTAAAAGGGAAAAGCTCTATGGTAACTTGAAGAAGTGCTCCCTTTTCATTCATGAGGTGACATTTTTGTAGTACATAATAGAGGTAATGAAAGCAAAGTCCAATTCAATGAAAACAAAGTAAAGGCAATTTGATCATGGCCCACTCCAACAAGTATTCATCATGTGTGAAAGTTTCCATGGACTAGCCTCCTTCCATAGGCGATTCATTAGGAACTGTAGCACCATCAGGACCTTATGACCGAGATTCTCAAAGGTACCTCATTTAAATAGAATCAAAAAGCTAAATAAGCCTTTGAGGAGATTAAAAAGAAGCTCACTCAATCCCTGGTTCTAGCCTTCTTGTGCCTTAAGAAGGTCTTTGAAGTTGAATGTGATTCCTTTGAAGTTGGGATTAGGGGAGTTCTCACTCAAGAAAGTTACCCCATTGCTTACTTTAGTGAGAAATTGTGTGACTCCAATAGGATGTATTCCACCTATGGCAAAGAATTCTATGCCATCATTCGATCACTTGAGCATTAAAGTAATTATAATGAATTCATTCTCCACTACCATGTTGACGCTCTCAAGTACATTTAAGGCCAACACAAGCTCAACACTTGTCATACCAATTGGTTTGAATATCTCCAAACCTTTCACTTAACAATCAAGCACAAATTCAAAAACCTTAACAAGGGTGTTGATACTCTCTCAAGGAGGTACCCACTTTTGTTTCAAATAAATGCTTGTGTTCTTAGTTTTAAGCATTAGAAGTCTCTTTATATTGATAATAAAGACCTTGGGGAGCTATTCAAAGAGTGTTAAAGGTGGCCAAAGGGAGAATTCCTAGTTCAAGAATGCTACTTGTTCAAGGGAACTCAGCTTTGTGTGCCTAAATGTGAAACTAGGGAGGAATTGATCCATAAAGTGCATAGAGATTCCTTAGCCAGCCATTTTGGTGAAACAAAGACCCTCATCCTCAAGGAACACCACTGTTGGAATTGCATAGATAAGGATGTGCAAATTGTGATCAAGACATTTGCAACTTATCAAATGGCCAAGAGTCACACCCTCCCTCAAGGACTTTACACCTCATCGCCTATCCCTAGCTTTCCTTGGGGGAGGATGTGAGTATGCAATTAATCTTAGGGGTGCCACAAACTCAAAGGAATAAGGACTCTATTCTTGTGGTGGTAGATTGCTTTTCAAAGATGTCTCACTTCATTCCTTGCAACTAGACCAATGATGCAACTTATGTGGCCAATTTATACTTTAAAGAGTTGGTCAAGCTCTACGGCATCCTAAGATTAATGGTGCTTCACCAAAGCACCAATTTTTTAAGTCACTTTTGGGTCACCTTGTGGAAAAACCTAGGCACCAAGCTCAACTATAGTGCAATTAAATTTAGAACTCGCAAGGGAGAACCTAATCAAGTCTTTGACCAGGTAAGTAATTTTTCAAAAGAAGCCAAGGATCCACAAATAGTTGCCGAGCTAATAGACATCGTTAAGTGACATTAAGGGATATCAAGGCTAAGGTACATTTGTTGCCTATACCCTTGCAAAATTCATATGTTTCATATGAACATAATCATATATATTTTTAATATGGCAATATTTTATACTTTTTTTTTGCCACATAATAATATGAGTTCGTCTAATTTATCAACATATGCTTGTGCATATATGTATGTACATATATACATATCATATCGAGTGCATTATTTATATCTCGCTAATGTCAACTGGCTTCAGTTGATGAGACTTCCCAATTAGTCTAGATATGCGCATATAAAAGGGGAAAACCACAAACTATAAGGGCTCAAGCATAGAATAATAATGAGAATATGACAACAGTTTTATTTGTTCATTCTCTCCCTTTTTATTTAAAAAAAAAAAAATGATTTGAATCGTGTGTGCTCACAAACTATCATTAAGCTCTATTTTATTTTTTTTTACAGTGTAGCGTAGGCGTATTGAGCTTTGGTTCACTGTTCAATACGCTTTATTGTTTTCTTTTTAGGAAGGGTATTCTTTGGCTATCGAGATAGAAGAAACAGCAGAAGTAATATTTGAAGTTTGTAATACCTTTTTTTGAGTGGCCGTGACTCACAGGGCAATCCCTTATGTTCACGTCTTACGGTTTCAACATTATAAATATAAAGGAATGGTTATAACTTGCCTTATGTAACATCAAAAGTACTTGGACTTTCATTGCAGCATGATTAGTCAAATGTAATGCACATAGGCAAAGTACTTATGAGCACAACTAAAATCTTATGGAAGTAAGGCTGACCTTAGATCATGTTTTGGTGGACCAGTTGGTAACCCATCTTAACTCGACCTAGAAGCCTTGCCTTGCGGGTAGCAGTAATGCTCATATTCCTTAAGGATTCCGCCTCACTAGCCACTAATCAGTTGATTGAATTAGGCTGATAGAGTGGATATGTGGTTAAGGTTTAAAAAAAGAAACTTGAAAAAGGATTGTAATGGCCTATAAAAGGCCCCTCTTACTACTTGTAAAAGTAGATTATGAGTTCAGGAAAAAGATTGAGTAAAAACTCTCATATAAGGGTGGAATCTCTTGTGCTAAACTCCTACAGTTTTATATTTATAAGTTGGTTCCTTAGAGTGCTAATCTTATAGGAATCTCATAGGTTCAAATCAAACTCCCTAGTGGTGCTTCAGCTATATCTAGGGAGCTTAGTTTAGAAGAACCCTTGAGGAGTTTAGTGGTGTTTCTGTATCTATCAAGCCTCTTGAGTCTAGTTCCCTTCTCTTCACATTTGGATTCATTTGGGTGAGTTGAGTACATATCTTTCATACAATTATTTGTACCATTTAAATTCTTATCTTTTCATCTTTATGAACGTCAACAGTCATAAAACACTTAGTCCAAACTCGCCCCATGAATTCCAAAATAGATTGTGGCTCGTGAACCCTTATTTGGATGTGTTTAAGGTCAGGGGACATATGCCATTTGGTATTAGAGCTTGGCTACCCTCTTAGGCCTTCAAGCCAGGCGAAACGCATCACTTAAGCCAAACACAAGCCATATCATAAAAAACCAAAAGCCATATCTTCAGGGAGGGAAAGAAAGAAGTTGGTCAAGTGAAAGCATGAACTTAACTTCCTTGAGCTTGATATATAAAAACGGGGTCTCATCCTCTATTCTCTTATCCTTGATAAGGAAGAGGAAGTAGAGATGCCCTTAACCTCTAATAAAAAATGGCATAAGAACAACAAGGTTTATTGGAACTTGGCTCTAAGGTCTGATGAGCATGAACATCAAGGAAGTTATGAAGACCTTTTAGACACCTTTGAAGAAGAAACAAGCAACAACGATCTTAAAGATTTTGATCCATGAAGAATGCCGCTATTCTCAATAAGAATTAAGGAAAATTCTTTTTTAAGAAGGGATGATTGATGTACATACACATCGGTCCCGAGGTCATGCTCATATAACTTTTTCTGAGGTGGTAAATCAGTTCAAAATCATGCTAGACCTTATCTTATTTTCGCTTTATCACTTGAGTTTTCTAGAAAAAGGCATTTTATGGGTTTTTATTTGAACTTGAAAGACCATTTTCTAAAGGGGTTTCCAAATCCTTGAGCATCACGTTCAAAGGGAAAAAAGAACCAAACTTAAAAATCAGCTCAAGTACTTCTGTTTCTGTCCAATTTTGTACAGCTCATGCTCCACTCATAAAGCATTTAAGAAGTGTGATTAGCTTTCTAGGAAGCTAATGAAATCTACTTTTTGATAATGTAATTTAACTCGAGTTAAGTCAAGCAATGTTACCAAAATAAGGTAAAGAGGTCCAAGTATCAAGTCTATCTGATTGGGATAGTCTGCGCCCTTAGTTTTCTTGTAAATGTTTTCATAGCTAGGATGCTTCATTTTGAGCAAAAGGATAGTCCTACAAAACCGTAGGAAGTCTATTTTAGGTGAATGTAATTAAACTTAGTCCAAGATAAGAGATTCTAGGAGAAAAGGACCAATATACACATGCCGCCAATTTCAAAACCATAACAGGCCACATCAATTCATGCAGCTAATTCCCACTTCTCACGAAGAATTTTGATGTAATTCAAGTTGTATACTAAAAAAAAGACATTCCAAATGTTTATTGTGAATTTTGAAGCATCCCTTTTGAGGAAGTAACCGAAACATTATAGCTTTTAGTAGTTGGAGGTTCGGCAGATCAGCCCAGTAGCTCTCAGTCTAACAAGTTGATCATTGGAGGGTTGTAGCAGGAGTTTGCTTTAAAAGGGGGAAATATCCACATGCTTAGTTAAAGGTTAGGTGTCCTCTTTCTAATAAATCAAGTTAACTTGAATTAAACATCATTTGCTCATTCAAATTTGATCCCAAATTCAGAAGGTCATTCTATAGTTCACTATTACACAGGTCTAAGTATTAAGCAATTAACACTCCATGCTTAGCCTTATGATTTTGGTGACTTTACGGCATCAAAGTGTGGGGTAATATTTACCAAAATCATACGTAAAGTTTGGCATCAAGACTTCAAAAGTGTAGTCATATGAAACTAGAGGAAGTTTATTATACGCTTACGTAATTTAACTTAGTCTGAGTCAAGAGATTCTAGGAGAAAAGGACCAATGTACAAAAGCTGCCAGTTTCAGAACTAAAGTAGACCACATCAATTCATACAGCTTGTTCTCACTTCTTATGAAGAATTTTTATGGGATTTAAGTTATATAAAAAAATACATTCCAAAAGTTTCTTATTACTTTTGAATCATCCATTTTGAGGAAGTGAGCATAAAGTTATCACTTTTAGTTCTTAGAGATTCTGCAGATCAGCCCAGCAACTTGTCAATCCATTAGGCTATAGATGAGAGCATTACAGCAGGAGCTTGCTTCAATAGAGGGAAGCACTAACATGCCTAATTCAAAGTTAAGCATGTCCTCTTTCCAATCAATCAAGTTTCACATGAATTGGACGTCATTTGGTCATTCAAATTTGATCTCAAAGATAGAAGGTCAACCAATAATTCCTTGCTACATAGATATGAACATTGAATGATTAATACTCCATGCTTAGCCTTATGATTTTGCTGACTTTAGGCATCAAAATTTGGTATAATAATTATCAAAAGCGTACCTAAATTTTGGCATTACTACTCCACAGGACCATGATTTATCTAGTTGAAGAAGGAGGGAAAGTCCTTTTACCTAGTTAAGGTTTGTAGGCCACCTGAATTCTTATCTTCTAAAGGCAATCTAATGATACAGTAAGTTGCTTATTTTTTAAACAAATAACTAGCATATATATATTACCCTATCTCTTGTAATTTTGATACCACAGACCACTTCCTCAAGGAAATGAGGTGTCAATTATCCCTTGGTTTAGCTAGTCATTTTGGTTATACTTAACTGAATCTAGTCTACTTTCATTTGTAATTAGTCAGCTCCTAGATGAAAGAGGGACTTCAGAAAAGATTGTAATGGCTTATACAAGGCCTTTTTGCTACCTATAAAAGTAGATTATGAGTTTATGAAAAGGCTTGAGTAAAAGCTCTCCTACAAAGGGTGGATTCTTTTGTGCCAAAGTCCTAAAGGTTGTATCTCTAAGTTGGTTAATTAGAGTGTTGATCTCTTAGATCCAAATCAAAATCCTTAGTGGTACTTCTACTCTATCCAGGGAGCTTAGTTTTGAACAACCCTTAAGAAGTTTAGTGGTGGTGATTTGCTACATCTATCAAGCCTCTTGAGTCTAGTCCTCTTCTCTCCAAGTTGTAACACCCGGGATTTTATCCCCTTATTCCGCCATTGTATATTGTTAAAAATTAAAATCATATTGACGTGCCTGCTTAGGTGCTGTTTTTATTGAAAAGAATATTCTTTCTATTTTAGGATTATATCGGGCACTACATTGAGCAGCCTCCCGAATATAACTGGACTGGCGAATCTTGGGACGAATCCTACAATTTATTGAATCGAACATTAGGTATTAATTACAATGTGATGAGTGGATAAGCTCGTATTAATTATGATATGATGAGTGGATAAGCTCGTATTAATTATGATGTGACAAGTGGATAAGTTCGTATTAATGATGATGTGACAAGTGGATAAGCTCGTATTAATTATGACGTAATGAGGTAATTATCCAAAACAAAAGAAAAAAAGGAAAAAGAAAAAAATTATTATTATTTAAGGGGCCGAAGCCCCTTCTTTGGAGGGAGGAGGAAGGATGAAGGGGCACGGCGAGGGTTTGGAACCCGTGACCCCCCCACCGTGATTTCCCCCTCAACCCCAGCGGCCAGCAGAGCAAGCAAGAGTTCGCGTCTAACCCTAATCTGTCTAATTAGCCCAGGAGTTGGGTCCTTTATTTTGGAACGAGGTGGGTTTCCTCTTCCTCCTATTTATTGTTAATTTCAATGAAATTTATTGATTACTGATTATAGTTCATTCAGAATTCGACCTCATTATCAGTGATTGGAGGAATTAAGTTTATCGATCATTGAAGGTTTATTGAAAATATATTGATTATTGCAAGTTTATGGAAAGTTTATCGATTATTAAAGGTTTATTGAAAATATATTGATTATTGCAAGTTTATGAAAAGTTTATCGATCATTGAAGGTTTATTGAAAATATATTGATTATTGCAAGGTTATGGAAAGTTTATCGATCATTGAAGGTTTATTGAAAATATATTGATTATTGCAAGGTTATGGAAAGTTTATCGATCATTGAAGGTTTATTGAAAATATATTGATTATTGCAAGTTTATGACAAGTTTATCGATCATTGAAGGTTTATTGAAAATATATTGATTATTGCATATCTATGGAAAGTTTATCAATCATTGAAGGTTTATTGAAAACATATTGATTATTGCAAGTTTATGGAATGTTTACCGATCATTGAAGGTTTATTGAAAATATATTAATTATTGCAACTTTGTGGAAAGTTTACCGATCATTGAAGGTTTATTGAAAATATATTGATTATTGCATGTTTATGGAAAGTTTATCGATCATTGAAGGTTTATTGAAAATATATTGATTATTACAAGTTTATGGAAAGTTTATCGATTATTGAAGGTTTATTGAAAATATATTGACTATTGCAAGTTTATGGAAAGTTTATCGATCATTGAAGGTTTATTGAAAATATATTGATTATTGCAAGATTATGGAAATTTTATCGATCATTGAAGGTTTATTGAAAATATATTGATTATTGCGTGTTTATGGAAAGTTTATCGATTATTTAATGTTTATTGTTCTGCCAAAAGGCAGAAATTCAAGTTCAATGTTCATTGTTCTGCCAGAAGGCAGAAATTCCAGTTCAATGTTTATTGTCCTGTCAGAAGGCAAAAATTCCAGTTCAATATTTATTGTTCTGGCAGAAGGCAGAAATTCCAGTTCAGTGTTTATTGTTCTGCCAAAAGGCAGAAATTCAAGTTCAATAAGTTCAATGTTTAAGGCAGAAATTCAAGTTTAATGTTTATTGTTCTGGCAGAAAGCAGAAATTCAAGTTCAATGTTTATTGTTCTGCCAGAAGGCAGAAATTCAGGTTCAATGTTTATTATTTTGCCAGAAGGCAGGAATTCAAGTTTAATATTTATTGTTCTGCCAAAAGGCAGAAATTCAAGTTCAATGTTTATTGTTCTGCCAGAAGGTAGTAATTCAAGTTCAATGTTTATTGTCATTCCAGAAGGCGGAAATTCAAGTTCAATGTTTATTGTTCTGCCAAAAGGTAGAAATTCAAAGTTATACATTATAAAACCCTGTCAACTGGTAGAAGAACTAGGTCAATAAAGAATCCCAGTCCATATGACGGATTGTAGAACATTGTACTTTAATAAACAAGCATGTGAAGTTCAAAGGGCATATTGCTACATCATTAGTATACCATTCACATGACATGGTTATATGCTTCACTTTATGGTTATCGTTCCATGTTTTAACAAAGAAATCTATTCCTGTATATGGCCTTTTACTGTATGGTGTAGTGAAATCATCAGTTTAGTGACTCTATCGCATTGAACATGATGGTTATTCTAGTGTCAATGCTAAATTCATATAGTTTGTCACCTGACAGCATCTTCAACGAAATTTAAATTCCCAGAATTTCAAGAAAAACGATAACACTCCTAGCCCTTTGGTTGAGGGCGTTACAGATGGTATCAAAGCAAGGTCCTACGACCATAGGCCGCGACCTAAGTCTTGCATTGCATATAGTGGTCCAAGAATACTTTATGATGAGTTATCTTTCTATTGTCTTAAATTATCTTTCTATCAAACTCTAGAAACGTTGGAAGTCAAAGGTCTCCCTATTCAGTGAGTTAAAGGTTTTATTTCGCCTTGAAAGACATTTTTCATTATACAGTCAAGCCTTACTATTGCGTCTCAAAACGTGCATTGGATTGCAATGCTGTTTTCGATGCTTACATGTTAAGATGCACATGTTGCTTGCTGTGTTAATGACAAGTTGTAAGTGATCAGTGATTACTTCCCTTGACTAGAAGTGTTTTAGCCAATATCCTATTATATTATGTGCATGTCAAGGGAACTAAGCAATCGCTCCTATACATGCACGTCAGCATGAGTGTTAGTAACGCTCAAATGTGGCCTTAATTTGGATGAATATGTGCATTGGGAGGCGTCCTCGCATCCCAACATGCACTTATTGTTATCCTTAAGTTAGCTTAGAGTTATGTAAAGCATACCATGAGTATGCACATGTGTGGGTGGTTTAACTATAGACCCTGGAATTTCAAGGACGAAATTCTTTTTAAGGAAGGAAGGATGTAACACCCAGGATTTTATCCCCTTATTCCGCCATTGTATATTGTTAACAATTGAAATCACATTGACGTACCTGCTTAGGTGCTGTTTTTATTGAAAAGAATATTCTTTCTATTTTAGGATTATATTGGGCACTACATTGAGCAGCCTTCTGAATATAACTGGACTGACGAACCTTGGGACTAGTCCTGCAATTTATTCAATCGAACATTGGGTATTAATTACAATGTGACGAGTGGATAAGCTCGTATTAATTATGATGTGATGGGTGGATAAGCTCGTGTTAATTATGATGTGATGAGTAGATAAGCTCGTATTAATTATGATGTGATGAGTGGATAAGCTCGTATTAATTATGATGTGACAAGTGGATAAGCTAGTATTAATGATGATGTGACAAGTGGATAAGCTCGTATTAATTATGACGTGACGAGGTAATTATCCAAAACAAAAGAAAAAAAGGAAAAAGAAAAAAATTATTATTATTTAAGGGGTCGAAGCCCCTTCTTTGGAGGGATGAGGGAGGAGGAAGGGGCGCGGTGAGGGTTTGGAACTCGTGACCCCCCAATCGTGATTCCCCCCCCTCAGCGGCCAGCAGAGCAAGCAAGGGTTCGCGTCTAACCCTAATCTGTCCAATTAGCCCAGGAGTTGGGTCCTTCAGTTTGGAACGAGGTGGGTTTCCTCTTCCTCCTATTTATTGTTGATTTCAATGAAATTTATTTGTTATTGATTATAGTTGATTCAGAATTCGACCTGATTATCAGTGATTGGAGGAATAAAGTTTATCGATCATTGAAGGTTTATTGAAAATATATTGTTTATTGCAAGTTTGTGGAAAGTTTATCGATGATTGAAGGTTTATTGAAAATATATTGATTATTGCAAGTTTATGGAAAGTTTATCGATCATTGAAGGTTTATTGAAAATATATTGATTATTGCAAGATTATGGAAAGTTTATCGATCATTGAAGGTTTATTGAAAATATATTGATTATTGCAAGTTTATGGAAAGTTTATCAATCATTGAAGGCTTTTTGAAAATATATTGATTATTGCAAGTTTATAGAAAGTTTATCGATTATTGAAGGTTTATTGAAAATATATTGATTATTGCATGTTTATAGAAAGTTTATCGATCATTGAAGGTTTATTGAAAACATATTGATTATTGCAAGTTTATGGAAAGTTTACCAATCATTAAAGGTTTATTGAAAATATATTGATTATTGCAAGTTTATAGAAAGTTTACTGCTCATTGAAGGTTTATTGAACATATATTGATTATTGCATGTTTATGGAAAGTTTATCGATTATTGAAGGTTTATTGAAAATATATTAATTATTGCATGTTTATGGAAAGTTTATTGATCACTGAAGGTTTATTGAAAATATATTGATTATTGCATGTTTATGGAAAGTTTATTGATCATTGAAGGTTTATTGAAAATATATTGATTATTGCAAGTTTATGGAAAGTTTATCGATTATTGAAGGTTTATTGAAAATATATTGATTATCGCAAGATTATGGAAAGTTTATCAATTATTGAAGGTTTATTGAAAATATATCGATTATTGCAAGTTTATGAAAAGTTTATCGATTATCCAATATTTAGTGTTCTGCCAGAAGGCAGAAATTCTAGTTCAATGTTTATTGTTCTACCAAAAGGCAAAAATTCAAGTTCAATGTTTATTGTTCTGCCAAAAGGCGGAAATTCAAGTTTAATGTTTATTGTTCTACCAAAAGGTAGAAATTCAAGTTTAATGTTTATTGTTCTGCCAGAAGGCGGAAATTCCAGTTCAACGTTTATTGTTCTGCCAGAAGGCAGAAATTCCAGTTCAATATTTATTATTCTGGCAGAAGGTAGACTTTCAAGTTCAATGTTTATTGTTCTACCAGAAGGCAGAAATTCAAGTGCAATATTTATTGTTCTGCCAAAAGGCAGAAATTCAAGTTCAATGTTTATTATTCTGCCAAAAGGCAGAAATTCAAGTTCAATAAGTTCAATGTTTATTGTTCTGGCAAAAGGCGAAATTCAAGTTTAATGTTTATTGTTCTGCCAGAAGGCAGAAATTCAAGTTCAATATTTATTGTTCTGCCAGAATGCAGAAATTCAAATTCAATATTTATTGTTCTGCCAGAAGGCAGAAATTCAAGTTCAATGTTTATTGTTCTGCCAAAAGGCAGAAATTCAAGTTCAATGTTTATTGTTCTGCCAGAAGGCAGAAATTCAAGTTCAATGTTTGTTGTTATACCAGAAGGCAGAAATTCAAGTTCAATGTTTATTGTTATACCAGAAGGCAGAAATTCAAGTTTAATATTTATTGTTCTGCCAAAAGGCAGAAATTCAAAGTTATACGTTATAAAACCCTGTCAACTGGTAGAAGAACCAAGTCAATAAAGAATCCCAGTCCATCTAACGGATTGTAGAACATTGTACTTTAATAAACAAGCATGTGAAGTTCAAAGCGCATATTGCGACATCATTAGTATACCATTCACATGACATGGTTATATGTTTCACTTTATGGTCATCGTTCCATGTTTTAACAGAGAAATCTATTCCTGTATATGGCCTGTTACTGTATGGTGTAGTGAAATCATCAGTTTAGTGACTCTATCGCATTGAACATGATGGTTATTCTAGTGTCAATACTAAATTCATATAGTCTGTCACCTGACAGTATCTTCAACGAAATTTAAATTCCCAGAATTTCAAACAAAACGGTAACACTCCTAGCCCTTGGGTTGGGGGCGTCACACAAGTGTAGAATCATTTGGATGACTTAAGCTCATTTCTTTCTTACAATTATTTAAAACATTTAATTTTCTTGTCTTCTCATCTTTACAAACCTAAAAAGTCACAATACATTGTGTCCAAGCTCACCCCCTGAAGTCCAAAATAGATTATAGCTCATGAACCCTCATTTGGATGTGTTTGAGGTTTAGAGGCATACATCACTTGGTATCAGAGCTTGGCTACCCTTGTAGGCCTTATTGCTAGCTTAAACATATCCCTTAAGTAAAACACAAGCCATACCTCAAAAATCAGAATACGATCTCTTCAAGAAGGGAGAGAAAGAAGGTAGTCAAGTTAAAGCATGAATTTGATCTCCTTCCGCTAGATGTACAACAATGGGGTCTTACCTTTGCTCTCACATCCTTGACAAGGATGAACAAGTAGAGCTACCCTTAACCTCCAATGAAGAATGACATGTGGACAATGAGGATGATTAGAGCTTACCCCCAAGGTTTGATGAGTATGGATATAAAGGAAGCGAATGAGAGCTTTTAGTCCATCAAGAATGCCTTATTCTCAACAAGAATTAGGGATAATTCATTTTCAAGAAGGGGTGATTGAGATGCACAGATCGCCTTAAAGTCATGCTCACGTGACCTTTTCTAAGGAGGTAAATTCAGTTCTAAATCTTACTGCACCTTATCATATTTAGGCTTTATCACTTGAGTTTCATGGAAAAAGGCATTTTATGGAGTTTTATTTGAACTTCAAAAGGGCATCTTCCAAAGGGTTTCAAATCTAAGAACATCACGTATTTAATAATCAATTCAAGTTAGTTCTATTTCTATCCATTTCTGTACAGCTAATATTCCACTCATAAAATACATTTAAGTAGCTAAAATTTTGCTTTTTAGAAAGCTAATAAAGTCCACTTCTGGAGAATATAATTAATTTCAGTTAAATAGAGTTATTGTTACCAGTATAAGTTCAAGAATCTGAAGTGTCAGGTCCGTTTATATGGGGCAATCTGCAGCCTCAGTTTCATTATAAATGTTCCCTTTGCTGCAATGCTTCATTTTGAGCAAAAGAGTAGTCATATGAAATATTAGGAAGTCTATTTTATTTTCATGTAATTTAACTTAGTCCAAGTTAAGAGCTTCTAGATGAAAATTCAATGTACACATGCTGCTATTTTCAGAACCAGAACAGACTACTTTAATTCATGTAACTAGTTCCTACTCCTCACGATGGATTGGATGTGATTCAAGTTCTATAATAAAATAAACATCCTATAATGTCTTTTGAATTTTTAAGCATCCATTTTGATGTGATTTTGATGTGATTCAAGCCTTTAGTACTTGGAGGTTCTATAGATCAACTAAGCAGCTGGTTGGTCCATCACACTGATCCTTGAAGGGTTGCAACAAATGTTGCTTAAAGAGTGTACAACTTTCATATGCCTAAATTAAAGTTTATGTGTCCTCTTTCTAATGAAATAAGTTTCACTTGAATCTGACATCAGTTGTCATTCGAATTAGATCTTAAAGTTAAACAATTATTCTGCTGTTTACAATAGCACAATTCTGGATATAGAATGATTAATACTCCGTGCCCAGCCTTAGTATTTTGCTGACTTTAGGGAACTAAAATATAACGTAATATTTATCAAAACCATGGCTAAACATTGGCATTAAGACTCCAAAGGACCACGCTTTATCCTGCTAAAGAAAGAGAGGACACATGTTTGCCCAATTAAAGACCATTTTATAGGCTACTTGCATCCTTGTCTTGTAAAGTCAATCTAATGATGCTTCAAGTTGCTTATTTTTCAAATAAATTATTAACTAATGAATTAGCTTGTCTCTTGCAATTGTGATACCTCCATGAGCCACTTGATTAAGAAAATCAGGTGTCAATTATTCCTTAATTTTAGCTAGTCATTTTGGTTGTACTTAGCATATGCTAGTTTACCTTTATCATAATTTGTCTTCTCCAGGACGATAAAGAGACTTAAGAAAGGATTGTAAAGGCCTACAAAAGGCCTTTCCTGCTTCTTATAAGAGTAGATTATGAGTTTATGGGAATGCTTGAGTGAACTCTCCTACATGGGTGGATTCTCTTATGCCAAAGTCCTAAATGTTATATTCCAAGTTGGTTACTTAGAGTGGTAATCCCTTAGGTCAAACCAAACTCCTTTCTAATATGTTTGCTCTATCCAAGGAGCTTAGCTTGGAAGAACCCTTGAGGAGTTTGGTGGTGGTGATTTTCTATATCTATTAAGCCTTTTGAGTCTAGTTCTCTTCTCTCCAAGTGTGGATTCAGGGGGAATTGAGTCTATGTCTTTCATATAATTATTTGCTCTATCCTTAAGTGTCACAAAGCATTCTGTCCAAACTCACCCCTTAAAGTCGAAAATAGATTACGGCTTATGAATCCTCAATTAGATGTTTTTGAAGTTCGGAGACACACATCATTTAGTATTAGAGCTTGGCTACCCTCTAGGCCTTATTGCTAGCCTAAACACATCTCTTAAGCCAAATAGAGGCCATACAATAAAAAATCAAAATGTCATGTCTTCTGGAAGGGAGAGAAAGAAGTTTATCAAGTTAAAACATGAATTAACCTCCTTGAGCTAGATATGTAACAATAGGGTCTCAACCTTTACTCTCTCATCCTTATTAATGAAGAGAAAGTAGAGTTACCCTTAACCTCTAACAAATTATGACATGTGAATAACGAGGTTGATCAAAAATTTACTCCAAGTTTTGATGAGCATGAATGTGAAGGAATTAATCAAGACCTTTTAGGCACTTTAAAATAAGTAAAACAAGCAACAAAGGTTCTTGATGAATTCAATCAACTCTTGGTCCATGAAGAATGCCTTATTCTCAAGGCCATGCTCACATGACTTTTCCAAGGAGGTCAATTCATATCTAAATCATGCTGGACTTTATCATATTTTAGCTTCATCACTTGAGTTTCATAGAAAAAGGCATTGTGTGGAGTTTTATTTGAACTTGAAAAGGCCACTTTCCAAAGGGTTTGTCGAATCCAAAAGCATCATGCAATCAAAGGGAAAACAAGAACTAAACTTAAAAATCAGCTCAAGTTAGTTTTGTTTCTGTCTAGTTTTGTGCCGCTCATATTCCAATAATAAAATGCATATAAGAAGCTGTAAATTAGCTTTCTAGAAATCTAATGAAGTCTAATTTTTGGTAATGTAATTTATTTAAAGTCTATTCATGGTTGCCATGATAAGGCAAAGAAATCAAAGTGTTATGTCTACCTGTAGGGTCAATTTGCTGCCTCAGTTTTGTTGTAAACGTTTCTTTGGCCAAGATGATTCATTTTGCGCAAAAGAGCTTTCATAAGAAAGCTTAAGAAGACCATTTTTTTGCATTTTATTTAACTTAGTCCAAGTCAAGAGCTTCCAGGAGAAAAGGACCAATGTATACATGCTGCTAGTTTGAGAACCAGAACTGACCACATTAATTCATACAGTTGGTTCTCAATCCTCATGTAGGATTTTGATGTGATTCAAGTTGTATAAGAACATAGACATCCCAAGTTGCTTATGACTTTGGAATCATCCATTTTGAGGAAATACACAAAAAGTTATAGCCTTCAGTACTTGGAGGTTCACATGAGTTCATCAGGCTAAAATTTGGTGGGTTACAACAAGAGTTTGCTTGAAGAAAGGAAAGCATGCACACGTCTAGTCAATGTTAGGATCCTCTTTTTCCAATTAATCAATCTTTACTCGAATTGGACATAATTTGGCCATTCAAATTTGATCTCAAAGTCAGAAGGACATTCTACAATTTGTTGTTGCACAGGTCTGAATATTAAATGATTAATACTCCATGATTACCCATATGATTTTCCTGACTTTAGGGAATCAAAATGTGGCATAATATTATCAAAACAAAGCAAAAAGTTTAGGATCAACAGTCCAAAGGACCATGCTTTATCCAGTCAAAGATGCAGGGGAAATCCCTTTACTCGATTAAAGCCTATTTTGTAGCCCACTTGCATTCTTGCCATCTACAAGTTTCTTATTTTAACAAATAAATCACTAGCTGATGTGTTTGCTTATCTCTAGTAATTTTCACACCTCTGTTATCCGCTTAATCAATGAAATAAGGTGTCAACCCTTTGGTTCAACTAGTCATTTTGGTTGTACATAACTTAGGCTAGTTAACTTTTATTTGTAATTAGTCTTCTCCTAGATGAAAAAGAGACCTGAAAAAGGATAGCAATAACCTATTAAAGGACCTCCTGCTTGTAAAATTAGATTATGAGTTTGTGGAAAAGTTTAAGTGAAAAACTCTCCTACAAAGGTGGATTCTCTTATGCCAAAGTCCTAAATAGTGCATCTTTAAGTTGGTTCCTTAGACTGGTGATCTCTTAATCTAGATCAAACTTCATAGTGGTGCTTTTACCATATCTAGGAAGCTAGGTTTGGAAGAACCCTTGAAGAGTTTGCTAGTGGCAATTTATTGAAGTGTCAGGTTTATCTATATGGGATAGCCTGCAGCCATCACTTCTATTATAAACATTTCCTTAGCTAGGATGCTTCATTTTCAGCAAAAGAGTGGTTATTTGAAAGCTTAGTAAGTCTATTTTATCATCATATCATTTAACTTAGTCTAAGTTAAGAGCTTATAGGAGACAAGGACCAATAGCACATGCCACTAGTTTCAGAACTAGAACAGACCACTTAAATTCATATAGCTGGTTCCCACTCCTTACTAAGGATATTGACGTGGTTCAAGTTGTGTAAGATAATAGAGATCCCACTGCTACTTCTGATTTTTAAAGCATCCATTTTAAGAAATTGAGCAGAAAGTTGCAGCTTTTAGTACTTAAAGGTTTTCAACTGAAGTTTGCATCAAGAGAGGAGAACATCCATATACCTAAATGTTAAGCATGTCCTATTTCTAATGAATCAAGCTTTACTTGAATTGGATATCATTTGGTCATTTAAACTTGTCAAAGTCAGACGGTATTCTGCAATTCGCTACTGCACTTGTCTAACTATTGAATAATTAAGACTCTGTGCTTAGCCTAATGGTTTTCTGACTTTAAGGAATCAAAATGTGGCTTAATATTTACCAAAACCATGCCTAAAGTTTGGCATCAAGACCACAAAGGACTATTCCTCCTTTTACCCGGCTAAAGCCAATTTTGCCGGCTACCAGCATACTTAACTTCTATAGCCAACTAGTGATGCATTACCTTTCTTTTGTAATTTTGATAGCTCTATTAGCCAATTGATCAAAGGAAATCAGGTGTCAATTATCGCTAGTTTTGTTGTACATAACTTAGGCTAGTTTACTTTTATTTGTAATTAGTCTTCCCCTAGATGAAACAGAGACTTGAGAAAAGATTATAATGGCCCATAAAATGCCCCTATTATGGCTTGTAAAAGTAGATTACAAGTTTATGTACAGGTTTGAGAGAAAACTCTCCTACAAGGGTGGATTCTCTTGTGCCAAAGTCCCAAATGTTGATCTCTAACTGGGTTCCTTAGAGTGGTGATCTCTTATGCCCAAATCAAACTCGTTAGTGGTGATTTTTTCTATAGAGAGCTTGGTTTTTGAAGAACCCTTGAGGAGTTCGGTGATGGTGATTTTCTGTTTCTATCAAACCTTTTAAGTCTAGTTCTCCTCTTCTTATGTGTGGATTCATTTGAGTGATTTGAGTTCATATATAATAATTTATAGCATTTAGTTTTCTTGCATTTTCATTTTGCAATCCTCAGTAGTCGTACAACATTCAGCCCAAACTCACCCCTTGAAGTCCAAAATAGATTGCGGCTGATGGACCCTTATTTGGAAGTGTTTGAGATATGGAGACTTACATCATTTGGTATCAGAGATTTGCTACCCTCGTAGGCCTTGTTACAAGCCTAAACACATCCCTTAAGTCAAACACAAGCCATACCAGAAAAAACCGAAGTACCATGTCTTTAGGACGGCAAAAAAAGAAGTTAGTTAAGTTAAAACATGAACTTGACATCCTTGTGCTAGATATACAACAATGGGGTTTCAACCTTTGCTCTCACATCCTTGATAGGGAAAAGGAGGTAGAGCCACCCTTAACTTCCAATAAAGAATGGTATAGGACTAATCAGGTTGATTGGAACATGCCTCCAAGGTTTGATGAGCATGAACATAAAGGAAGTGATCAAAATCTTTTAAACACTTTCAAAGAAGAAAAACATGATAAAGCTTCTTGAAGAATTCAAGCAACTATTGGTCTATGAAGAATGCCCTTATTCTCAACAAGAATTAGGGATAATTCTTTTAAGAAGAGGTGATTGATGTGCATACAGATCGGTCTCAAGGCCATACTCAAATGACTTTTTCTAAGGAGGACCTTATCATATTGTGGCTTTATCACTTGAGTTTCATGGGAGAAAGCATTTTATGTGAGTTTTACTTAAGCTTTAAAAGGCCATTATGAGAAGGGGTTTCAAATCTAAGAGCATCATACATTCAATGGTAGAACACAAACTAAACTTAAAAATCAGCTCAAGTTCGTTCTATTTTTATCTAGTCTTGTGTAGCTCCTATTCCACTCATAATATTCATTTAGAAAGATGCAAATTAGTTTTTCATAAAGCTAATAGTCTACTTTTTGGTAATGTATTTATTTTAAGTTATACCTAGTAATTGTTGTCAAAATAATGCAAAGGATCCCAAGTGTCAGGTTTGCCTTTCTAGGACAGTCTGTAGCCTCAGTTTTGTTGACAATGTCTCCTTAAGTAAGATGCCTCATTTTACACAATTGAGTATTCATATAAAAGTTTACGAAGTTTATTTTATGCTCATGTAATTTAACTTAGCCCAAGTTAAGAGATTCTAGGAGGAAAAAAGCAATGTACACATGCTGCCAGTTTCAAAACCAAAACAAACTACTTCATTTCATGTAGCTGGTTCTTACTCCTCACAAAGGATTTGAAGTGATTTAGTATCTATGAAGCCTCTTAAGTCTAGTCCTTTTCTATCCAAGGGTAGATTCATTTGGGTGAGTTGATTTCATGTCTTTCACATAATTATTTACAAGATTTAATTTTCTTGTCTTTTCACCTTTATAACCTCAAAAGTCACAAAAAGATTAATCCATACTCACCCCTTGAACCTTCATGTTTACGTGTTTAAGGTTTGGAGGCATTTATCATTTGGTATCAAAGCTTAGCTATTCTCATGTGCCTTATTGCCAGCCTAAACATATCCTTCAAGCCAAAAACAAGCCATAGCATAGAAAACCAAAATGCCATGTCTTCAAGAAGGGAGAAAAAGAAGTTAGTCAAGCTAAAACATAAGGTTGACCTCCTTGAGCAACATATACAACAATGGGACCTCCACCTTTGCTCTTACAACCTTGATAAGGACGAGGAAGTTGAGTGGCCCTCAACCTCAAATAAAGAATGGAACCGAATTAATGAGGTTGATTGGAACTTGTCTCCAAGGTTTGATGAGCATAACACGAAGGAAGTGATCAAGAAATTTTAGACACTATTGAAGAAGAAAAACAAGCAACAAATACAAATCCTTGTCCACGAAGAATGTATATTCTTAACAAAAATTGGAGATAATTCTTTTGCAACAAGGGTGATTGATGTACATACAGATCAGTCTCAAGGCATACTCACACAACCTTTTCCAAGAAGGTAAATTCTGTTCTAAATCACACTGGACCCTAAAATAGTTTGGTTTATTGATAAAGTTTCATGGAAAAATGCATTTTATGGGGTTTCATGTGAACTTCAAAATGCCAATTTCCAAATGGGTTTTCAAATCCAATAGCATCACACATTTAAAGGGAAAACATAAAACTAAGCTCAAAATCAGCCCAAGCTAGTTCTGTTTAGGTTCAATTTTGTACAGGTCACACTCTACTAGTAAAATGCATTTAAGAAGCTAAAAATTAGCTTTTTAAAAGCTAAGTAATATAATTTATTTTGAGCAAAATCTAGTGATTATTGTTAGATTAAGGGAAAGAAGTGGAGGTGTCAGGTTTATTCATCAGGGACATTCTATAGCCTTAGTTTTATTATAAATGTTCCCTTCACTAGGATGCTTTATTTTGAGCAAAAGACTAGTCATATGAAATACTAGGAAGTCTATTTTTTGCTTGCATTATTTAACATAGTCTAAATCAAGAGCTTTTAGGAGAAAAGGACCAATGTACACATGCTGCCAGTTTCAGAATCAGATTAAACCACTTCAATTCATACAGTTGGTTCTCAGTCCTCACAAAGTACTTTTGATGTGATTCAAGTTGTATACCAAAATAGACATCCCAAAGTTTCTTATGAATTTTGAAGCATCCATTTTAAGCAAGTGAGTAGAAATTTCTCCCTTTAGCACTTGGAGGCTCTCCAAATCAGCCCAGCAGCTCATCAATCCATTAGGCTAAACTTTGGTGGGTTGCAATAGGAGTTTACTTAAAAAGGGAAAACATCCACATGCTTAGTTAAAGTTCGAGATGTGTCTTCTCATGAATCAAGTTCCATTTCAATTAGACATCATTTGGACATTCAAATTTGATCTCAAACTGTCATTCTGCAATTCACTGTTGCACTGGACCGAATAGTCAATGATTAATACTCCATGCCTAGACTTATGGTTTTGCTAACATTAGGGAATTAGGGGCATAATAATTATCAAGACCATGCCTAACTTTTGACATCAAGACTCCAAAGGACCATGCTTTATCTAGCTAAAGGATTGGCAATCATTTTATCCAATTACAGCCAATTTTGTCGGGTTTGCATTCTAGCCTTCTTTAGCCAATTTAATGATGCTACAAGTTCCTTACTGTGCCAAATAATTTATTAGCTAATTTATTATCTTATCTCTTGTAATTTTGACATGTCCATCAGCCACATGATTAAGGAAATTAGGTGTCACTGGTCCCTTAGTTCAGCTAATCATTTTGGTTATACTTAATTTAGGCTAGTTACTTTTACTTGTAATTAGCCTTCTCATAGATGAGAGAGAAACTTGAGAAAGGATTTTAATGGCCTATATAAGGCCCCTCTTGCTGCTTGTAAAAGTAGATTATGAGTTTATGAAAAAGCTTGACTGAAAGCTCCCCTATAAAGGTGGATTGTCTCTTGCCAAAGTCCTAACTATTGTATCTCTAAGTTGCTTCCTTAGGGTGGTGGTCTCTTAGGTCCAAATCAAACTCCTTAGTGGTGCTTTAGCTATATCTAGGGAGCTTAGTTTTGAAGAACCCTTTAGGAGTTTTGTGGTGGTGGTCTTCTGTATCTATCAAACCTCATAAGTATAGTTCTCTTCTCTCAAAGTGCGGATTCATTTGGCCGAGTTGAGTTCATACCTTTTATGTAATTATTTGCAATATTTAGTTTTCTTGTCTTCTCATTTTATAATCGTCACAAGTCATAAAATATTTAGTCCAAAATCAGCCCTTGAAGACTAAACTAGATTGTGGCTCATGAAACCTCATTTGATGTGTTTGAGGTCTGGAGACATGCATCATTTGGTGTCAGAGCTTGACAACTCTCCCAGGCCTTAATCTAGCCTAAACATAGCCCTCAAGCCAAACATAAGCCATATCACAAAAAAGAGGGAATGTTATGTCCTAAAGAAGGGAGACAAAGAAGTTAGTTAAGTTAGGACATGAAGTTGACCTCTTTGAGCTAGGTATACAACAAATGGATCTCAACCTGTGTGCTCTCATCCTTCATAAGGAAAAGGAAGTAGAGCCACCCATAACCTCTAATAAAGACCTCCAATAAAGAATGGCATAGGAACAACAAGGTTGATTGGAACTTGTGTCCAAGGTTTGATAAGCATGAACATGAAAGAAGTGATCAAGATCTTATAAGCACTTCCAATGAAGAAAAGCATGCGACAAAGATTCTTGAAGTGTAACTCCTAACTTATAATTACATAATTAACCAATCGGAAAGCATGAACTAAAGCCACGTAGGTAAAATGAAGGACTTATACGCTGGTAATTGACATTCAGTGGGTCCACTTAATTATATGATAAAACAATGCCTAAAAATGATTCATTAAATACTTGTATATGATGAGATTTTAGTATTTATAAAAGATATTGAATTTCTGAAGGGTACAAGCAGTAAATGCACCTTGTTTCTTAAAATATATGTTCCCTCCTTTTGGCATTAACCAGCAAATAGCTCAGTGGTAATGACTTCATCTTCTGATTCAAGCATACCTTTAGTTAATAATTTATATTATTTTTATTTGTTAACTCCTAACGTTGCGTATGTTAAGCAAATAAAATATAGATATATTTTTCACTGCCTAATTTACTATTACTATTACTATTACTATTACCATTATAATTATTATTATTTTTTGTTGTTGTTGTTGTTGTTGTTATTATTATTATCATCATCATCATCATCATCCTCCTCCTTTCAAGTAACGCTTTCCTCTTGTCTTGTTGTGAACCTTTAAAAATCACTCCATCTCCTTGATTATTGAATGATTATGAGTTTGTTTGGCTCGTAGAATATAATTATACATAATTAATGTAACGTTTGAAATCCTCTTTCTTTCACCTATTTATTACCTTCCTTAATAAGTTATTTTCCTCCCTAATCCATGGCAAAACCTCAATCAAAAATTTATTTTCATTTTAAACTTTAATAATTATTAACTCTTCCAAACTTAGTATTGTTACATCAAACTTTAGAAATTGAAAATTATCTTTCAACCTTTCCAACTCACATACTATAAAGTCGATCAATTGTTTTATAAATATAATACTTAAATTATGTCTAATTAATCCAATTTCTCAAAATTTAACCAATTTTCCTTTTTTTTTGGGTTCCCCAAGCACCACTTAAGTAATTAACTCCAGTCAAATGTCAATCTTCATATTTGATCCAAAATAACTAATTTTTTCTTCAATTTAACAATAAGTAAATCAAAACTTGAGGAAAGAAAGCATTTTCAACACATCACTCAATCTCTAAACCTTGCATCCAACACCCAAAACCCTAATTTTATTTCATCTCAGCCAACCAAAATTAGCACTCCAATTCATATTTAAATGCCTTTCTAACCTCAAACAAATAGAGTAAATTCGCCAATTTAATAAAATTAATCAAAAATATATGAAAGAGAGTGGAAGAGACTTGGGTTTTACGTTGAAAAATTAGGTGGAATAGGCAAAAGGAAGAGAAATGGAGAAAGGGGCGGTGGTGTGGCAGGCCTATGGCAATGTTGGGTGGTGTTTGCTGGCGTCGGGATGGTATAAGTGGTGGATTGGCTGGGTAGTGCTGACGTATTGCAAGGGAAGGGAAAGACGAGAGAGAAAATTGGGTTCTGAGGCAACATTGATTGAATTTGTTTATTTTTATCATTTTTTACTTTTTTGTTTTTCTTTCAACAGTTTGTTGTTGATTTTTGTTAACCTTTTATCTTTTTAATGGTTTGTTTTATTTATTTATTTATTTTTGAATTATTTAATTTACTAATAAACTAATTGATTGAGTGATGCAATAGGTAATTTATCTACTTATTCGTTCAAGCATCGTAAGTCAAAGTCAAGTTGCTATCAAACTAGAACTAGAAAAAGCTAGGAAATCAAGGACTTACAACAGAAGGGTGCAACAAGGCCATTGGATCCAAAGGTAGGCTTTGGACCTACTATTATAAGTCAGAGATTAAGTTGCTATCAAACCAAAACTAGACAAAGTTAGGATATCAAGGACTTACAACAGAAGGGTGTAGTATAGGCCATTAGATCCAAAGCTGAAGAGATGTAAGTGTAGGCTCTGGACCTACTATTATAAGTCAGATAAGTTGCTATCAAACCAAAACTAGGCAGAGCTAGGATATCAAGGACTTACAATAGAAAGGTGCAATATAGGCCATTAGATCCAGATGACTAAGTCCTACAAAGCAACGAAGCCATGGGAAAGCATCGCAGCAAAATGAGACCAAATTAGGAGGGACCTTACTGCATACATTAAGAATCTACCTAGGTAGTTTAACGCTTCACACCCTTGGGGGGCAATGAGGTGTGAAAAACTTAGCATGTGGGCAATTTTATATGCTTCTTTGTTTTTAGTCTTTATCTAGATTCTAGTAGCTAACTTTCATTAGCAAGAAAAAATAGAAGAATTGTGTGTGTTTGTGTGTGCGCGCGCGTGCACGCGCATGCTGGCGTCCTCGAGGGAGAGGGTTTCCCTCTTATATAGTAGTTAGGAGAAAGAGAAAACCTCCCCTAAGGAAAGCAGAAACAGCATAGTAGTTCCCCAAGTTGGTTAGAGGCGAGGCTTAAATTGAAAAAACTAATCACAAAAAACCTTGCAGCCAACCTAAACTCGCAACATGTTCCTAGTTTTAGTGGAAGGGCAAAACCTATATCCTACCCCAGTAGTTTTTGCAATGAAATAGACTAGTGGCATGCTAACAGTATTGGTAGTATGCGAGTTAAATATATGTTGCAAGAGGATGTTAATATGAGGTAATGTGTCACCCTAATGGTCATATTTTTGCTATTGCATCCACAAGGTCCTAGGTTTGAGCCCCACACCACCAATTTGCACGAAAATCATGCTTTGGATATGTTTTAAGCCTGGTTTTTTGTGTTTTCTGACTTTTGATGAGAGGAGTGATAGGAAGAATTTAAGTTTTAGTATTTATAACCCTAAGTGCAAGGTCTATCATCTAATAATAGAGGTGCATGCACTAGGAGTTGGGTTTCAACTATCAAGATTAGCTCAAGTGGTTCAAGCTAGGCTAAGTGAAAGGAAAGAAAGACAAGCAAAACTAAGCTAATAAACATATGAAAAGAGACTTAGAGTTGCGATTTGACCAATTGATGAACCAAGCAATCGGGGTAGGTTCTAACCTACCAAACCTCTACTAAAAACTAGAGATAGTCGATTGCACCATTAAAGACCACCCAAGCCCTCTCTTAAGGGTCATGAGCTAGCCTAGTTAGTCTAACCACCTATTTTCTTGGGGTTAGCCTAATTAAACCACGAGATTAGCAACACTCGGAGCAGGCTAGGATCGGGACTATTTCCATTTCAAAATCCCGACTATCCTCTCCCCTCACACTAGCTAATCCATCACACCTCTCGGCATAAGTCTGTCGCCCAAAAATTTTGGATGAAAGCTCTCTCAAGCATTTCATCGAACACTTGATAGGCATGAAAGAAAACTCTATGTTCAAGGCACAAATTGGGCGTGGTTAGGCCTAATTCAAGACTAATTGGCCATTAAGAGGCTAATTACAATCCAAGCCAACAAAATCTACCTACTAATCATCACAAGAAAACCATGAAATCAAACCACAACTAAACTAGCAAGCATGAACTAGGGAGAAGAAAGGATGAAACTAATCTAATCTAATAAGCTAATCTAACAAGCTAATCTAACATGGATTAACTATAAAAACTAAACATTTAAACAAAACATAATACAAACTAACATGCTCCAATGCAATAAGGAAGAACAAAATATGAAACAGAAAGAGAAAGAGAGTAGAGAAAACTTATTCTTGAAAAGCTTGAATGAAAATCTTCAATCTTTAATCCAAAGCAACCAAAACACAATCTAATCTCCCTAATGTAACTCCCCCTATTAGGGTTTTTATTGGCTAAACCTAATCTAAAACTAATCTAAAATTCTCCAAAAGAATCCCTAAAAAGTCCCAAACAAGGCCCTTAAAAAGAAATCAAGACGGGGAAAAAATGGGCGAATAGAGCAGCAACTAGCAGCAGCCGTCGCACCGGCAACTGGTGGTCGTCGCCACCAAGACAGCCGGTCGCGATGAAGATAACTAACCGTCATCACCCCCTGCCCAGCCACTTGCCAGGTGGCGACGGTTGGGGGTGGTGGCCGCAACTCCCGTCGTCTCTTGCTTTGCGATCTTCCGGTTTTTCTTGTTCCATCTTCGCTCCTTTTTGTGGTATTTTCTCGATTGAGCTTATCATCTACAAAAGTAAACAAAATAAGTAAAAATCCTAAAGATTATATTATAATACGAACTAAAATTAGGTGACGGAGCAATGTAGAATATGACAATTTAGTATCGAACAAATACCCCCACACTTATCTTTTGCTCGTCCTCGAGCGAAACAAAAGAATAACTAACCTAGGAACCTAACTCACTTTCATAGGAATCACGGCTGCATTTAGCATCTGCATCAAGCCCTTTAAACCCCTTGGTTCCCCGAAATGGACGAGTGAGGTCTCGTGAGGGTTTGCAAAAGATATACTCACAAAATCTTTGAAATATTTCTGGATTTTTTTAAAAATCAAAGGATGTATACAAGGCAAAGGGGAAAATATCTACACATCTAGATCGATTTTATCGCCCTAACAACCTAATTACTAAGCCATATACAAGCAAAATATACATTTAAGACACATATAGGCTAAAAATGTATCCCGACTCTCTTTTTTCACCCCCACGCAACACAATGACATGATTTGCACATCTTAGTGTTCCGTGTAAAGTATATTAACTCTGAATGCTAGGATAAAATAAGGCAAAAGGTCATCTCCACTTGGCTTATGGCTTCTTTTATTTTTGCTCTCTTTTTTCCTTTCTTTTTTTGTTTTTTTGCTTTTCTCCTTATTCTTCTTCACCCGGGTGGGTAGTTCTTGGCTTATTAGGCCTTGAACTTAGCATATAGTTGGACTTCTTCCCTATTTAGGGATTTTATTTGGATGTACAAAGCACTTATTCAAGCCCAAATAGAGGTGCTAGAGTTAAGCTCGCTTTTGCATCATGCTTTTTGTGTTTTTTTTCTTTTTCTCATAATGAAGCCAAAACTGAAAGTTAATTAATCAAGTAGATTGTCCCCAACCCAAATTTCAACAACTGACACCAAAAGTCAATGGTTAAGTGTACAAGAGAGGCACAAAACCGCACATGTGAAATCACATAAGCTAATTATGAGAGACCGGAGATCATATTGTAGACAAGTGTTCCATCATGCATATTCGATCTATATACATGCTAGCACCCAAGCTACTAAAGGTCAAAACCAATCATAAAGGCACAAAAGTTCCTCAAAGCCAAAAAGAAAAACTATATAAAAATTGAAAAATTAAAAAAATTTCACAAAAATATACACAAAAGGGTATGACTTCCCCACCCCCACACCTAAATCTCACAGTGTCTTCATTGGGAGCCGAGGAGTCACAACAACCACAAAAAGACACAAAACACAAAACAAAACAAAACACATAAAAACACTAAAGAGCACACATATACATAAGCTAATGCACTCATCCAAAAACATAACCTCACCCAATTAACAACAAGACCACAGATATATACAAAATAAACACCACCAACAATGAATATATAGAAATCCAACAATGCCACCAATCACAAAAGACAAATATGCACAAAAAGCACACAAAGGATATATAGCCATCAATTGGCTCCACAACATCCCAAATTTCACCTCAAAATGACCACCAACAAAAACACAACCTACTAGCCACAACTAAAAAGAAAAATAAAGAAAATAAAAAGAAAGGGAGAAGATTTAGAACGGTTGCACTAGGTTGAGCACTGATTGTACCCAAACTACGCCTCTCTATGATGGTGCTATGGGAGGCTCGAAGAGCATTAGCCACTCCTCCTCGTCTGTCAATACTCAAGTCTTCAACTTGGACACTGTAAACGCTTGCAAAAGCTTCTCATGTGCCTTTGCATACATCCCAAAATAGTGTGAATAAGAGAACACTAATGAGATCATAGCAAAGAAACTTAGTGCCCTCTTAAACTGATCAAAGGCCGCAGAAAAATCGAAAGAATAATCAAAGAAAGTGGTCCACTCAATTTGCCTAGACATGTCCTCTTGGTGTGCACAATAAGGGTCAAAGGAGGGATTATACCCTCTAATGTCACCTAGGAACTCTTGGAACGCTTGCAAATAGAGGGGGTGGTGGGAACTAAGCGCGATAAAATGGGCGCTGAGTCAAGTAACTCGGTGTAAATGGGGTCAATATGCTCAATGCTAGGAGCGGCACTAACTCTCACATCATCACTATATAACTCCTTAGAAGAGGGCTCTAACAATGCAATATTGTTCAACCAATCAAGTGAATCATCCTCAACACAACTAGTAACACCCTAGGAGACTCACCCATCTCTAACCTCCTGCACTGAGCTAAAGAGAGGGAGAAGAAAGTAAGCTTAAGACACCCTCAGTAGTGTCCCTAGGTGCGCTAGACAAGGATGAAGCGACAAAGGGAGGATTAATCACTTCCTCTAGGTCGGTCAAAGGTGTATGAGCCATAAAATCAGGCTCTAGGGGAAGAGAGGGCTCATAAGCATCATCGAGACTGACCTCAAGCGCAGGAGAAGATAAACTAGGGTCGGTCTCATAAAATAGGCCACACTCCCTCATCTCACTAACAAAACACTCATGTCGCTCATTCATTGTCTCTATTACGACATTAAGTTCACATAGCATGCATCCGAAATATCATAATAGGGACAAGAATTCGTATCATGGTTAGAAGATTGACAATAAGAGCACACAAGAGGAGAATAAGCATGCACATCATAGGAAATGAGGGAAGGGCACACAAATGACTATTCTCGTGGTGCCATTGATACCAAGCCAAAGATTCAAACAAATCCCACATATTATCAACATCCAAAGAGCACACACCACTATGATGAATGGACTCAAGAGTGGCTTGAGTCTCATGTGCTATCCCCTCAACCACAACAATGCATATTTCCCATTTTTCATATGTGAATGCATATATTGAGCACGATAATAATTCAATCTAGATAAGTATTGTCAAAAAGGTTCATGGCTAAACTGAGGTAAGTGGAAAATAGCCATTTTGATTTTTTTTTTAATTTTTGATTTTTAAAATTTTTCTTGCATTTTCTAAAGGCCTAGTCACGAATGCTCAAGTAAACCCCGATATTGAAAAGTGCCAAATCTCCGGTAATGGTGCCCAAAACTTGATAGAAAGAATTTAAGTTTTAATATTTATAACCCCAAGTGCAGGGTCTATCGTCGAGTACTCGATGTGTCATCCATTGGGAGTTCGGTTTCAAGTATCAGGATTGGCTCAAGTGGTTCAAATTAGGTTAAGTGAAAAGGAAAGAAAGACAAGCAAAACTAAGCTAATAAACAGACGAAAAGAGACTTGGAGTTGCGATTTGACGAATTGACGAACCAAGCAATCGGGGCAACTCCTAACCTACCACACCTATACTAAAAACTAGAGATGGTCGATTGCACCACTAAAGATGGCCCAAGCCCTCTCTCAAGGGTCATGAGCTAGCCTAATTAGTCTAACTACCTATTTTCATAGGGTTAGCCTAATTAGACCACGAGATTAACAACCCTCGGAGCAAGCTAGGATCTATTTCCATTTCAAAATCCCAACTATGCTCTCCCCCCACACTAGCTAATCTACCACACCTCTCGGCATAAATCAATCGCCCAAAATATAGATGAAAGCTCTCTCAAGCATTTCATCGAACACTTGGCAGGCATGAAAGAAAACTCTATGTTCAAGGCACAAATTAGCGTGGTTAGGCCTAATTCAAGACTAATTAGCCATTAAGAGGTAATCACAATCCAAGCCAACAAAATCTAGCTACTAATCATCACAAGAAAACCATGAAATCAAACCACAACTAAACTAGCAAGCTAACATCGATTAACTATAAAAAATAAACATTTAAACCAAACATAATCTAAACTAACATGCTCTAATGAAATAAGGAAGAACAAAATATGAAATAGAAAGAGAAAGAGAGTAGAGAAAACTTATTCTTGTATGGCTTGAATGAAAATCTTCGTTGAATCTTGAATCCAAGCAACCAAAATACAATATAATCTCCGTAATCTAATTCCCCCTATTGGGGTTTTTACTAGCCAACCTAATCTAAAACTAGCCTAAAAGTCCCCAAAAGAACCCCCCAAAAAAGTCTCGGAGAGGGCCCTCAAAAAAGAAATCAAACTAGAGGAAAAATAGGCGAATAGAGCATCAATTGGTGACGGCCGTTGCACCGACGACTTGTGGCAGTCACGACCAAGACAACTAGTCGCGACCAAGACAGTCGGCCGTTGCCACCCCCCACCCAGCCACCTGCAGGGTGGTGACGGTTGGGGATGGTGGCCACGACTCCTGTTGTCTCTTGCTTTGCGATGTTTGGGCTTTTCTTGTTCCGTCTTCGTTTCTTTTTGTGGTATTTGCTCGATTGAACTTACTGCCTATAAAAATAAACAAAATAAGTAAAAATCTTAAAGATTATATTATTATACGAGCTAAGATTAAGCGATAGAGGCATGTAAAATATCGCAATTTAGTACCGAACAAGGAGATTAGAAATAATGCTAAGAGCATCTTTTTGGAAGGCATCTTAGGTAAGAACTAACTTTTCTGGCCTTAGAAATAGGTAATTCTGCGATCGCTGAGGCTAATAAGATATCATCATTGGGTTACTCCACACTTAACATGCAAGATATGATTATTCTGTACTTTGAGGATACATTTATGCGTTTACAACTAGGGGTGGGCAATGGACTAGGTCGGGTCGGGTTAGGGCGGCCCGTTTACAAAGTGGATAGGGTCGGGTCAAGGTCAGCATGTTAACTATTTAGGTCGGGTTGGCCCTTTTGTGTAAATAAACGGGTGGGACGACCCACTTTTGGGCCATTTTAAATTTGAACAAACTGGCACAAAAAAATTATGTTTAATAATTATAGTTATGTATAAAGCGTTGATAATAAGTTTAGCCAATTGGAACATGTAAGCTAGTATATCAAGTAGAAAAAAAATAATGGACTACTAAATGAGTCGTTAACGAGCTGACTCGGTTTATCCCATTAATATGCCCTGAGGGGTCTGCACACTATTGACCCGGTCAGTTATTAACCCGACCCTTTATTGGCCCTATTTTAAACGGGTAGACCCTCTTGATCCAATGGGTACTCGATCCATTGCCTACCCCTATTTACAACTATATAAAACTCCTTATGATTAGTGTCAAAATACTAAGGGTATGTTCATTATGAGCATGTTGGATGAGCATAAATCATATTAGGGCATATTATAGCAGATTTGAGTAAGTTTGAGTAGATTTGATCAGCAGAAAGTAGGTTAGAGTGGGTAGAGTAAGTTTGACAAGCAGTAAGCAGATTAAAGTAGTTTAAAAGCAAGTTTGTGAGTGGAGTGGAGTAGGTTGAAGCAAGTTTGACCAGTAGTTAGCAAATTTGAGTAGATTAGGGCAGATTGAAGCAGGTTGGAACAGGTTTGACTAAATAGTTAGCAATTTTGACCATGTTTGAGTATAATTAGAGTAGGTTGGAGCAGCCAATAGATTCAATATGCTCATAATGAACGAACACTAAAAATAAATACTCCAAAGAGCTATAAACTATTAATTAGATCATTTTTGCTAAATAATCCCAAAATAAAATATTATCGTCACTTAAAAATAATCTCTTTTTTTTTTAAGTCGACTGTATCTATGCATATATTGCCTATTGGGAGTGGTCATGCATAGGACATAGCTGACAGACATATGGGATCCTTGGGCTTTGTAAACTTTAATGGCTTGCGAATTCATTGGTGTCATATCAATCAAATACAATATAAAATTAAATAGTTTTTTTTTGTCAGTATGAAATTAAAAGGTTGAATTAACGGAATCCCAAATCTAGAAATACAACTAAAGGAGTTGCTTTGTGACCATGTGGGCTAATTTGCACTCTACACCCACCCAAGTGGTGTTTAGATTCATATGCAAAAGATAACCTTTTTGTGTTTTCGGGTTAGCAGCATAAAACCCAACTATTTACTCCCTCCTATTTGATTGTTAGTAGGCCCCCGCTCCTTACCCGCTACTTTCACGCTACCGTATCTCTTCCCCGTTGCATTGTCTTGTATGCTCCTGGGAGCTCTTACACCCTTGTAACCCATCATCACCCATGTCATCAACAAAAAGCCATGTCAATAAAAAATTACAGAAAATGAATCAAAAAAAAAGTTTGGAAAGGAGCCATGTTGTGTGGCAGGTTCAGTCACAAGTAGTTATGGAGCATAACCCCACTTTTTCTCTTTCTTTTTTTGGTCAGATAATTGTATTTTTATGTTTTTAACAAATTATATCTTATATTTATTTAATCAATCACGTTGCTGTTATGCAAGCATCACGTTTTCTTTTCTTTTTTTTTTTTTATCTAAACGTTATTACCTTTTATAAAATCTTGTTTATCAAGTGGGAGATGCACAAATGTTAAGAGAAAACGCTCTCTCTCCTTAAGAGCTTGACCTAGTCAACCGCTCAAACAAAAAAGTGAAATGAAGTGCGACTGTAGATCCTATTACTCATGATGAAGATACAATCTCCATCGAAACGGAAGCAAACATGGATAAAATTCTCCAGCAAATGCCAAGAGCCTCCTTTAGGGACACTTTGGCCAAGAACAATCCCAACATGGTCTTCTCTTCGCATTCCAATCCTATTTGGAATGAAGAGGATGATGACTACTACACATCTGAAGATGATCTGGGACCCAAACTGGGAGGATGATCTGCAATGCCCTACCATTCATTTAACCAAGGAGCAGAAGCATCAGTTCAAACAACCCTGGAGGAATGCCTTAATCATCAAGATGTTTGAAAAGGGAGTAGGGTTTTTGCGCCTACAAAGGAGTCTTAAGTCTAAATGGAAACTCAAGGTGATTTCTCTCTGATCGACATTGGCTGTCACTATTATATTACTAGATTCACCAACATAGATGACTATCATCACTTGGTTAATTGGGACAACTATCTCACGATCCGTAGATGAGTGCCTAATTTCGTACCTGATAAAGCACCCAAACGTTTCTTGACTGCATGGATTCATATTCCTAACATTACTATTGAATATTTTGACTTAAAATTCCTTGAAATGATAGGCTCAAAAGTGGGGTGTGTAATTGGTATAGATCAAACCACAGTTAATGTGGATCCAGGCAGATTTTCAAGGTTAAGTGTGGGAGTTGATCTCTCAAAACCATTTGTTGAGTTATTATATTTAGTTTTGATGATGACAAATCCAAGTGTAAAAATTTATACGAGTAATGTTGCTCCAAACACGATCTCCAAACAGGTCTAACTGGTGTTTGTGATCTTTATTGTATTAACTGGTTTGCTACATGTGAGAACAAGTCTTCAAAACAGGTTTTACTTGGTGATTCTATATTAAGTCAAGAACACCACCTCGACAGTTGATTGTAAGGCATGTTCCTGAACTCTAGCAATGCAAAGAACAACCCCAGCAAACAAGGTGGCCTTGGTGTTCACAGCAGCTCTACAAATCTTGGACAAGATGACTGGTTCAAAACAAGAAGTCTTGGGTATATAGGTTTTATTTATTTAGACTCTTGTTAATATGCCAATATTGAAAACGTCATTTTAAACACCTCTTGAATCGGTATTTGCGCTAAGTGCTTCAGAACACCAGTTGCGAACAACCCTGCAAACAGGGTGCCTAGGGTGTTTCTGAACTGAAGTGGCCATACCCGGTTATCTTTGAAAATTCATTTCGGTTGGCCAAGATCTCCAGAATACTTTCTTTAAATTCCAAGATTGCTATTTTTCTGGAAAGGATATTTCTTGAAAATATTATGGGAGATTTGCGAAAATAGGTTTTGGGAGAATTGCCAAAACTAAAAGATTCCCTTTGCCTATATTTTCGGATATGATAAAATTTCAAAAGCTGAAGATTTCTGGTTGTCATTTGAATCTTCTTCACGGCTATGGGAAGATAAGGGTTATCTCTTAAGATAACAAATCCCTTATATTTTGGGAAAAATTTATCACTAGCCGTTGGGGAGTATTTCTTACTTGAAAATCGTTTTCCATACTTAGCTGATTCTTTCACCTCTCCTTGTTTTTGACCGTTGGATTTTGTGTTTAAAATCTCAGCATTTCACTCCCATTTGAATAGAGGAGAAAAGACGAGAAACATACACAACATACGCAAAAAAGGGAAAATTTCAAAAGTGGTTTTTCTAGTGAGAAGAATTTTTCGAGTTACGCTTGAGAAAAGAAAAACCGAGACAAGTTGTGTTTAAACTGAGCTTTCAAGATATTGGCATACTAGGACCTCATTGTACCTTACATCTGCTTAAATCAGAAGCACCCCCGTAAGGTGTTTTGTAACCCTGATCTTGGATCAGAAAAGTGAGTGAGTGGTCCTCAGTCGTGTGGACTTTGGACGTGTCCAATCTGGTGAGATTTGGACGTGGTGTAACCCTTCTTAGAAAAGAAGGTTACGTGGTTGCAAGTTGTAACAAGGTGTGTTACATTTGTAACGTGTGAAGCCCGTTAGTGAAAGTGGTTAAATCCTACACAAGGTAGGTCGTGGTTTTTCACACCTCAGTTGGGCTAGAGGTGTTTTCCACGTAAAAATTGTGTGTGTGCTTTATTTTCCGCATTTATCTTGGTGATTTTCGCATTTGCAATATTTGAGAACACCCCTGCAAACAAGTCACTAGGGTGTTTGTCATCTGAGAATAACCTCTGTGAGGGTGTTTGTTATTTACAACACGAAAATCAGACACCACAATTCACCCCCCTCTTGTGGTTGTATACTCACGAATTTAACAAGTGGTATCAGAGCGGGTTCTCCTACAAAAGGTTAACACCTTGAGAGATTCTGAAGATGAGTACTCCACAAGGAATTCTTTAAGGACAATCCATTACTCGCCCTCCTTACTTCAATGGCCAACACTATAGTTGGTGGAAGAATAGGATGGAGAACTATATACAAGCCGAAGACTATGAGTTATGGATGCTCATCAAGAACGGGCCTTTTGTTCCCATAAAAACCCTTCCTGAAGGAAAAACAGCTCCCAAAGAACCTTATGAGTTTGATGCCGAGGACTACAAAAAGATGGAGAAAAATGCCAAGGCCAAAAAGCTTCTATATTTTGGCCTAGGACCCGATGAATACACTCACATCTCTGAGTGTGAATCAGCCCAAGCTATCTGGAACGCCCTGCAAGTTGCTCATGAAGGTACGAGTCAGGTTAACAATCTAGAATTGAGCTACTTATGCGACAATATGAGTTGTTTGATATGGGTGATCGTGAGACTGTGATGGATATGTATACACGGTTTACCCACATCACGAACGAGTTAAAATCCCTGGGAAGATCTTTCACCACTGAAGAGTTGGTGAGGAAAATCCTCAGAATTTTACCTCGTACGTGGGAGGCCAAAGTAACAGCCATCCAAGAGGCTAAAGACATGAACAAGATCACCCTCGACGAGTTGATTGGTAATCTCCAGACCTATGAACTCCGAAAGAACTCACAACAAAGAGAGGAGCAAAAGAAGGATCGTGGGCTTGCCTTGAAAGCACATGAGGACACTGACTCTAACCTTGAAGATGAAGATATGGCCCTAATGTCCAGAAAATTCAAGAAATTCTTCAAAAAGGTCAAGGAGAACAACAAAAGAAAAGACTTCAGTAAGTCCAGAAACACCCCCAAAGAACAGCTCACAGGGTGTTTCAAGTGCGGCAAACCAGATCACTTAGTCAAAAATTGCCCTCTGCTTCGAGAAGATCAGATGCCCGAACACCCTCGAAAACAGGGTCGAAAACACCCTGTAAACAATCTGGGCAAGCGATTCTCGAAAGCTATGCTGGCTGCTTGGGGAGATTCCTCTGAGGATGAAGGAGAATCTGAAGCTGAAGAAGGGGTCGTAGCACTTATGGCACAAAGTGATTCAGATTCAGATGATGAATCAACAATCAGCTTCTCAGATCTCAAGAACAAGGTACATGGTCTTAACAAAGCCACTTTAGAAGAACTTCTATATAATTTGATAGACACCTGTGCTGATCTAAAAAGAGAAGTTCGTGACCTAGAGCTTGAAAATGAAATTCTCAAAAATGAAAAACTCGGTTTACATGAGAATATTAACGTGCTTAGAGAAGACCTCTTTCTAAAAGAAGGCGATTATACACAAGTAGAGAAAAAACTCTTTGAAGTGGAAGAAATAGTTGAATCCCTGCTAAATGAAAAGCAGAGCTTGAATGCCACCATAGAAAAATTAGAAACTGATCTTGCCACAAACAAACGCTGGAACAAATCTTCACAAGCCCTTGATTGGTTAAACACTCATCACAGTAGAAACAAAAAGGGACTTGGTTACAAGCATAAACGGACCGTTTACCCAATACATAGAAAGTATGTGGGATTACCTGAAAACATCGTTTGCTTTCATTGTGGTAAAACGGGTCATTATAGATACACTTGCCCTTCAAGAAAACATGCCAATGAAAAGAATGAAAGGTATGTGAAACAAATCTGGATTAGAAAAGATGAGCTTTACATGTCTAAAAGAATGGGACCCAAGTGGATCTGGGTTCCCAAAACTAACCCGTGATTTGTTTTGCAGGCTGAAGTGAGAGAGAACAACCTTACGAACAACCCCACTAACACCCTTGAAAACAGGCAGTTGTGGTTTGTTAATAGTGGGTGTTCACGGCACATGACTGGTGAAAGATCAAATTTTCTCTCACTTACAGCTTTGAATGGTGGGAGTGTAGCATTTGGAAACGGCAAGTCTGGGACAATTGTCGGTATAGGTAATATTGGTAAAACTCTCTCCTACTTAATTGATAATGTGCACTTAGTTGATGGGTTAAAACACAATTTGCTAAGTGTGTCCCAACTGTGTGACAAGAACAACCTAGTACTGTTTTCAAAAACACGTTGCTTGGTTGTGAATGACGACACAGGAGATGTTGTGTTGAGGGGGAAGCGATGTCAAAATGTTTATAAAGTTTGTATTTCCACTCTTCCCCAAAATAATCTGACTTGTTTAAATGCATTAAATGATGATATAATGCTATGGCACAAGAGACTAGGTCATGCAAGCCTGTCCTTGTTAAACAAACTTGTTTCCAAAGATTTGGTTGTGGGACTACCTTCCATCAAGTATAATGATGACAAGGTATGTGAAGCTTGTGCAAAAGGAAAACAAGTCAGATCTTCTTTAAAATCTAAAAAGTGTGTAAGCACTACCCGACCTCTTGAATTATTGCATATTGATCTATGTGGTCCCATGAGGATAGCTAGTAGAGGAGGGAAGAGGTATGTGCTCGTAATTGTGGATGATTACTCTCGATTTACTTGGACTTTATTCTTGACATCCAAGAATGAAACCTTTGAGAAGTTTATTGCCCTTCTCAAAAGGATTGAAAAGAGAGTAGGACACTCATTGGTAAGCTTGAGGTCTGATCATGGTACTGAATTTGAAAATACAAGTTTTACAAACTTTTGTAATGAACATAGTGTTGATCATAACTTCTCAGCCCCGAGAACACCCCAGCAGAATGGGGTGGTTGAATGAAAAAATCGTACCCTAGAAGACATGACTAGAACAATGCTTATTGCTAGTGGTCTTCCTAAGAACTTTTGGGCAGAAGCCTTGAACACATCATGTTACATTATAAATAGATGCATGATTAGACCCATTTTGAACAAAACTCCTTATGAACTTCTCAAAGGCAGAAAACCCAACATTATGCATCTAAGAACATTTGGTTGTAGATGTTTCGTGCATAACAATGGGAAAGATGCCTTAGGAAAGTTTGATTCAAGGAGTGATGAGGCAATATTTCTTGGTCATTCCTCTCACAGTAAGGCATACAAAGTCTTTAACAAAAAAACCTTGTGTGTTGAGGAAAGTGTGCATGTGTTTTTTGATGAATCTAACTCTTTGAATGAGAGTGATGCACAGGATGAAGAGTTTGAATTAGGTCTTGTCTAAAAGGAATCGTTGAACCAAGAAAAACAAGGTGAGAACACCCTGAAGAAAACAGGTACAGAAACTGTTCCTCAAAATGGCAGGCAAGGGGAGAACCAAACAGGGGGAAACACCGTTGAACCATGTTCGGAACCATGCTCTTCAGGAACAAGCTTGCAAACAGGTGCAGAAATAGGATCAGGAGGTGTTCTTGAGCCTGATCCTACACACATTTTAGTTAGAACAGAGCATGTTTCTGTGGATCCACTTAATCCAAGACCATGGAAGCACCATAGTTCGCACCCTCTTGATCAAATCTTGTCAAATATTAATACTGGAGTGCAAACTAGATCTAAACTTAAGAATTTTTGTGCTTTCTATGATTTTCTTTCTAACATTGAGCCAAAAAGTGTGAATGAAGCTCTTGCAGATTCAGATTGGATCACGGCTATGCAGGAAGAGCTTCATCAATTTGAAAGAAACAAAGTGTGGCACCTTGTACCTCGACCGGCTGAGAGAAAAATTATTGGAACCAAGTGGGTGTTCCGAAATAAGCTAGATGAGTCAGGAACAGTCACTAGGAACAAGGCACGGCTGGTTGTTCAAGGGTATAATCAAGAAGAAGGGATCGATTATGAAGAAACCTTTGCACCAGTTGCTAGAATTGAGGCTATTCGAATCTTAATAGCCTTTGCAGCTCATATGGAAATCAAGCTATATCAAATGGACGTGAAAAGTGCATTCCTCAACGGATACCTTAAAGAAGAGGTGTATGTCAAACAACCCCCTGGTTTTGAAAATGGTGATTTTTCAAATCATGTTTTTAAACTTGACAAGCACTTTATGGTTTAAAACAAGCTCCAAGAGCTTGGTATGAACGGTTGTCAAGTTTTTTACTTGAAAATGATTTTAGAAGAGGCAAGGTAGACAATACCTTGTTTCTAAAATCTAAGGGGGAACATTTATTGATTGTCCAAATATATGTTGATGACATTATATTTGGTGCAACTCATCATGATTTATGCAATGAATTTTCAAATATGATGAGGAGTGAGTTTGAGATGAGCATGATGGGTGAGCTTAACTTTTTCTTAGGCTTACAAATCAAGCAAACTCCAAACGGCACCATGATCCATCAACAAAAGTATATCAGTGAGCTACTTAAGCGTTTTGGGATGGAGTCGGCCAAACACATAGACACTCCTATTCCTCCTTCAACCAAGTTGGTTATGGATGATGGGAGTCCCTCAGTTGAGAAGAAACTCTATAGGGGCATAATTGGGTCACTCCTATACCTAACCGCTAGTAGACCGGATATTGTTTTTAGTGTTGGTTTATGTGCCCGTTTTCAGTCTAATCCTAAGGAAACTCATCTTAAGGCTGTTAAACGGATACTGAGATATTTGAAACATACACCCAATTTAGCTTTATGGTATCCTAGAGGTTGCAATCTTGATCTTGTTGGATATGCTGACGCTGACTATGCAGGATTCTTAGTTGATAGAAAGAGTACCTCAGGTATGGCTCACTTTCTTGGACCTTGTTTTGTATCTTGGGCTACCAAGAAGCAACATTCAGTTGCCATGTCCACAGCAGAAGCTGAATATGTTGCAGCAGCTTCATGTTGTGCTCAACTGTTGTGGATAAGACAACAGCTTAAGGACTTTTGTGTTGACACTGGATGCATTCCTATTTTTTGTGATAATACTAGCGCTATTAACATTGCCAAAAACCCATGTCAACACAAAAGGACAAAACATATTGACATTCGACATCATTTCTTAAGAGATAATGTGGAAAAAGGCTTTATTTCAATAAATTTTTGCTCCACTGAAAATCAAATTGCTGATATATTCACTAAAGCACTGAGTAGAGACCAATTCGAGAGAAACAGACTGGAATTGGGGTTGGTGAAAACACCCTGAGAACACCTGTTCTCAGAGTTAGACCAAGCTGACAAAAACACCTTATAATACCTGTTCTATCCCCTTGTTTGCAATTCTTGTTATCAAAACAGTGGTCTATGCTTAACGAATATGTGTAGTCTTGTGTGCTACTATGATTATATGTGAAGACTGCTGCCTTGGGAGATGGAGAAAGAGTATTCATGACAGACCTTGGAATGAGAGAAGCATGTTCAAGAACAGGCGGCTCGAACAGGTATGCCTTAATTGTCATTAACGTATGCTGCCTGCTTAAATTCTAGGTGTTCCCTAGGTGGCCCTTCATAACGGGTAGGGAGTTTAAAAAAACCCCCCTTGCGTGCGTCTGTCTTCCCCATCTTGCTCTCTCCTCTGTTCTTGCTTTCAAACCCTAGCAAAACCCTCAAAACCCGAAATTCTTCCTTGCGATAATGGCTCCCAAAACTGATTCTTCATCAATCTCTGAGAGTAACAACATGATTATACCCTCGATTCCGGCTCCTCCTCGCCCAATTATCCACACAATATTCGGGTATCTCAATCGGTTAAACCTCAAAAGTATTGGGCTTGAGTTGAATGATATTCCCTACTCCTTCCGTTGGAAATTAGTGGTGTATGTGGGAACAATCCCTTGTCCCATTTCTTCTGAAGCTGTTGCTGGTTCTTCAGGTTTCCAAGACCAATTCTTGGAGAACCCAGAAACCCTCTTTGGGGATTTTGAACCCTGTTCTTCTGCGCTATTCCCAAAAACAACGCAAAGAACAGGGGATGCGTTCTTCGATGATCTGTTCATGGATCTGAAGGAGGACTCTGGTGAGAAAACAGAAGATAGTCCTGTCCAAGGGGATGACTCTGTTCCTCTAGTCTCTCAAACTGGAGAGAAGAAAAAAAGGGTGAAGATGGTGGCTAGGCGCACCCGAACGCCAAGAACACGACCACCACCAAGGTCTCGTCCCTCTCTAACTCCCTCTTCTCCTCCTTCTAAACCTTCTCGCAAATCTGTGAGAATTGCTTTCAGATCGACCCCCAGATCCTCCAAACCTTCTGCTCCAGTTATTGAGGAGATTTCCTCTTCCTCCTCGAGCCTTTCTGGTTCTGATTCCGAGGATCCCTCCTTCAAACAAGGGACCCCCGTGTTCTCAGAATCCTCTGATGAACAAAACCCTTCAAAACCAATCATCACTTCTTCTAAACCTTTAGCCTCAAAAACACCCCTCAAGAGGAAACCGAAAACAACCCCTCTTTCCAAAACTGCATCCCCGGCTCCTCAAATCAAAAAGACAAAATTGTCCACTCCCTCTCCCCTGTCTGAGAAACACGCGCAATTCCTCCGGCGCAATGTTGTAAGGGGGAAGGTAGTGAACATACTCTTCCTTGAGGAACTTGGGCTGGGGGTGTTCTTGACCAAGCTTCGAGCCCAAGGCTGGCTTGAGTTGTTTGCAAACACCCAGCAAGGGTGTTCTGTGCCCGAGTTAGCTGACTTCTATGCCAACTGCTCTGTCACAAATGGGGTGGTGACAAGTGCGGTCAATGAGTGGCATTTCTCCTTCGATGCAGCCACTCTTGGTGACATTCTGGGCATCCCCTCCCGTGGATTTGCTGTGTATGTGAGGGAGGACAAAACTGTCCTAGAGACAGCCAGGCTCCTGGAGATATCCAAGCGGGTCAGCCAGAAACAAAGCCTGAGAACACCCTCCTCTGTAAAAAAAGGGTGATCTGATCCCTCTTCACCAACTACTTTTCATGTTCGTCATTAAGAACGTGATTCCAAGGGGTCAAGGGAGAAACTCAGCAGACCTTTTTGATCAGTGCCTGGTCGACTTCTTGGATAGGGAGGAACCCATAAATCTTCCTGCTATCATGATTCGCCACATTGGGCGAATTGCGAACACCACCCGAAACCATGATCTCGGGTATGGGTTCTTGCTGACCAAGGTGTTTGAGCACTTTGGTATTGAGCTTAAACGGAGAGTGCCAGCTCAACTGATTGATGAAATTGGCGTTGACACCCTAATGGGGTGTGACTTTGACGTTGGCCATGGGTCAACTCACAAACAGGGTCTTCGACCACCTCGACCTCCTGTTTCTGAGAAACCCAGTCCCACCGTTGAAGCTGTTCTTGAGGATAATGCACGCCTTAAAGAAGAGCTTTCTGCTGTGAAGTCTGCTCTTGAAGCAGAGAAGGCCATCTCAGCTAAACGCCACGAAGAACTCCTTGCACTCCTCTCTGATCTCGCTCCCAGTATTCCTCCACTGCAATCAAGACCACACCCTACCCCTTGATTGTATAGATTGTTCTCTCGCTCTCCTCTCCTCCCCTTGTTGTTTTTCTTTGGCATTGCACTTGGCATTGTTCTCTGCGTGCTTACTTGTCGTAACTGTTTTGCAACCACCCGTTACTTTTTTCTTTCAATGCTGTTCTTGCTTTTTAATGATGCCAAAAGGGGGAAGACGAACCATTACTTGACAAATATTGACCCTCTTTCAATTTGGAACACTCGGACCTTAGTGGATAACCAAATCAATCAGCATACATGGTTCTCAAATTTGTTTTTAATATTTGTCAATATGGTCACTTGGTTTGTCATCATCAAAAAGGGGGAATTTGTTGAGTTATTATATTTAGTTTTGATGATGATAAATCCAAGTGTAAAAATTTGTCCAAGTAATGTTGCTCCAAACACGATCTCCAAACAGGCCTAACTGGTGTTTGTGATCTTTATTGTATTAACTGGTTTGCTACATGTGAGAACAAGTCTTCAAACAGGTTTTACTTGGTGATTCTATATTAAGTCAAGAACACCACCTCGACAGTTGATTGTAAGGCATGTTCCTGAACTCTAGCAATGCAAAGAACAACCCCAGCAAACAAGGTGGCCTTGGTGTTCACAGCAGCTCTACAAATCTTGGACAAGATGACTGGTTCAAAACAAGAAGTCTTGGGTATATAGGTTTTATTTATTTAGACTCTTGTTAATATGCCAATATTGAAAACGTCATTTTAAACACCTCTTGAATCGGTATTTGCGCTAAGTGCTTCAGAACACCAGTTGCGAACAACCCTGCAAACAGGGTGCCTAGGGTGTTTCTGAACTGAAGTGGCCATACCCGGTTATCTTTGAAAATTCATTTCGGTTGGCCAAGATCTCCATAATACTTTCTTTAAATTCCAAGATTGCTATTTTTCTGGAAAGGATATTTCTTGAAAATATTATGGGAGATTTGCGAAAATAGGTTTTGGGAGAATTGCCAAAACTAAAAGATTCCCTTTGCCTATATTTTCGGATATGATAAAATTTCAAAAGCTGAAGATTTCTGGTTGTCATTTGAATCTTCTTCACGGCTATGGGAAGATAAGGGTTATCTCTTAAGATAACAAATCCCTTATATTTTTGGAAAAAATTTATCACTAGCCGTTGGGGAGTATTTCTTGCTTGAAAATCGTTTTCCCTACTTAGCTGATTCTTTCACCTCTCCTTGTTTTTGACCGTTGGATTTTGTGTTTAAAATCTCAGCATTTCACTCCCATTTGAACAGAGGAAAAAAGACGAGAAACATACACAACATACGCAAAAAGGGAAAATTTCAAAAGTGGTTTTTCTAGTGAGAAGAATTTTTCGAGTTACGCTTGAGAAAAGAAAACCGAGACAAGTTGTGTTTAAACTGAGCTTTCAAGATATTGGCATACTAGGACCTCATTGTACCTTACATCTGCTTAAATCAGAAGCACCCCCGTAAGGTGTTTTGTAACCCTGATCTTGGATCAGAAAAGTGAGTGAGTGGTCCTCAGTCGTGTGGACTTTGGACGTGTCCAATCTGGTGAGATTTGGACGTGGTGTAACCTTCTTAGAAAAGAAGGTTACGTGGTTGCAAGTTGTAACAAGGTGTGTTACATTTGTAACGTGTGAAGCCCGTTAGTGAAAGTGGTTAAATCCTACACGAGGTAGGTCGTGGTTTTTCACACCTCAGTTGGGCTAGAGGTGTTTTCCACGTAAAAATTGTGTGTGTGCTTTATTTTCCGCATTTATCTTGGTGATTTTCGCATTTGCAATATTTGAGCACACCCCCTGCAAACAAGTCACTGGGGTGTTTGTCATCTGAGAATAACCTCTGTGAGGGTGTTTGTTATTTACAACACGAAAATCAGACACCACAATTCACCCCCCCTCTTGTGGTTGTATACTCACGAATTTAACACCATTGTTATCGAAGTTTTGACTTTGTGGGCGGGTTCGGAGAATCCAATGCGAAGGCATAAAGTTCATATGCTTCAAATGTGGAAAAGTTGGCCATCGAGAAGATACGTGACCCACATATCCTACTGAGGAGAACTGGGGCTCAGCTGACCATGACAAAGGACCTCAGATTAATCCAACGAAGGCAGCCCCTACGCACAGACTTGAATACATGGTGGAATTTAGTCCTTGGATGTTGGTGAAAAAATTGATTCGCAAGCAGAATCCCAGAACAAACAGCACAGGAACTAAGGAGAAGAACACGCCATCCCATAACCCACCCACCCCAGGAACTACAGGGACCCGACCCACCAACACTAATACGGCAGGAAAAGGAAAGAACACAGAACAAGGAGCAGAATCTTATTCTAATCAAAGTTCCTTATTTGGTGGATCTCGTTATGCTGTTTTAGAAGCCATAGCTGAGGATACTCCACAAGATAATTATGAAGGCACATCCATGATGGAAAATATAATGCTAATGGAAGAAAAGGAGGCGCAAGCCCAGGAGCAAAATATAGAGGAAGATATTACCGAAGATCCTACTCAAGATTTACTGAATGAGACCAATCTTCAAAGGTAAGATTCGGCCAAAGGTGATATTTCCTTGGATAACCCAATCTCTAAGGAAAGTGCAGCGAATAAGGAAGCCCTGTCTGCTAGACTCCCGCTACGACTGTGCAACCCAAATCAGGTAAGGTCCACTTCTCAGGCTGATTTTTCAAGAAGAACCTATATCCAGGCCCCGTCCAAAGCCCACTTACTGGGAAATCCCTCTATGCCAACCTATAAAGAAAATAACCATGACCCAATGAAATTGACCCCTCAAGCTATTGTGTCCTCTGAGCACCAACACACCTCAGCTTGCTATTGCCCAAGTAGAGATAGGTTACTGACGACAGAGTCCTCACTTCATTCAAGCGACCCCCCAATTAATACTCAGCTAGCTCTTCAAGACTTCGAGACTAGAAACTCATCCCATGCTCAAGCCCAGGATCAGGCCATGCAACATGAATTTCCTAATGCACCAGGAGTGGGCATATATGGATCCGATAGACGCCAACAAAATTCTACACGCAACCTTGTCATCTCTATTGAGGAACTAGACAAGAACACAAATGAAGACATTACTCTTCTCGCTATCTCTGATTATTTTGTGGATAGATAAATTTCCAACTTAGTATCCTTATCCATCATGATATGGAACTGCCAAGGGTCTGCAAGTAGACTCTTCCTTAGTACATTAGCTAAACTGATACAGCGCTACGACCCTCCTATCCTGGCGTTGGTAGAGACTAAAATTAGCGACTCTTCTGCTGAAACTGTTTGCAGAAAATTACACTTTGATGGCTTATACAGAGTTGATGCTCAAGGCTTTCGAGGGGAATTTGGATCCTCAGGAAAACAAATATTATTAACTTGCAATTAATCAGGTCTGATAACTAGTTTGTTACTATGGATGTTACCCAAAAGAGCACAAACTTGGTCTCTGTCTGTCATATATGCAAGCCCCAATGAAACACTTCATCAAAGCCTTTGGAGGGAGTTAAGCGAATTTTATAGCACCTATAATAAACCATGGTTATTAGCAGGCAACTTCAACGAGACAAAAACCATGGATGAACATTTTAATTACAGTGAAGATCTTGGCCGAAGATGTAACAATTTTATTCTGTGGATTGAGAATAAACAACTACTGGATTTGGGCTTCTTTGAACCGTGGTATACGTGGGCTAGCGGGACGTCAATGGAGACTAGAAAGTATGCACATCTCAACCGCTGGCTGTGCAACGAACAATGGAGGATAATGTTTGAGGAAGCTATTGTACTTCACCTACTTCAGAACAAATTTGACCATAGTCCATTGCTCATCTCCCTAAAGGGATTCACGTTGGCACAACCTGTTAGACGCCCCTTTCATTTCCAAGCTGCTTGGATCTCGCATTTGTCGTTTGAAGATTTTCTAAAGGAAAATTAGAATCAGCACATTCCACTGTTTCCCTTACTAACTCAATTGTCCACAGCCTTCAAGGAATGGAATAAAGCCGTCTTTGGGAATCTATTCCACAGGAAATGCGAAATTTAGGCTCAGCTTGAAGGCATCTAGAAACGACTGCCCCATAACCCAAACTGATTCCTACTACAGCTCGAATATAGCCTTCGAAGAGATCTTGATAAAGTACTTGATCAGATTGAAACCTTTTGGTTTCAAAAATCTAGAGCGGAAGGTATTAGAGATGGGGATAAAAACACTCAACTCTACCATCTTTGTACCATTTTTCACCGAAAAATAAATAAAATAGAACTTCTTCAAGACCAGCATGGTCACTGGATTAGTGAACAAGCAGAACTTCAACATATGGAACGGTAACATTTTTTAGAGGTATACTCAGATGATAATGGGCCCTATACTCCATAGCTCCTTCCCACAAATTGTTATCCCAGGCTAGCAATGACAAATTTATAGGAATTGGAGAAACCATTTACGAAAAGCGAGATCAAGAAAGCCCTCTTTGATATAGACCCACACAAGGCTGCGGGACCGAATGGCTTTCAAGCTTCATTTTACCCACAGTTTTAGGGTCTCACTGGAAGTAATTTCACTCAGCCAGCATTGAGTGTTCTTAGTGGAAGCTCTCTACCACAAGGCCTCAATGGCATGTTCTTGGCTGTTATTCCTAAAATTGAAAACCCCCAAAGGGTCTCCTAGTTTCGACCCATTGGACTGTGTAACATGGCGTACAAGGTGATAACAAAAGCTATTGTAAATCAGTTGAGGCAACTCCTCGACAAAGTCATAGCTCCAACTCAAGCAAGCTTTGTCCCCAATAGGCAAATTACAGACAATAATATAATTGTCCAGGAAATGCTTCACTCAATGATACGTAAACAAGGTGCCAAAGGTTTCATGGCTATTAAAATCGATTTGGAGAAGGTGTATGATCGACTTAGGTGACAATTTATCCGAGAATCCCTCCTTGGCCTTGGCATCCCAATTCGGATTATTAAGGTTATCATGAGTTATTTGGATAGTTCCACCTTCAGTGTTCTATGGAATGGGGAGAAATCTGAACCTTTCAAGCTATCTCGGGGAGTTCGTCAAGGGGACACTTTATCCCCATATCTCTTCATGATATACATTGAAAAACTTAGCCTCATTCACGAAGTGGTTGACAAGGGGGAATGGAAACCCATCTCCATGAGTTGAGGGGGTCCTCTACTATCTCATCTTTTCTTCGCTAGCAACCTCATCCTTTTTAGAGAAGCATCAAAAGAACAAGCTAGCATTGTTAAAAGGTGCCTTGAAAGATTTTGCGTTACCCCTGGCTAGAAGGTCAGTTTGCATAAATCTATGATATACTTCTCCAAAAATACATGTGAAGCTGTCAAAGATGAGATCAGTGCTGAACTGGACTTACCAACTACTAAGGATTTGGGCAAATACCTTGGGCTACCTACTGTTAATGGGAAGATCACTAAGCACACCTTTGAAGCTATTTCAACCAAGGTGGATGGAAGGCTAGCTGGCTGGAAAGCCTACATTCTTTCTATGGCCAGATGAGCTACATTGGTCAAATCCACCATTGCTTCTATACCCTCCTATGTAATGCAAACGGTGAGATTACCCAGGTCACTGTGTGATGAAAAAGATAGAAAGTCTAGAAAATTTCTTTGAGCAGCACAACACAAACGAGATGCGTACATAATATCTCTTGGGCGCAACTTACTAAACCCAAACAAGCAGGGGGGCTCGGGTTCAAGACTATACGAGAGACTAATGCAGCCTTTCTTGCTAAACTAGATTGGAAACTAATGGTGGAGAAACATAAGCTATGGTCCCAAGTTCTTCGGGCCAAGCACTGTAATAGCCGCTGTGATATTGACATGTTCCAGCCTAAGGCTGATGCTTCTAATACATAGCGAGGGATACTTGAAAATGTGGATTTCCTCATACAAGGTTTACGTACCGATATAGGTAATGGAAAAAGAACATTATTTTGGTCCCACATTTGGGCAGATTCCAAATCGTTATGTCAACATACTCTTAACGACATACCACCACACATTCAAGATAATCCAGTGGGGGAATTATATGATACCCAAACTGATTGGAAATGGTGCATATTCTTATACCTCCTACCCGAGGATGGTATTCAAAAAATTACAGCATATGAGGTGACTCAAGGAGATGACAATGAAGACCATTTCAGATGGGATCCCACATCACATGGAGGCTTTTCTATCAAGTCGACAGTGATTATTATTCAAAAGAATATACAAGAGGAAACGGACCCAATTTGGAAGTTGATTTGGCACACCCCACTACCTCAAAGAGTGCGCTTCTTCCTTTAGTTAGCACGGCACGATCGCCTCATGACCAATTCTAACAGATTCCATCATGGTCTCATGGACGATCTACAATGCAAGGGTTGTCTCACTGGTGAGAAACTATTATTCACATCTTACGAGGCTGTAAGTATGTGAAAGAAATTTGGTCACATGTGGTACATGTTCGTCACCAACCTGTATTCTTTTACCTGCCCCAGAAGGATTGGCTTTATTCAAATCTCATAAACTCTACCTAGCAGGAGAAAGATTGGGTTACAATCTTTGCCTTGGCAGCTTGATGGCTATGGAAATTGCGAAACAAACATTGCTTTGAGAATTCAGACTTCCACCAACAACAAGCCTGGACCTTTATATGAATGAAAGCCTAGGAAATCATCACAACCTTCAAAGCACCTACTCAATCCAGCACGATAGCTACCAACCAACGAAACAGGATGCCTTCATGCGATGGACACCCTCTGCGGAGAGTTGGACAAAACTTAATGTGGATGGAGCCTCGAAAGGCAACCCTGGTCCAGCGGGAGGAGGAGGTATATTTCGAGACAGTTATGGCAATTGGATTAAGGCCTTTGCAGGCAACTTTGGATGGTGTGCATCCATGAAAGTTGAGGCTTCGGCCCTACTCAAGGGTCTACATATTGCCCGAGAAGCTAGGTACACAAACGTCGAAATAAATATGGATTCCCAAATCATTGTGAAAAAGGTCCAACAACCATGCCAACGAATCGGCCCCTATACTTCACCATCAAAGAATGCCAGGAACTGATTTCCAAGAGGGGGTAGGAAGTGAAGCTTAGCCACTATTACAGAGAAACCAATAGAATTGCTGATCACTTTGCAAATCCAGAAGTTAGTCAAAATTCATCTCTTGTAATTTTTGAGTCTCTTCCAATACTGATTCTCACTATGCTTTTTGAAGATGTTTTCGAGGTCTTTTAGCCTCACAGTATTCCCAATAATTAAAATTATTTTCACACCCAAAAAAAAATCTTGTTTTTAATTTTTTTAAACTTGTTTTTTCGATTACTTACACTTGTAGTTTGCTTGATTTGCCATTATCTCTCTCTTCATGTTAGCATTTGATAGAAGTCTCTACAAATTAAATTTCACTTATAGCCAAGAATGGCAGGAAAGTAGTCAAAAAAGAAGTTGGAAGGAATTGATTTGTAAGCTTTACAATTAATTTTATTTCTCCTACTATTAAATGCAATTCATTTAGTTCATATTTATCTTTAATTGAATATTTTAATTTTAAATAGCATTCTCAGAGGATAATGAAAAGAAATTATGTTCATTGAGGTTGTGGATGTTTTGTTCATTTTAACTTGTGATATTGTACATTGTTGGGTTTGTTTTAATATATTTTCTTATTTTGTATTTGTTAATTGGATTATAGATGTTCATTTGGTCATGTGATACTGTTCATTTATTTTTGTGATGTTATTTTAATATATATAAATTGGTTTATAGTTGTTCATTTATTCGTGTAATGTTGTTCATTTATGGTTATGAGCGTGTTCATTTATTCATTCATGTTATTCATTTTGCAGATAATATTTCTTCTAGACGAGATATGATTACTTTGGATCCTTTGGCAGTTGATTTAGTTGAATCGATTGCATATTCTCAAGATGAAGCATTTGAAATTTACATGATTATGCATTTAAGGTCGAGTTTAGTGTTCGTTATCATAAGATTCATAGGAGAGCTCGAACTCAAGATTTGTCAATGCGTCAGTTTTGTTGTTGAAAGGAAGGTTGGAAAGAAAATAAAGGCCAACAATGTAAGGAGTATACAAATATTGAAGTTCGGACTAGGTGCAAAGTAATGATCCAGTTTAATATTGACTTAGATGGAAAATGTATTGTCGCTAAGCATGTAGCTGAGCGCAACCATCCGTTTTGTGGTACTAATGAGTGGCATCTTTTGCCTTCTCATATGAAAGTCTCAACTGAAGACCTTTTGTTTGTGACAGAGCTTTAGGGACGCAGGAGTCCCGGTGGTGGATGCATTCCTTGTCCTGATAAAACAAGCTGGTGGAGCTTCTTTTGTGGGCTTTCAGTTGAAGAATTTATATAATAGGATTAAGGATTACGCTAAGAAATCATTTGATGGCAGCGATACAAATTCACTGGTGGAGTTTTTAAGAAACGATTCAAGAATGGAAATGATTTTTATTATGATTTTGAGGTTGATGAAAATCGTTGTTTGGTTAGGTTTTTTTTTTTTTGGGCGTGACAAGCAGATGTTAGAGGATTACAAGCTATTTGGTGATTTAGTTGTTTTCGACACAACATTTCTTACAAATAAGTATGACATAGTTTGTGCTCCTTTCGTTGGCATGAACCATCATTTCAAAAATTTCCAGTTCAGTTATGGTTTTGTTATGAATGAGAGAATTGAGTCTTTTGAATGGCTGTTTCAAACTTTTTTGAAATCTATGGGTGGTAAATTCCCAAGTACCATAATGATTGATTAGGCTTTTTATATGGCTGCCGCGATAGAATCAGTTTTTCCGGGGTTCAGCACAGGCTTTACTGTTTTCAGATCATTGAAAATTCAAGAAAGCATATCAGAGCACTAACAGAAAAGGAAGGTTTTATAAAAATTGTTTAACAAAGTTTTCATGGATTTCAATACGAAGCCTGAATTTGATCATTTTTGGAAAAGGTAATTGATTTTATTATTGCTTTATCACTTGTATCTGTATGAACTTTTTTGATTTTTTGGTTCCATTATTTTGATCTTTGCTCATTAGGTTCGATTGTGTTTTCTTCATTGAAAATTATATTGCTGTTTATTAGATATTTGAATAATCACTTTGTCATTCATTATTAATTAGTGACTTATTGTAATTCAACGGTTCATATGATGATGTTCATTTATATTGTTTATATTGTTCAAACATTTTGTTCATTGGAACTTATGGTGTTGTATTTTTTAGGTTGTTTTTAAAAATGCATTATCTACATACATTACTTCTTGTATTGTTATTCATTTGTGTTGGTATTTTTTTAACATTTTTAATAATTATTTATTTGTCAATTTTTTAGGATAGTGGCAATGTATGATTGCGGTGGCACTCGTTGGATAAGCAATCTTTATTCATTAAGGGAAAAGTAGTGCCCTGCTTTTTCAAAGAGCTTTTCAGGAGGGGTATTGTCTTCACAAAGGAGCAGAGCACAAACAACTCAATACAAAGGCAGTTGCATGTAATTGCTAACTTGTGTGAGTTCTACAACATATTTTCTGATGTTATGTCAGAGTGGAGGGAAAAGGACAATGGTGAAAATCATAAATGTTCGAAGGGTAATGTAGAGATGGCCTTTCTATCAGTAAGTTTGTTAAAACATGCTAGATCTATTTATACTATTGAAACTTATCGATTGTTTGAAAAAAAAGTTCATTAAAGGGGCTTCCCATGATCAAGATGAGTTGCATAGTGATACATCTTATAGGGTGCTTCATGTATCAAGGGTAAGTTGTTTGGAAGAATTCGGGGGTCAAGGATTAGACGGATATACTTTTGAATATAATGCTATTTTGAACATAGAGAAAGGCTTCATTGATTACACTTGCCACAAGTTCACTGAGGTTGGACTTTTATGTTCACATTGTTTGTGAGTTATACACACTTGTGTTCAAAAAGTGCCGGATAGGTGCATTAGGAGGTGATGGAGCAAAGACATTAAGAAATTCAAAATAATGAACTTGTTGTTGAAGACGGTATGAAAGATACTGTGGTGTGTTCTTCTGTGTTGATAATGCAAATAGGTAGAAAAATGAATGCACTGCTCACTACTAGCCAAATGAATAGAGAGGCAAGACTCCTCTGTGAGGAGTACTTTAGTAAATGAAAGAGTTAATTGAAGTAGAATTAGAGTCAGTTTATGTGGAAGGTGATGTTCAACAAGATTGTTCGAGTTGGGCATAAAGCATTTTGAATCCTCCTGGATCTCAGGAAAAAGGTCAATGGAATAAGAGATTGAAGAGTACCAGTGAGAAGAAGTGTAATCAAGCAAAAGCAAGAAAAAAGAAGAAGATTTCGGCATATAATATCACAAGTTAAAAGGGATTGCCCAAGGTATGACAAGTTCAATCATCTACTTTAAAGAATTTTATTCTTCAATGAACAATTGTTAATACCAAATCTAAACAATTAATTACTATGTAGTGAATAGTTTATCATAAGTAATTTTTCTTTTTGATATTATTATTGTTTGTAGGCGACTAATTTGGAAAGAAGGAAATCCGCAGAGGTTATACTAGAAAATGTCACATATGTTGAGGAATCATCTAAGGTTTGATTACTTTAATCATACACAATGAATAACTATGTTTCTTGGGCAACACTTCTTAATACAAACTTCGTACAATAGATTATTATGGGTTTACAGATTCCCATTTTGAGTTTGAATTTTGATATTGTTAATTTTGATGGCTGACTAATTTAGAAGTTCAGAGATCCACAAAGGTTGTACCACAAAATGCAGATGCAGTTTTGGTACAGGTTGATAAAAAGAATTGTATGGTTATTATATTTGTTTTTAATTTGATCTATATTGTGAAGTTACTTATATCAATTGAACTTTGGAGTTTGTTACAAAACTTTTCTTCATTTCCTACGAATATACCTTATTATGAATCAAAAGAGACTCTAGCTAAAGATCCTAGCGGTGTTCCTTTGCCTCAGGTTCATAATGAACAATTCTAAGCGTATTTATTTGTAATTTGATCTATGTAGTGAATCTATTTATATTGTTCACTTTTGGGAGTATGTTGCGGAATTTTGCTCTATTCCTTATGAATATGCCTTTTTATGGATTAAAAGTGTCGTTAACTAAAGATCCAAGTAGTGGTATGTTGCTTCAAGTTCGTAATGAACGATTCTATGATTCGATTTGCACAATAACTATCTTAATTATGAACAATGTTACACACTGATATGTCATTATGGCTTTTTCAACTTTACTTCAGAATGGTGTTCCTTAGTGTATGAATGTACCTTACGATGGATCGAGTTCTAAAGGCAATGTTGTGCCTACATTTAACTTGTTGTCCAATTCCAATCCAAATGATCAAAGTCTTCGTCAGTGAGTTCATCTAGTTATATGGTCATATTAGGATTTACTTGTTATTGTTCTATATATAATATTTTTATCTTTTAAAATTCCTCCTACGTTGTAGAGTACAATTGCTGCAGTTGGATAACTTTTCTAAATGATTACAATGTAATCTCTGGCACTAATCAAAAGCAATACCAACATATTTATAAAGTTTAAACAAGATGTCGGCGTAAAATTGTAATACCATCATAAAATATAATTGTTGGCATTTAAATAACTATACCAACAGATAACTAAATTCTGTTACAATTGTCGTCATCCTTGTTATGCGGGATGAGATGAATAATTTTATACCATCAAATAAAATTATTTGTTTTACTGGCTTTTACCAATAGAACAAACTTCCTACTATAAGCAATCTGTTGGTATAACTAACATTTCTTGTAGTGATTGTATAGATACTTATGTTTTGGGATGACCTACATCGAAAGGCAGGAATGCAAAATCCACCACAACCTTCTCACCATGGGTTAGCTTATCTTTGATAATGTCCATATAATCTCTCAAATATGGTGATCAACATATGAATGACAGTAGTTTTACTACCTTCTCTCTCTATGAGGTGCATTTTGCAGAGGTTGTTTAACATTGCCATCTAGCTTTTGTGATGTGCCGGTTTAGAATATTGCAAAGGCAATGTTTGCCATTGCATGCATTGATGTATGTTGGCCTTCAGATTCACCTAAACACACTTGTTCATCATTGTATGCAGGTGAATTGCTTCTTGTATGAGTTTTTTTTTTTTTTTGATAGGGGAGTTGATTACAGTATGAATTCTCCGCTTCGGTGAAAGGGGGTTGCCAAGATCGAAAGTCAACGGAGTGTAGTCTATTGGAGTTCGACGTTGGCAATGCTTTAACGCTACAGCTTCCATTTTCAAATATGCATCGAAGAATTCAGGATCACTGAAAAAATGCTCATTCTGAGTCAAGCCTTGAGTTTCAACTTCATTCGGACATTTCTGAACATTTGTGCTTCAATGTGCAATGTGTGATATCACCTGTTGTATAGAAAACCTTTGTTCAGAGGCTACTATAAATTCAAACAATTTCCCCAGATAATAGCCTAGCCGATCAACATGTACCTGTTTTGAGACTCACATTGATTAATGAACAACATAGATGAAGTAAATGCAATATTGTTTTCATTGCAGCATGCAAAACATTTATATAATAAAGTCAAATTCATACAAATAAATGCATATACAACAACATTCCAGTGAACAAGCACAATACATTGTGGTGTTCAACAATAAACATGAGTTTATATGAATAACATTACACTTAATGATGTACTATTAAACAAGTACAATGCATAACTTCTACAATAGGATGTCAAAAATATATATAACTCAAAGTAAATGTATATTATTATACCTCAATTGGATGATTGGGCCTTGCCCTTGGAGGTTCTCTTTCATTTCCACATTCTGAACACGGTGGCTAAGGAGTTAGCGGAGGGCCATGGGTTGATGCAGCAGGGTCGGTGTGCTTTTGGTTTTCTCGTGTCACACTTGTGGATTCCTCTTGCAACTTAATTTCATCTTCATGAATAATTGACCAATAGTCTATTCTATTAATTGTCTTGCCTCTTCCATACTCTCTTTTCATCTTTATTCCTTTGTTCAACGGCATCAGTTGTGCAATGTATTGCTGTGTGAAACCATCAGTCTTTGCATCTCTTTCCTGTAAGCTCAACTCTATCTAGATAAAAGAGTTGTAATTCGTAGCAAGGAATTACATATTCAAGCCGTTAATTAGAAGCAGTTTCAATTGGAATTATGGGAATTGGCTATAGTTGGTACCTTCAAATAATTTGTGGCAATTTACGCATACTGGGGTGAACTTTGGACCTGTAAGAGAATGGAATCTATTGTCAGTGGTCATGAAGTATAATGTAAATGGTCACCTACATCCTCGAACAGTTAATTGCGGTGGAAAACATCGATGTTATGTTTTATTGTTGATGACAATAATTCATGTTAGATTAAAATTGATACCTTGTGATTTTTATGGCAGTGACCTTGAAGGGTAGAAGACTCCGGATCGAACTGAGATGGCAGTGGCATTGCAAGTTAGAAGATGTCGGGGTCGAACTAAAAATGGAGGCAAAAGAGAGCTTGAGTTGCTGCATTGCAGAGGTAAGGATCCAACTGTTGAAGAATGGGTGGTATACGCCAGAGATCTGCGGAAGATTGGAGAGTTATGTTAATCCTCACCTTGTGTTTTGGAACTGTAGGGTGATTTAATCGCGTTGGGTTTGTTAACAATATGAGGTTTGCATCCAAGACAGAGACGTGTGCTATAATTTAGGGGTGTAGTGTGATTGTAACTGCTCACTGAGGGTAGTTACTTGCATAAACATCGGTCTTGGGAAAGTGTATCCAGCATGTTTATTTTTAAATTTGTGAGGGGTATTTATTTTAGGCGGGAGTGCACCAGAAGCTTTGGATTGTCATTTCCTGCATTGTGAGGAGGCCACCCATCTTAGCATTTATAGTATAAAGATTACTTTGCCATGTATTAGTATTGTCCATATCAGCCTGGGAGCACATGGTTTATATGTATAATAATATAAGTACTGCTTCCCCGCTCTCTCAAAATCTTGGGGGGATAGTCATAGCTTGCCTTGATCCCCAGAAAAAAAACAAAAAAAAGTCTTACCGCTTGCTTTGATCCCCCCAAAAAAAACCTACAGCTTGCAATTTGAAGAACACTGTTTTGATTGATTATTATCATCTCATTGCCATTCACAAAGCAGAAGGTTGTAGTCCATCCCCACAACCCCTCCTCTCTCTTATTTGTGACGAAGACTTATCTATGATTGGGCGTTTATTTATTTATTTATTGTCTTTGGGGCTTTGGGTTTTGGTGGTTCGATTCATCTTTCGATGTACTGTCGGTTATTTGTTAACCGTATAATACTTCGGATGTGTTTCTTACCGATTTTCTGACTAGGTTAGCAATCTGTTGCACTAATTGAGGAACTAAAATTGTATAGAAGAAGAATTCTGATTAAGTTTTCTGTTGAAATTAGGATCTCGTCTGAGTAGTTTTGTTATGATCTTTTTGCGTTATTGGGATGTTTTAAAGAACTTTATTTGATGCAGTTTTATTGGCAGTGGAGCAGGAGAGAGAAAAATGAAGAACTCGGGGTCGGATCAAAGCTTTTACATTGAAAGCGACGAAGATGACCAAGAGAAATCGTCAAACAAAGGGGATGATGGGGATGGGAGTGATTCGGATTCGTCCAATTCGTCACTGGGAGACGGCGAGCAGAGTAAACCCAATTCATACACTACCCCTTGGCCGCAGAGTTACCGGTACTCTTTTTGTCTCTGTTTATGTTGAAGTGAATGGAAGTTCTGTTGCTCAAACCCATAGCAGATCGCTACTTGATTTGAATTAATGGAAATGGCGTCCAAATTTGCAGTTATCCTGAATTAGAGGATCACATCTGAAGCAGAGAAATTAGTGTTAGTGGTAGAACCACAGGGAAATCGGTGCTAAAAGTGTAGCATCCACTTAGCGAATGCTAGCTTGCATTATTATTGTTTTGAAATAGCTCAATCTATGTTTTTGCGTGCATTGCGTCCACATACTGTGAGAGTCCCCAAAACTAGTTACTTTGGCTAGACAGGATTTACTCTTTTTCAAACTATTTTACCGTGAGAAAGTAGAAATTTTAATTTTTAATACGACATGTCCAAAGGAATTGCTTCTTCTTATCCCCCCTTTATGTTGGGTGTTACAGACCAATAAAAGTAGAGTTTGTTCTGTTCACTGAAAATAAAATCAAACTAGTTCCATTTATGCTAAACCAGATAAAACGGAACTATCTGGCTAATATGGATGGCTATTTGTCTAGCCATTGCTTTTGACATTTGAAGTTTGTTGAATTTTTAAAAAATCCCTTGCCTAGCTCCTAATCAAGTGGCAGCAACTACATTATAGATAATGAGAATTTAACGCAAGATAAACTACTTTATGCTAATGGTGTCAAATAAGGTTACATTGAACTTCTGAATGCTTATTTAACATATCAAATGTTCTTCATTAGCCATGATCTCCACCAATGTCATGTAGATGAATATTGTTATCAAATTTATAATGAGTTTTGAGCATTTAGGATGTTGCATTTTTGCTCAAATCACTAAATGCCAATCTAGAAATTCTTATGAAGAAGCAAGTAAGCAAATAGCTCATCAAGCTTGAAGTAAGCAAGTAAGCAAATACTAAGTTGAGGTGCTTGTCAGCGTAGGCAATACTTTCATGTCTTTCTTGTCATTAGCTCTTCATATGAAGATTAAAATTCAGATAAACCTAATAGAAAGAGTGATGCTAGAAAATCACCAGGTAGTTAACATTAAGCTCAATTTTGATCAACTAACTTTACCTTTGGCTGCAATTATGTTTCTGTGTCCGTTAGTGCATGTTCAAAATTTTCACACTGCTACTATGTTATGGTGCTTTATTCATTGAAGAGACCAGAGGCATTTGAAAATTGACTAGAGTTCCATTTTGGATAGACAAGTCCTGCGCCCCTTAAAGTGTCGCCTAGACAAGATGTCAGGGGCTATTCGATCCCTATTGGTTGGGGGGGTCACATGTTGCAGCCTTAGTCCCGAATTGCAGAGAAGTTGGGTGGTTATGTAACAATTAACTACCTATTACTCCAGAAAGAGGAAGTAGAGCACAACTTAGAGGGACAAATTTTGCTTTAGTTCCCTATAATCTAAACTGAAAAATGTCTATTTATTTTGGACGGATATGGAGCCAAAAGTTTTTTTATGTGAATTTCTTTTTCATGAACAAGATCTTCCATCAGTCTTAGGTGCAAAATGAAGATGAAATGATATCAAATTTGATAATAATCCATTAATCATGGCCATCTGGGCCTTAGGATCCCCACAAAGTGCCAACTGGAATTCAAGCATAAGGCTGAAAGATGAAATTGACCTTTATATGCCTAGTTAAGCTGATCAAGCCAGAATTAGACCTTCATGAAACAGAAAGGATTGTAGTTATAAAGGTTGGCAATGAAATGCATCTTTTCTTAGTTCCTTAGTTCTAAAAGGGGTGAGACACACTGAAGCGCATAGGTTCCCGAGGTGCGAGGTGAAGACCAATGCATCACTGATGTGCAAAAATGTTTGAAACTCATCCGTATTTAGCAACAAGTTAGATAAATGCATTAAAGAAGTTATTACACTTCAATATAACTACTATTACAACAAATGGCCTCAAAGTATGTTATATTATCATCTTAGTTCCCCGCAACGTACACGTGCCATGCAAGCAATCAAACAAAACTCACTTTTCAGCTCCCAAGGAAAGAAAAAATGCAAAAAGGTAAAAATAAGGCAAGGGAAAAGAAGAAAAAGGGTGAAAATATAGCCTTGCATTGTTGAGGCGCATCTCATTTCCTCCAAGACATGGACATGGTGTCTCATGCTAGGCATGGTTTTTTAAACTCCGCTTAGTTCATTTTTGAACTAACCATATCAGACCAGAGCATCTGTGTTTGCAAAATGACATAAGCAAGAGATGTCGTTGTTCTTGGTATTGCATTGTAGGCGTAGCTCTGTTTTTTGGCAGTATTGTTTCACGATACTTATTTGTGCTCAAATTTTTTTAATTTCAGGCAATCCATTGATTTGTATAGTAGTGTGCCATCGCCAAATATTGGTTTTCTAGGCACTTCCTCATTGTCAAGGTTTGGAAGTTCCTTTCTGTCTTCATCATTGACTCAGAGGCATACTACTGAGGCGACAAAACCGCTCTTACCAACATCAGGAGAAGGGCAACAACCTCAAAGGCGTAGTTCTCACGCTCTATTACCTCCTGTTCCATCAAGGAGGCATTCTGTTATAAAAAAGGCTGGTTCCGAGCACAAGCCATCCAAAATCCCACATGAATTCCCCGTTAGTCAGCAAAGTACATATGGGCAGGCTGTGCTTAATGGTGAGTTATAGAGTTATAAAGATACGTATTCCCTTGTTTTCATTTTCTTTTGTTGAGGAGTGTTTATCCTCAGGAGGCATACTAAGCGGTGCTAATCACCTAATGCTACTGGCAAATTTTCTGTTACTTTATCTTCTTAAGGCGAAGGCGGGAATAAGTGTTTCATGGATTAATAGCTGATAGCCTCTACATCCTTGAAGATATAGCCTCACTAATTCAAATGCACCCAATGCTTTTGTAAGTATGGGCATATCTTTGTGTGCAGGTAGCCTGGACTTAGATAAAGCATTAAAGCGTGTTTGATATATGCATGGATTCAAAATGCGGTTTCAGTCACAGTATGGCAAAATCTCTCTAATACGGCAATCGCGATCCATATCGCAGCTATCACGGCATGAAAATGCGGTCCGCCCAACTCCAAAACCTTTCTAATGTAACTGTTTCTTTGCGGTTCGACCACATTTTGAATCCATAGATATACGTAGTGCTCTGTGCTATGGAACGTACGAAACAAAAGAGCACTAATTGGTGTCTAGATCAGTGAAATGAGTTCATTCTATTACCTTTTCTTGAGCATGTCATTGATGTGCAGTTTCAGTTTATTCAGTTAAGATACTGGTTTGTGTTCGAGAAGTTTTCCATTATTTTCTTTTTTGTATATTATTAGACTGTATTAGTCTGCAAAAAGGAGTATATGTATGGTGCTGTTTGAGACCTAATAGACAAGATTTGAACCACCTCATAATTCGTGCAACAATTAGCATACGCCTCTTGGAAGCGTCCTTAATGCATGCTTTCTTCATGTGCGTTTGAGGATAGCTATGTATAATTCGTGACAAGATTGTCATTTCCTGAAATATATTGGCTTAAAAAGTTTTTCCTTCATGCTACTTTTGCCTTTGAAGAACTTCGAGGTTTCTTTCATTCCAGGCACCATAGATATATCATTCAGAAATTAACAGCTCTGGTTTTGTTGAGCTTCTTTGAAACCGGCTGCAGTTATCTTCCCTACTGCCAATTTAGCTAACATATCCACTTTCAGTCAAAATTCCACCGGGAGAACCCTGGTGCTTCTACACCAGAGGAGGCAACATGCACAACCCTGTCCATCAGACTCGCATGATACAAGTACACTCCATACTGTAGCTCATCAGTTCTATCAGATGCAGGAAGTCCCCCAATAAAGCAAGCCAATGTATAAGTGTTAAAAAAAAAAACCCAATGATAAAAACAGCTGTGCGAGGCTCTCTATTTACAGATTGCTGCAAGAAGTCACTTTCTGCATGATCCTGGTGTAATCCTTTTTGATAGAAAATCTGCACTATGACATGATATAGTTCCATCCTGAAAATTTTCAGTAAGCCATTTTGTTGATTTAAATACCTTCATGGCCATCCCGGTGACATTGACTTGAATCTCCATATGCCTCTTTTTTTATATTATGTTCAACATGGTAGTGATGAATTCATAGCATTCCTGCTACCTCATAACTTCTGAGACTAGCTCAGAACTTTTGGGTTAAAACTTTGTCCCAGCGAACAAAGCTTTCCTGCTTAATCCAGCTAACCAGTGCAAACCTTCAGCACATAGCTGGAGTTATCTCAACAGCCTTTGTACTCACAACGGAGGGAAAAATTCAAGAAGTTTGGATTCCAAAGAGCACTCACTTGGTCCTTGTCAGTTGAGCACGCCTGATTTGGATAAGAGCAAAACACTGACTTCTGAATTGAGGAAAACGTGGCTTTTTATAGGACAAGGAATACTTCAAAAAAATGCAAAGGGCATCTTGCTTTTAAGAAGCTTCAATGAATGAGATAATTTCACCTTTAGTAACTATATCCGCTCCAACGAGGTGAAGAAAGCTCTTAGACAGATTGAGATGAAGGCCAGAGGAGAAAGATTGAAAAGGCTTTCATAAGAATTGCACTGAACTGAGCCAATATTTCATTGAGTGACAAGCAGTAAATAATCCGCAAAACACATGTGAGTGATAACAATTTAGAATATTTGCAATGGAAGTCAAAAGCAGACTGTAGCGTAAGTGCCTTAAGGGATTCAAAATTTGGTTTCACTCATTGTTTGAAGTTTTGGTTGCAGTTGCACACAATTGCTCTAATGTAGCAATCCCAAACTCTTTCGATGCAACTGTTTTTGCGCAAAACAGCCTCATTTTCAATCTATGCGTCTTAGTGTTATTGAGGTATTGCTTCAAAAATACGAAGAGAATAGGAGGCACTGGACTTCCTTGTCTAAGTGCTCTACTAGTGTTAGATGTGGCGCAAAGTTGACCATTGAAAACAATAGCATTTACACATGTCATAACCCAATTAACAATTTTTCGAACTAAACTAAATTGCTCTAAAAGTTGATGAAGAGGGAACCATTCCTTGATCATAGGCTCCTTTCGAGTCCACGTTGTTGATGCACGTAGATGAAACATATTGTACATCCTTTTATAGCTTCCTCAGGAAGGATTATGTTGTCCAAATCCAACCTACCAAGGATGGAAGAGTTGATTAACCAGGTCATCAACAACTAGTTGCAACCTACAACTCAAGATCTGTACATCATTTTGTAAACCAATATGCAACAGGTCTGAAACCACCTGCTGTAGAAGGATTAGTAACTTCGGAATTCAAAGTTTAGGCGGTACAATTAACAAATTCTTCCAGCCTTCCATGATTAAAAGATATCCATATAGCAATATATATGTCATACCATTATTAGGCTGTGCTTGGTTGTAGGGAAGAGTGATCAAATTGTTTAATGACTAGGGCTTTCTCAAGTTATCTGAAGTAAAACATCAGATCTAGCTTTGCCATGTTACTGTTTTTCACTCTCATGATCCAATTGAGACCAATGTCTTGTAGCTGGTTGAAGCCTGATTGATGTAGGACAGACTTTATGATGGTCCAAACTGGGGAATCTGGGGTCTTGCTTGGGGATTTGACCATTTTCTTGAATGTTTGAGAAGAAAGAGATTTAATAAAATTGTCCCCAAGATAAACAAAAAATATATGCATGCATTCTCTTATATGGAAATGAAGGAAAAGGAATAATAAAGGGGAGTGCATTCCCTTCACGGCCTGACACTTTATTTGTTTTATTTGATGAAAAGTGTTCATAAGTTATCTAGGTGCAGACCATCTTATAAAGGCTTAGAACCCTTGATCATGGTTGCAATTTGAATTTTTTTCTTTTTTCTTTACAACTTCATAAATTGACCAACTTGAAGTTGCAATAGCAGAAGTCTGAAGAGAATAGTCTGTGTTTAACTAATGGCTGATGTTACTTATGTGGATGTTTAACAGGTATGAATGTTTTGTGTGGAGTTGGAATACTTTCTACTCCTTATGCTGTGAAGGAGGGAGGATGGCTTAGTCTCACTATATTATTAATATATGCTGTACTTTCTTTCTACACTGGACTTCTTTTACGGTATTGCTTGGATAGTGCCCCTGGGTTGGAGACCTATCCAGACATTGGTCAAGCTGCATTTGGCAGAATAGGAAGATTTGCAATCTCAGTATGTTCTCTCTCTTTGTGAATTCATGTTGCCTATATATTATTTTGACAGCAGTATACGAGGGTGGATTATTTCCCAAGTTGGGTATGCAATATGTCTTCTATCTTATTTAAACTAAATGGCATGGGTGGTGACTATCCCAAAAACAAGTTGACATGGGTAGTGAGGTCATTTTGAATGACATACAATGTTAAATTATTCTGAGAAGAGGAAAATATATTAGTTTTTAAGGAAATGATTGAATGGTATTGGTGAAAACATTAGGAGATATGCCAAACGGAGATGACAAAATAAAATATGATAGGACATAAATAAGAGTAGCAACAAAAGAAGATTTCCAAAATAACAAAGAAACGCTCACACAAAAACGAACAAAGAGTAGGGACGAGAGATAATCTGCACATCTTAGAATATTACGATAGGGGTTCCTTTGTGATTTGTTACAGTAATCCTAATATGTTAGACTCTATATATTTCATGAGATTTGGGTGGGGCAATTCTAATGTGATCACCTTCGCTACTTTTTGGGTCTTCCTCTACTTCTCTTTGTGGTCCTTGATACTCGCTCAGATAGCACCTTTCTTTTTTCATTAGTTCCTTAAGATTAGTTCTATGGATTTATGATTTCTTCATATCCCTGGTTTTTGGATTACATATTCCATTTCTCAATTATTAACTCTAAGTTTATGTTATGATTGAGAGATACTGATGTCAATTTCATTCAAGTACGTACATTTATTCAATCTAATTTAAAAATATGAGAATTTTAAATTACAATTATCCGTCTCTATGTATGAAAAATTGAATGAACTATTATCATTTGGTCCTTAGGCAGACAGATGAAAAGAGCAGCACTTATATTGTTTTTGGAAGGGGGATCATGGAAATAGGGGTGGGCTTCGTAGAAGTATGAAAAAACCAAATATGGTGGCTTGGGTCCATAGTTACCGGGATTGGGGATCGGTCCGGATCGAGGAACAAGTTTGGGATTGTAAGAGGTAAAATGAAAGGATTTCAGGTCTAGCTAAGTGCTATTTGCGATCATAATTTGCGGTTAATTTTTGTCAGTTCCCTAGTTAAAAAACTTTTTTTTTGGGGGGGGGGGGGGGAGTACCAAATACACGTTGATTCCACATATACTACAAAACAAAGATCTCATGCAAGTGCTGTGCTAATATTACCTTTATCTTTTGGGTGGTGTTGTTGGTCCTGGTAGCATTCATTGCTTGCAACTCCTTTGTCATTGTACCCAACGTATTCAATCAAAAAATTTAATTGTCACTAACTCTTGCCAATATATTGCGATGGCAAACAAATTCAAATTCAGAATCAGAATGTTCACGTAAAATTCTCTGGCAAGTCTCAAGAATATTCGTTTCAATCTTCCTAAAAGTTTACATCATATTACTTTCAACCTTTTTAGAAGCACATTTGAGATTACTTCAACTTTCTAATACTTGCTAAGCTGAGTCATCATCTCCTAGTTTGAGATTGTTAGGGAAAAAAAGAAACATAGAAGAATGCTGAGTAGTGGCCTTAGCAACTAACAAGCAAAAATAGCCACTTGCTCCATATGAGCAGTAATAGAATCAGAAGGCGAAAAGATGATTGGGAAAGAAAAATAGAAAGCTTGTCTTCCTACGAGATCTTTCTTTCATCAGTAACGAGTCTGATCATCCTCTTATCTCTGGAGTCTTGGCCCTGAATTTTCTAAAAGAGGCGTTTTTGGATCAATAACCCAAAATGTATGAGGTTCATCCATGTAGCTTTGCTAACACGGAGTACTGCTGGATATTGGAGTGAATTTACACTAATTGATCAGCTATAACACAATTCAACCAAATTCTTGTGACATTGTGCATTTATGAATACGTACTCCAATTTCTTTAGCCACATAACTTCTAAGCGCCTGATCGTTTCACCGTTTGGTAAATGCCAAACACTTCCAAACACTCCCAAATGGTAATTGCTATTTCTAAACGCTGCTAACCACGCCCAAATGCTACCAACTGCTCCAAACGCTGCCAAATGCTAAACACTTTTCTAAATGCTACTAACCATTTCTAGAATACCAGTCGGTTGTTTTAATGGCGAAATCAATTTTATGGGAATTATCAATGAAGTCAATAAGTTCTATTAACATTTTGTCCTCAATATGTGATGAACGTTATTTGATTGTCAGCTTATTAATTAACCCCAAACCACATGGATATTGGTTCAATATATTTTAAAGAAGGTTAAAGTGACATTTTTACCCTTTAACATTCATGATTATGAAAATGACTGTGTAAGGGTAATATTGTAATTAATGAAAACGAAGGTTAAATGCTGTTCAACGTTGATCTGTAAATTTTGTTGTGTTTTAAACTATTGAATTGTTGTCACCCAAATACTGTTCAACTTTTGTCATCTTATGTATGTTGCGTAATTTAAGTTCTGTTTGTAAGTAATGGCTTTCAACTTGATCAGTTGCATAACAATGGTTCAAATATGTATTGGCTTAACAAAATGATTTATACTTTGCCAAAATTGCCTATAATCTAAACGCGGCGAAGACACTGCTTAAATGCATGTTTTTAAATGCCGTTCGACTCTTTCTGTTGTGTAATTTTTGTTCAAATTTATAATAGTGTCAACAAGAAAAATTACTTGCTCAAAATTATTGCCAATAATCGTAAATGCTCCCAAACGCTAACCGCTAAACCTAAAAGTTGCTAACCATTCCTAACCGTTACTAGCTGCTAAACGCTAAAATGAATGGACCCTATTTGGTTGACGTAGGGCCTTTTTTGGCAACTTCACCTAGCTCCCGTAAGTTTGGAGTTTTAGAGCCAAGTTGACCATCAATCAATTAAGTCTGCTTGAACGACATCTTGTTGAGCATCAACCATAACATATAAGCGCTTCTTCACATGGAAAGTTGCATACGGCTCCCTTAGAAGCTTTTCCTCCTTTGCACTTTCAGATATCTTTTTGAGAGATTGCATCACACCCATGACCACCTCTTTATCCAAATTTTGAGGTTATCTTCTAACCCACCAAAACCATGACACTAAGATAAGGAGCATCATAAAATCTTATGTTTAACGCAAAACCAAGGCAACGCAAAGGAACATTCATTTTCTCCCACCAATCAAGCACAATCATCCCATTTTTTAATTATGTTTCAATATCCCTTTGAGTTCACCCAACATGTTATCCATTCTCTCATTGATGAAGAATAGGGAAGCGCTGATACCAAACTGATCGAGAACGGGAAAGGGAAAAGGGGAAGACAAGGGTTTACGGACTGGAAGAGGGAAGATTAGGGAAGAAGGGAAATTTAGAGAGAAGAATAGGGGACAAATCAGTATATCTTTTGCTCATTTGAATAGTCATTCAATATTCTGTAATAGATGAATAACAACCTGTGACATATAATCTATTTATAAGATTGTAAGACTTGGAAAATAAGCTAAACCTTGCCTGAATCTATTGTAAATAAAATAGAAAACTAATGTTATTTAAAACTCTTAAATTACCTTATTTCGACTAATCTAAAATACCCTATAATATCCTATATGAAAATAGTATTAACAATGCAATAATTTCTTAAGTATAAGACTATTCCCTATATTTGTTATTTTAGCTTCCTTCCTTTTAGCTTCATCTCCGTTATTCTCCCTCGGTGGAAAAATCGTGTCCTCGAGTCTTGTAGTGAGGTAAAATAATGATAATGAAGCGTATGACTAACATTGACCCTCTGGAGAGGTAAGACTATATTTATCATGAGAATGAAAATGTTATCGTAAAAGAATTCCCTATGATTCTGATTCTAAAATACAACTTTGAAATATCATATGGAAATTATAAGTATCATCTGATTTGTAAAATATATATTGTTTAAGAACAAGGAGTAATTTTGTGGCATGTAGGTTGTCTTTAAAATTTAGCTTCTCCACGCTCCTCTTGTTTACTTTAGCTATAGGAGAAAGCTTTAGAAGGGATTTATATATTGAATATCTTTGTTTTACTATTGAAATAGGTTTTGATTGCATGTGGTTTGGTTTGGGATTTGCTTATACGCTATTACGAATGAAATATATAGATAGTCAAGATTGGAAGGTGGCAATAACTGCATAACTTTAGTACTACACAATTCATTTACGGAAGCTTATTACTGATGGAAAAAAATATTAAAAAAGCTTTCAAGGTACATCAATGTTTAGAATAGTGGTAGGTGCACATCCAAGAAATATAAAGCACGAGACCTGTAATTTAGGCCCATAAGGCTCACGTCACTTTGCAAAACCATGACCTTTGAGTGGCACGTAGGAAGGTATTTTTGGGAGAATGGGAAGGGTCAAACATCTTAAATCTTCATCCAACAATCACCACCACAAAATATATATCCCAAAGGTACGACCTGGGGAGATCTAAATATAGGAAACTACACTATAAGTAGAGAGGTTAAGTCCCCCCACAAAAAAAAATCCTTTTACCTGGAACTGAATTGTAGACATGCTGTTTCCTTTCCAGCCAATATGTGAAAGTCTGAAATGTGTGTATTACTACTTCACACTACAAGGATAGGCAATGATGGTCTTCTAGTACAAAGTTCCTTCTGCTATGGGGGACACTTCTCTCCCCCATTCTTCGGGGGTAAAAAATTATAACTGTTCCTGACAGGAAGTGTTTAAAGTTGTCTAAATGCATGTTTGTTGCTTTTTGCAATTTTCTTTTATATTGCTTGATGTTCAATTCTTTCTGAAATGTCTGCAAACATTGCTCAAGCCAGTTGGTTGCTGACTTTGTCTTCTGTCATTTCTGCTTGCAGATAATCCTTTATGTGGAGTTATATGTAAGTGCATCTTTTCATATTCAGCTTTCGAGAGTGTGCTGTGCAAAAATTTCAGTTGCTCACATGGCTTTGTAATTGTTTTTCCTATGATTCCTGTTTTCCTTCCTATCTGTTTTGACTATCTGTTTCAAAGTGCTGTCGGTTTCTGTAACTGTAGCTATAAGTTTTACTGCCGGTTTCTGTAACTATAGCTATAAGGCTCTGGCTATAACGTCTTCTAGTTCCCTTGTTGTGCTGAACTGCTGATGTTGTGACCAATTTTGATCCTCAACGATGGCAATTTGATGCCAGCTTGGAGTACATGGCAAGATGTTTCCTGTATTTGTTCATATACCAAACATTTGAGTTGTTCATCGTAATGAAATGCTGATTCAAATGCTGATACATGACACAAATGCCTGACAATTGCAGTTGGAAGTACAACTACATACATGCATCTACATTATGTATTGTAGATGTATCCTTTTGTTTACTGATTTAAATAATCATCAATGTGAAGGTATAAACATTGTAGCTGTTTATCTATTTTTACATTGTACGTGAGGGATAAATGATTATTGTTCTGTAAAAGAACAATTCATTGAATATTTTGATTTGAATATTTTTATCAGTGTATAAATTAGCAATTTGGTGAAAAACATTCGGAGACCAATCCATCTCAATTTTTAGAGCACAAAGATGTGACTGTCACAAGGTGGGTAATGGTATATGGATTACTGTGACATCTGCATTTGGAGGACTCTTCAATTGATGTTGAAGCAGCTAAGTGGATTATTTTATTTTGACTTGAAGCAAGACAGAGAGTTGTATTGTTTGACTTCTGCTGTTTCGTGTTCAATTGTGATCACCTCTAGAGGATGGTAGGCTTCTTTTTTTCTTGATGGTTTTGATTGCCTGAGGTACAAATAAATGATCAGGAGAGTCTGATTGTGGAGAAGATATTTGTGGTTCTTTGGATGATTGATGTTGTTCCCCCCCCCCCCCAAGAATTTTGATTGCGTGAAGCACTAATAAATGATTTAGAAGAGTTTGTTGTGGGGATGATATTTATGGCTCTCTACTTGACGTTTCAGTACTTTAAATTGTTTTCTCTCCTTACAGGCATGTTGTGTGGAGTACGTAATACTGGAAAGTGATAACTTATCATCTCTTTTCCCAAATGCACATTTGGCTCTTGGTGGGTTTGAGTTGGGTTGTCACCACCTATTTGCATTGGCAACCACTCTTGCTGTACTTCCTACATGTTGGTTGCGAGATCTCAGCCTTCTAAGTTATATATCCGGTGAGGATGTGTATCCTTTTATTGTCTTGAACTTGAATGTAAAATGTCTACTCTTGTGGTGCTAATCTGATACAGTTCACTCTCGAATCTAGATTCTAGAATGTGTGCTGTCTTCCCCACACGGCTGTGTGCCATACCATACTCTATAGTATCATCCAATAGCTCTGGCCTACAGTTTTTATCTTTTTTGTTTGTCATTTCTCTGGGGGCGGTTAGGGATCTAGGGTTACGTATATACTTGGTCTTACCCTTTCTATTGCCAATAGGCCGTTGCAATAGGTTCACTGAAAGGGCATGTGTAACTGTCTGCTTTGGAAAGCAACGCACTTCATTAACTCTACCATGATTGAAAGCTGAACAACTCTCTCAGCTCTGTAGAGAATTGTAACACAGCTTTGTCATAGACTCACAAGTGGAGAAAGGGAGATTCGAGTGTAATGCTTTTCAATTTTTGTTGCGTACAGCAGTGAGGTCTAGTTTTGCATTGCCCTGGGCTGTGACTTGTATGATTACATGATTCTAATTTTTATTCGCCACAGCTGATATTTTTTATTACATGTGGTCTCACCAATCTTGCATCTCTCTAGGCATATATGCAAGTCTCAGTCATAGTATTAATAAGCATCAATGAGTGAAACAGTGTCCTCCAGTATTTGACTGCAACATAGTGATTCACCCTCTTCCCAAAATAAATATGCCACTCTATTTCAGGACATTCTAGAGCGATGTCTATGTAAAAGTAATACTTTTCTCTGTGACCCGTCATTCCGTTAGCTTTGAATCTCATAAACATAATTCCTCTTAGTAGGGTGGCATTGATGTTGAAATGGACAGAATATTGTACAAAGGTAGCTTTCTTTACCTTAGGCCAATATATTAGGTCAGTGGCTTGTTTTGTTCAAATGTGGAATCCATGAATAAACACTTACAATCTGCTCCTCCCTTGTTCCAGTTGGTGGAGTCATTGCATCAGTGTTGGTTGTCTTATGTCTATTTTGGGCTGGCTTGGTGGATCAAATTGGTTTTGTTCGTCAAGGATCCACTCTAAACCTGTCAACTCTTCCTGTTGCAATTGGTCTATATGGTTACTGTTACTCTGGACATGCTGTCTTCCCCAACATTTATACTTCAATGGCGAAACCAAGTCAATATCCAGCTGTTCTTTTGACCAGGTAATTATAGTGACAGGCACTCTTGTTTACATTGATCAGCTAGGTTTGCATGAGGATCCTGATGCTACTTTCTTAGCATTGTTTCTGTTGCATCTGATTAAATCATGGAGCCAAATATTTTCCAATGGAATTGAGCTTTTTATCTTGTGATTAATCCCTCTCCCCCTGCTGACTTTAACACGATCTGTTATGATTACCCCCCTCCCCGGGGTGGCTATGATGGTTGTACTTTTTGTATACGTAGGGACTCCTCACTCAAAATTTGGCTTGTAAAAAGCCTAGGAACTCATTTCTGAAAAGATTTCAAAGTGCGGAAAGCATCCCACACATGAATTTGAAACTAAATGGTTTGGGAGCTATTTGAATTTTGATCCAAAGAATGAATGTCTTTGCATTTATAAATTCATGGTTTTGGAGCTATTTGAATTTTGATCCAACGTATGAATGTTTCTGCATTTATAAATTCATGTTGTACGGTGGTGACTGCTGATATAGGCCTGGCGGTCATGCCTTTTTAACAGTTTCATGACCATTACGTTACCGCAATCTTTACTACAAGAATGACTTTGGTATGATGTGGTGGATAAGCGTTGTGTCACATTCAGGTGTCTAAAGGCTAGATTGGAGTGCAGAATCAGAGTTAAATGGGGTTTGATCAATGAACATATATTTTGTTTTTCTATTCTGACCAATATTATTTATCATTCAGTTTTGCCATTTGTACTTTCATGTGTGGTGGAGCTGCTGTCCTTGGATATCTGATGTTCGGTGAATCAACTGAATCACAGTTCACCCTTAACATGCCCCAGAATTTGGTTGCATCCAAGGTGGCTGTCTGGACTACGGTATGATATCCAAAGTGAGCCTTTGTTTCTTTGTCTCTGTGTTGCAACTAGAAACCACACAAAGAAAAAGCAAAGAATTATTGGAAAATGAACAAATTATTAACCACTTGTTTCTGGAAGACAGCATTTATATAGCAACTACTTATGCCAGCCCTCAGTAATGCTGGGAGAAATCTGTAGCATACAGCTCTGGCTTACAGAAGTTGAGGCTTCTCTGAGCATAGTAATTCTGCCACATTAAATGGTCCTTAAATAGCAGCATTCTACTATTTCGTCTTTTCTGATGAACTTGTTATCCTATTGAAAGCTTATTCACTCTACGGGGCTTCCTTCTTATGCCTATTGTCTAAAATCTAAATGGCAGCATAGTACTAATAGTACACTTTCTCTTTAAGGCTGCTAAGGAGTGGTCTCCTAGTCCACCCAATTTGTGGGTTTGCCTATAAAATCAAGCCACTCCCCTTCATCCTCTGAGATTAACTATTCCTAAACTCTGAAGCTATTACCATTGTCTCTGTTCTCCTTTTTTTTTGGGTCTTTTTTTTCCTTTTTCTAGTAAATTAAATAGACATAAAGAAATATGGGTGGCCAATTGCTAGTAACCAAGTGCATGGGTACAAAATAGTTGTGTTACTACACTCAGTTGTAACCGAAGGTATTTGACTCAGTTATCACTCAATGGCGATAACCACGGCACAGCAGCAAGGGGGTGAGCAGAAAATATATCCAAACTGTGTCAGGTGGCAGAAGCTGTGTTTCTGACACCAAACTAATATAGAAAAGAATTTCTACTCAAAAAGACTCAGCTTTCAGAATGCGACTCTGAACATTATGATGTGTAAATGGCTATTTAGAGGAAAAGGATAGAGTTAGCTAGCTAAAGTAGAAAACAAGAAAGAGATACAAGATAAAACACATTCTGGTATTCTAACTTGAGAAAGAGCTACTTCCCTAAAGATCGTCCTGATAAGGTATCACATTAGAATTCTCTTCCTGTTTAAATACTGTGATTTAGGGAAATATTTCCAAACAAACTATTGCCCTAGCATTAGGTATGCAGTTCGATATTAGTATCTCGAAAAGTATTTTTTGATTTCCATTTTGCACCAAATCCCTTTTAGAGAAGTGATATGGTTGTCCCTATCATCATCTTTTCAAGAGAGAAGAAACTTGGAAATTAGAAATTTTATATTCGAAAACTTTTGGATTATTTCTTTTTTTAATTTCATCAAGGCTCTCTATTTTTGGGACAAAGGGATCTTTTATTAATCTTCTCTTGATCTCTTAGATTTTGTGGATATTGTGCATATGGGATGTGTATAGCCTTTTGTAGGATGCTATCTTTGTATCCAGCCTTTTGTTAATGATATATATTTATTCTTTTCCTTATAAAAAAAATAAAAAAAAAAGTTGTATTAAAAAGACACCAAGGAGATGTCACTCATGTGTAAAGGGAGATAATGTCATACCCTAAAGCTCTTGACAATAATAATTATGTCGACAAAATCCAAAAAAGTCAACTTTGTACCGTGATTGAGAATTCGACTCCAATTATAGAAAATTCTTGAGAGATGGAGTTTTTGAAATCATGAAAAGTCCTAGCCTTGTCCTCATAAATCCGGCAATTCCTCTCCTTCCAAGTGCTCTTCTTTAACCTTCTTCTCCATGCCACCAAAACATCTCTTATGGTTTGAGGGTGCACCCAACTAAAGCCCATCAAAGAAAGAGACAGATACCACAAAGTGGAGACTCGCAAACAATGGAGAAAAAGGTAGTCCACCGACTCTTCGTCCCCAAAACACAAGGGACACCTACTAGCCAACTTGAAGTTTCCCGTTTTAAGCATGTCCTTTGTTGGAGCCTTTCCTTTCGTGGCTGGCCAAACAAGAAAGCATGCTTTAGTGGGAGCTTTAGACTTCCAAATCGCTTGGCTTGGAAATCAAGGGTAGTCAACCCTTTGTACATTTCTTTATACATCTCGATGCAATTACTTTTGATTATTGACACTGAATAGCCCACTTGAGTCATGCGGCCAAAGAATCTTATTATCACCCCCATCAGAAACCTTCATATTAGCAAGCAAAGCCGAAAGACTCAACACACCCTTATCCCAATCATTCAGGCTTCTCAAGAAAGTTATGTTCTAGTGGTATTGATCGCCAATCCAAGTGACAACTGCTTCTTTCAATCCATCCTAAAAAAATCCGAGAATTGAAACTTGAGAGGTTGATCAACACTCCACACATCAAGCCAAAACAAGATCTTTGACCCATTTTTCACCCTATATTGAACAAGGGAGCGAAAATGGTCTAAAATGGTCTAAAATGGTCTGCACTACTCATAATAGATTTCCAACAACCCACCCCATGAGCATGAGAGCTCTTCTTACTCCACCTGCTGCAATTGTCCACCTTGTACTTCATTTCGATCACATTTCTCCACATAGCATTCTCTTCCTTAGCAAGCCCATTGAGAGCTTCATTCATATCACAAAGACGTCTAATGCCAATGCCACTCTTATGTTTGGGGTGGCAAACATTGTCCCAATTGCTCCAATGAAAACCATTGTTTGAGTCGTTGCTAGACCAAAGGAAATCCCTCATGATTTTCTATAATTGGGTAGAAATGCTAGCCAGAATGGTAAATAAAGACATGAAGACTTGATAAGGTGCTTTGCAATAATGTTATTCTCTGTCCCTCTAAAGAATGTAACCTTGTGCAACCTTTGCACAATTGGTTCCCACACTGCTTTGCCTTTATAAGGAGCTTCGAGTGCAAGGCCAAGATAGGAAGATGGGAGATACTCCACTCCACAGCCAAAGAATTGTGCTTGTTGATGAAGCTGTAGCACCTCACCAATAGGAATGAGGAGACTTTTTGATAAATTAACTCACAGGTCGGAGATTGCCTCAAATAACAATAGAATACATGTTAGTAAATACAAATTACTCTCCTTAAGTTTGCCCAAAAAATAGACTATGATCAACAAAAAGCAAGTGGGAAAATAGATTATCATCAGCAAAATGCCAGTGGGAAATTAACGTACTTTGTGACTGGGAGTTATTGATCATAAAACATTCTAACAGACCAACTACAATAGCTTTGTTCACAAGCTACTGAGGGCCTCCATCACCAGAATAAAAAGAAGGGAGATAAAGGGTCACCGTAACGAAGCCGTCTTGAGCTAGAGAATATCCAGTTGTTTCACAGTTGACTAGCACAAAAAAGCGAGCAACAAAGATACAAAAGAAAATCTATCTCCTCCACTTGTTAGGGAAATCCATTTTTTCAAGAGAGAGTGTAAGAAAATCCCAAGAAACATGGTCATAAGCCTTTTCAATGTCAAGTTTGCAAGGAACTCCAGATTGATTGGATTTGATACAAGTGGCGATACACTCATTAGCTATCAATGCTTGATGACTGTGAATGAAAGCATGTTGATTCAGGCTTACAATTTTGCCAATGACTTTCCTCAGTCGAGAAGCGATGGCTAGAAATTTGTATACGTTCTCCACAAGGCGGATAGGCCCAAACTTCTTAATGTCATCTGCTCCTACCACCTTAGGAACAAAGTAATAAAAGTGGCATTTAAGCTTCTCTCCAAAGCACATGTCTTATGAAAATCAGCAAAGAAACCTTATGATGTCCCCTTTAACAATGCGCCAACAACACTTGAAAAGCAATATTAAAGCCATCAGGTCCCGGATCTCTCTCTTTCCCTAAGTCGTTGATGGCATTCCGCACTTCTCCTCTGAAATCCATTTCAAGATCCAAGGCATCATCAAATACTCATGGAATTGTAAAAAATCCATCTGGGCTGGGCTTAATGGATGCTCTTCATGACAAAGACTCTCATAATAGTGAACAATAGCGCACCGTTTACAGTATAATCCTCATCAAAAACCAAATCATCCACTTTGATTCTAAGAACGGCATTGAATTTCCTCTTGGTATTAGCCACTGTATGAAGAAATTTGGTATTGCGGTCGCCTAACTTGATCCAATGTTGTTGGGCTTGTTGCCTTCAAAAGATGTCCATCCAACTGCGCACCACAGAGAGCTCATTCTTCACCTCAAGTCGTTGGACTTTATCTATCTGCAAAAGTAATGGTAAGTTGTTGGTCCTTTTAGTCTAAGATTTGATCTTCACCAAAGTTTCCATCTTACTCTTTAAGTGAACAAAAACATATTTGTTCCACTCTTTCAACTTCAAATTTAGTTTCTTAGCTAAAATCAAACTAGTGGATCCAGAAATTTTAAGCTTATCCCACCAGCTTTGCTTTATCGGAAAAACCTTCCACCTCAAGCCACACATTTTCAAATTTAAATGGCCTTCTGAGGAAGATCATCAACATATAGAAGAATAGGAACATGATTAGACGTAATTCTGGGAAGGACAATTTGATGAACCCCTTGAAAATGATCATCCTCGGGCAACAGAGTAGAGGTATCTATCAATTCGAGACAAGGCTGGAATTTCCTCATGGCCAGACCAAATAAAGCATGCACCTTCTAGAGGTGGACTGATCATATTACAAGAATTAATGAATGCAGAGAACTCTTATGAGGGAAGACAATCTTCCTGAAGACGATCTCTCATGAGGAAACATAACCACATTGAAATCTCCTCCTGAACACCTAGGGATATCCCATGAAAACATGGAAGCAAACTACTCATCCCATAAATCAGTCCGTACACCATAGTCAGTTGGGCCATAAATCCTAACCAAACCCTAAAGATCTTAACTTATAACATATAGAGAAAGCCACTACTTGAGAGTCAATAAGCATCAAAGCTTGAGAGTCCATATGATAATAATGCCCCGGAACGATGATCAAAAGGGCGAAAAAGCCTATCAAAAGTTCGTCGACCCCAAAATCTAAGAGTAATACTGCGTAACCTCTTCCAACTTAAACTAAAGAAGAATAACATCATAGGAAAACCTACGAAGCACCCATTTCTCATTCTCTCTCTTCATCGGACAAGGAGTCCCCTCACATTACAAGAAATAATCTTGATAGATGTCTTCATAAGAAAGCTTCCTCTCCCCCACCTCATCCCCATCAATATTAACAACTTTTTGATTCCCTTTCTTCCTGTTAGCTTCCAAAGAGGTAATAAAAGCAAGCAACTCCAATTCTCAGCCTTTAACTTCGAGCTACATGGCCTTGCAAAAAGCAATAAAATTGAAGCATGGTGAATTCCATTTGTCCAAATAAGGGTATGAAATGTATGTAGGTGAACCCAATGGATGTTGAAGACCAATCTCTCCAAAGAAGAACCAAGAAAGAGAGAGGGAAGACCCAAATAAAGAAAGCTTCCAATGGTGTAGATTCAACACTTGAATTATGTAGCAAGCAGATAAATCAACCCATCCTTTAACCCTCTAAAGCCTTAGCTATACATTAGTGGGGCCAGTGAGCCAATAGGAGGCTTACAAAATATCATAGGAAAATAAATCAAGATGCTTAAGATAATTACAATCATTATGAGTTGTATTTTCTAGGATTCATCCTCCATCTTCTAGAGAGCCTTGAGTAGGCTCTACTCCTCCAAATGAGGTGATGCCACTTGTCCACTCTTCCTTTGTGTGTGAAAAATCATCCCATGCTGATTAATCTCCAAAGTTATAGCTGGAACCTCCTCAATTAAGCCCATAATCGGAACCGTGCATTTTCTGATCTTGGACTGACCCTTGCTCGGTATTTAGCCCATAAATTCCTCAATACTTGGAATTCGAGTGTGATTCAAGACTTGTTAGAAAGTAGACATTCAGGATTTTCCATCCATGTATAATTTACAGAAATTGGAGCTCATTTGCCTGGCTAAATTTGAGTTAGAAATAAAGCGAAGTATTTTGCCTAGAAACTGCAAATGAGCTAATGAGGTGATATTGGGAGGATTAAGTGGTTAGCTCCTTATTTAGGGCTACTATTGGCCCAACCACCTTTCCTAATCCGACTTGCACCTTCTTAAGGGCCCCAAGTCAATATTGACTTAGGGGGACCTAGTCTTTGACCTAGGGTCAATATTGGGTCAACTTGGTTCATAATCTTCACTAGTGAAAGTAGGCCGAAGCTCGGGAGTTGCTCCGCATCAAAAATAGCCCATCACCTAGGGCGACTCATTATAAAAATTATCATTCTTCCCCTGGAAAGGAGAAGAATTATCCTCTAAGGCTTGCATTTTTGTCCAGCGGATTACCCGCCCTGTATAGGGACGCTGCCATGTTCAGACTTCCTAGCAGAAAAATAGTCATCAACACGGGTGGCCTTATCCTTCTCATTTTTCTTCCTATGAGAGTACTCAATTGTGTCCTTGAGCTATTTGTGAGGTGATGAACACTTGCCACCGTTTAAGTGGTACAGGTGACTCCGGCACAAAGATGGAAAGTAAGCGAACCCGAAGCAAATGGGCTAGAATCAGAGTCAGGATAAATATCCAATAAATCTCTTAAGGCCTGAAATTGACTTGCCCAAGGGAAGCTGCATCCAATGTTTTTAAGAAAAGGGGTGAGTATATGTCCATGCTAACATTAGAACCAGAAGCCTTTCTTGATGAACCACCTGAAGGAGTGCGCTTGAAGTCATCAATGTTTTGGCCTGAAGCAATCCGCTCCCTCCCCAAAGAAAGTGACTGTTCTCCTTGTCCCTTCTTCCAAAGAGCTCTTGACTTGCATACTTGCGTCTCATCTCCCAAAGTCGCAATACATATATCCTAAGACTTGTAAGCATAAATACCAGGAACGCTTCATACCCCCGAGATCTGCGTTTCGGAAACAAGCAATCCGAAGCCTAAATTAAACTAAATTTGTGCAATAAGTAGCAACCTGTGTTCCAGGCTTAGCGATGCTGGAAGTGTTCCTTGTAACCATCCCTGCAATACCTACATCTCCACCCCATTAGCGGCTTTGAGCAAGCATCGCCCAAGTTGCCATGTACAACGTCACCCACCACTTTGAAGGTACTCACCTAAAGTGGGTCTCCCTTAGCAGAACAGAAGCCCACCAATTCCCTAGCTAAAAATCTGAATTCATCAACACCAAGCCTAATGACTGAAGTCTTTGTCCTACTCACTTCTGAGTTCTGACACCTTAAAAGGAAAAGCCCCTCCTCCACACCCACAAAACTCGAACGACTTACCATCAACCCTCAGGGAAATGGCACAGAGAAGAGCCAAGAAAAACCAAGGGAAGAAAATTAACAACCGAAATCTCAGGAAAACACTTACTTAACAAGCGGCAGCACAGGATAGAATTCCCAGACCCTCAAAGACAACACCCAGAATGCAACAGGAGGCCTGAGGCAGCCAGAAACATAACGTGCTGAAAACTCACCAGAGGCCAAACAGAGAAAAGAACACTACCAACAGATCAGTCAGCCGGTTTTGAGAAGAGAAAAGCAGGAAAAGATTTTGCAGGGGCCAGAGAAAAGTCCGGTAACATGAACTCCGGCTACAGAAGCACCACTGATGACAGAAAAGGCCAGCCAACCAGGTACTAGGAACATATTACCCAAATACCCACCCACATGAAAGAGATCTGAGAAAAAACGAGCAAGAGAGAGAAACACTGCCTAGGGAGAGAAAATCCGGCTGGTGAGCGAGACGGCGAAGCCTCCCGGAGAACCAAGACCTCAATGACCATGAGTGGTGCCGTACCTTTCATCAACTGAAGAGAGAGAAGCTCGGTTAAGATGCTCACCTCAGGGGAACCTTCGATGACCATAAGCATGCAATAATAGTAACTTTTGGATTATTTCTTTGCCCTCATTAGACTTATGATGGTGCCTAGAATTATCTTTTGATGTCTTTTAGGCTGTCCAAGAGTTGTAGGACTGGTATGCTTTCCTAAGCCCCATACTTTGTGGGATTGCTACTTGAGAGCTTTGAGGCTCCCTAGAGTTGTAGCATGGTTTTTCTTGATATCTTCTAGGCTTAAATTTGTATGATGTCTATTTAAAGCCCCCCCCCCCCCAAGGGTTCCTTTTCTTATACTTGTGTTTTTTTTTTTGGGGGGGGGGGGGATGGAACTTGATTAAAGTCAGGTTACTATTCCTTTATGTTTTGTTTTTACTTGGCTTCATGTGGATTCAGACATGTGGGTATGGCTCCATGTGGATTCAGACATATATATTATTCTTAATATTTTATTTGCACGTCGTCAAATTGGGTGCTAATCACACCTATGGTTTTCATTGCAGGTGGTCAACCCATTTACAAAATATCCTTCACAGTACTTGAATTTTCAAAATTTAATGCATTTGTTTGTTTTTGTTTTCCAACTTGCAGTACATCTGAAGTTAGGGATATTTTTTTTAAAGGCCCAATCTAGCATTCTATTGATCAATGAATTATATTTGAATATTGAAATTGGATGCTTGGTTCCAGCTACTTGCATCTGATACTGTGGACCCATACTTTTGTACAACCATCTCCTAATTACATTGCCGCAAAATGTTGATAATGTAGAAATTAATGCTGTTATTTAATTATGATGATATGATCTATAATTCTTTTAAGAAAAAAACAAGCGAGAGGCCCTTTTTTCTAAATATTTATACTTAATTAATTGAATCATATGCAATTGCATGCGGTAATGAAATTGTTGCATACTAACCATCTGAACATATATGCCTTTGCATGCATTTGCATATCCTTTAAAAAAAATTATGCAGTTGAAGGACAACATTGTTATTTTATGGAATAATTTCTCCTTGGTGTTTGGACTTATGCTTCAGCCCATAACTTTCAAGTTGTTTAGGAAAAAGGGGCTTCATGGCAGTTCTCCCTTTCATTAATCTCCAAGCTTTTGACTGCAAGGTACCTAGTGAGTAGTTACAAGTTACAACTTTGAGATGCTATACTGTTTTCCATGTGCATTATTTTCTAATTTCTATGGAAGTAGTTGTGTCATAGATGATAAAAGTTGCTGCACTTGCATTATTATTTGCTGGAAGCATGTTTTTCCTCAATAGTGGCCACATATGCCTTGACCATGTCGCCCGTGGCGATGAGTCTGGAGGAGTTGATACCATCTCACCATGACAAGACTCACATATATGCAATTCTCATCCGAACAGCTCTGGTGATATCGTCCTTATTGGTTGGTCTTACTATCCCCTTCTTTGGTAAGTTCTGTCCCCTATATTGTCTCCATGCATTTATGTTCTCAGAGGACATTTGGTACCTTTTGTTTCTTTGTGAATGTGTTTCTATTTTGATGAATAGAAGAAAAAGAAAACCAATCAAAGTTAGCATATGAACCTCATGTTTGAATTACTGGTTTGCCGCAAAGGTTTTCCTTTATTTATGTATTCATGATTATATTTGCAGGTCTAGTGATGGCACTGATTGGGTCTTTACTTACAATGCTTGTTGTAAGTTCTGCTTTACCTTGATCTGATTTAACTGCTCCAAGCAAGTATACATTAGACTCTATTTAACTCATATGTTCATTTCACACGTAACTTCTTGGGCCTTCGGGTTAAACTCATTGGCAATATTCCACTGGTTTATGTCTCCTTCATGACTTTGTTGGAAGTTAAGAAAATTAGGAAATAGAATAGTTGGGAAATAAATTCGAGTGGGAATTTAAAAAAAAAAGGTGAAAATTGAATTGGAGAAACAGCCACTATTCTCACCTCTTTTCCCATGAAGCCCCATGTGGTTTGTCCCAACGCTACTTCCCCCAAGAAATGTCTTGCCTCCTTGCAATTATGATTACTTCTCTTCCTCTTCATGTCATACTGTCATCATCAGTTCCATTGTGATTACTCTTGTTTCTTTCTCCAATGGGAACACTGTCATTCTTTCTTTAAAAAATTTGAGCATTTTGTGACATAGTTAACACCTAGTTCACCATGTTTGGGGAATCGATGTTGGTTTATCATTGTACTCTGTGAATATCAAAATCTTCATATCAATCTCAAACAAGTCCTTTGACATAATAAGAGCTATTTATAGGAATGAGCTGGGGGGAGGGGGGCTTTGTTAGTGGAGAGGGGATAACTTGGGTTAGTGAGCGACTATTGAAGGCCATAAGCAAATGTATTTTGTATGTGAGCTCCTGAATAAAACCTTACATCATGTGCCAACAGAAAACACTGCATGGATGATACAACCTACTCATTCCTACTTCACTGATGTTCTGTGTTGTACATCTTGATCCTCAATCATTATCTTCTTTACCTTTTTGAGTCACTACATCATTGGTTTATAAGCCATGACTTTGACCTTAGTGAGCCACTGGATCAAAACTGGCTCAGACCAGTGAAGCTTCTGCTAACTCATCAAGAGTAGCCATGGAGGAAAGATACAGGAAATGTTGAAGAGCTTACAGTTAGCACAAAGCTCTCGGCAATTTGAGCAGTATCATAGATTTAGGAGGTTGAGCAATCATACAAACTATTTGGCCTTTTTTGTTAAATGTAAGAACCTGAGAAGCAAACAGACACTACCTCTAATACTTTTTTGAACATTAATTTAGTTGGGAAACTTGAAGGGGAGAAAGGGGAAACTTAAAGGGGAGAAAGCAACAAGAATTTCTAAGTGATTGAGCAATCAGAGAAGGTGGCCTACACTTGAATCCTATACATTTATACAAAGGTGGAATCTTCCTTACTTGATGGTACAAATCCCAGGCTTGCATTGAGAAACGTAGAAAGTATTTTAATATCTGTTAAATTCCTAGTTGGCACTTAGTTTAGGAGTTAGATACTTGAAGAATTATTACTCGGGAAGGGTTTACTGTTGATATTTGTGTCAGAATCAATGATTATTTTTTGCTCTTTTGAATTTTTAAAATTTTTGGTTTGTAAGGTAGCCTTGTAGGAGCTCCTTTTCTCGTGAGGATACATTAGTAAAAGGCAGCATAGGAGGATTCAGAAATGATATATGGATGAAGGTGTAGAGGAATTTAATAATTTGGGTCATTGATAGTTGCTTAGGTTAGTTTCAAGAGCTAAATGGTTCATCATTGGTGTTGAAGTTGTACACTCCATAGATAGCTTTATTAGAGGTTTAAGGCCCTGACAAAAATTCTTTATGCCTTTCACCCTCACACATTACAAGGGCATATGCTAGGCTTGAAGGTGGGGTGCTAGGATTTTTGAAGCTCAATGATAGGCCAAATTAAAGGAATGAGAACTGCCAAAACGTTTGTGTTTTCTAAGTAAGTTTCATGTTAATTCTGGTGTCCTTACTCCAAGTGGCTAAGCAATTGTGCTTCTTTTGTGACTACCATTATGAAACATCACACAATGCAACATAGAATACTTGATTGCTTCTTATTGAGATCATTGACAATGGAGGGGGTGAAGAATGAGAGGAGATTGAAGAATCTAGTGACCCCATATTGAAATTTCTTGATATGTGTGTGGCAATCGAGGATTCAAAATATTGTTTCAATTGCGATTGCACTAAGGGGTGTGAAATCAGGGAATAACTCTAGTGTGGCGATTATGTAGCATGTCGTGGTTGTTGTGGCGTAGAAATGTGGTTCTCTCAATTTGAAAACCTTTATGATATGGTTGTTTCATCGCCGAATGACCTGATTTGAAGTCACATACGTAAAAACTAAGTGTTGTGTTTCTTGATCAATGTAGACTATTGAGAGGTAGGGAATGTTGTAGGAATTTAGCTATTTTGTGTGGCACTAGTGTCGTGAATGATGTGTTGTTCCGGTGTTACCGCCCTAGGTTAAGGGCTTTGTTTATGATCTTGCCTCCTTGAATGTGGCATTGAGTTTCTTGATTTTGAATAAACAATTAGCCAGTAGAGCACATTAATACTTTTGGCGTGGTCAGGTTTGGGGCATGTTCTTTTGGACTTCTATTTATTGGTGCTTAGTGTTGAAACATGCTGAAAGATGTGGATGTACACTAAAACCTGAAACATGCTGAATTATGCAGAAACATGGTGAAACATGCTTAATGGTGCTTAATGAGTTTACATAATTAATTGCCATTGAGCATGGAAATATATTTATATAATTATGTAATCATGTATACACCAAAAATGAGCACTTATAATACGTATTTGTTTATGTTTAGTGGAATATGATCATTTTCCAAAGAATTTGTATTTTATATGCTATGATTGTTTTAAATTAAATTTTAAATGACTTGTTTTAAACGATACATATGATATGCAAATGATTTGTGAATATATTTTCGGTTTATAGTTGTTGTTACAATAATTTCTTATATTCCTTCTAATTGACTGCAAAATTATTCCAATTTTGAAAATAATTATAATTAGAAATATCTAAAATAGAAAATTTTGGGTAGTTTTTAGTAATTAGAAGTCAACATTACTGGTAGATGGTGAAGTAAATGGTGGGGATTGGGTTCTCTACAATAAAGTAATTTGCATTTATTAATGGGTTGTTAGGAGGAGGATTAGATATGAGATTTTTTTTTTTTAAAATTAAGAGATAGGGTTAAAATTAAATATGAGAATATATTGGCTATAAAAAATTGTCTTTCAATTTTAATTATATTCTTAAAATAAGTATGTAATATTTACATAATTTATGGCAAATCTATGTGCTTATATAATGTAATAAGTCATCAAAAAATATGCATTTTATGAATTGATATTAATATTTTCTATATTATACTTGAAAGTGTGTAACATTTTATTTCGTTACATAATATAAAAATGTTTTCAATTTTAAACGAATTTTATAATAATAATAATGAACCTATTTATATTGTTAGTATAATAAGTCCAATTATTGATAGGAATAGGTGATTTGGATTTAATCATAATGCAATCCATTAAAGTACTTTTATAAGTGTTGAATTGTGCTAAATTGTAAATTGTGCTGAATTGTGCTTAATGCATAAGTGTGTTGAATTATGCTGAAATGTGCTGCTGATGAAAATACTTACCATAAGTTAAAAAATACATGCCCTTACCTTAAATGCTCTTTCAAAAACTATCAAGAGGTTAGAAATCTTACTGTATGCCCCATGCGGGCAATGGTGAGGTTAGTGGCTGCATAAAAGGAATGTATTCCATGGTGGTATACAGTATCTTAACTATCATTGGTTTAACCAAGCTGAATTACATACGTCATTACGATCTTGAACAAATTCCTCGTGTTGTTGAATCTTCCCTCAGGCTTGCGGATCATTAGCATATTCATTGTGTATGCAACCAATAAGGTTTTGGAGATGGACCGAATAGCCCATGTCTACCTTGCCCACCACTCACTTTAATATCATATACCTCACTACCTCTTTGGGTTTGCAAAATAGAAGCCTTGCATATTTTATCCCAAGTTCTATGCGTAGAAGATCTTTTCACAAAGTTCACTATTCTGGCTACAATGCAAGCGTGCATGGCCCATAATGGAGGTGGAGTATTTCAGGCAATATTAGATTAATGATGCTTGATACAAAATTAGTAAACCTTAGGTGATGTAGCCCATTGTCCGCCTTAGATTTAGCAGAAGTTCTAATAATTTGGGCATTTTAATCACTGATGAATCCTCTCCTGGGCTGAGGAATGTCTGAGGCATGCAATTTTGAAAATTGCTGCACCCAGGGTCACCTGAGGCACCGAGTCCATCACCTCTTAACTAGGTGCGACCGTGCGACTCAAGCGTGCTTTTAAAATGAAGTGTTGGAATCGATCTGACCTTACCTTTCTCCGTGGCCTACAAGCAGTTTGCCAGTGGCCTAAGCCGTGGTACTACCATTGCTGCTTCTCTATCTCTCTCTGTCTCTCGTGTGGGGTTTGGTTGAAGAACATGGGAATTTGTTTTCCCCTTTTCTGTAATAGGCACGGGTAGATGAAAAGCATTGGGTCCAAAATTCAAACTAATCAAATTGTCCATGACATTAATTGTACATTCACCCCCCCCCCAAAAAAAAGGATAGTTGAATTGAATTATTCTTGATGAGGTATACATCCTAAAGATAACAGATCAAAAAGCCATGGTGGTTACAAAATGTTTGATAAGAATTCATCAGGCAGTCTCCACATTTGAAGTCTGACAACAGCTGATGAGGAATGCAACCTTGATGAATGAAACAAGTGACCATCAAGAATGTAATCAACAGCATAACAGGATTCCGACATTGAGAACCTCAACATAAATCTTCTCAAATCAGAAGAAAGCCTGTATCTTGATACATCAGCCAGGAAAGCTATTATGGAGACGAGCCTTCAAGACTTGCTGCATGAGACGACACCCAGGTTTCTTTAGAGAGAGCAATTGGTGGCATGAGGGTGTCTCTATTGATTTTCTGAATGAATAATATACTCAGTTACAAAATGTCTTAATTTATATGGCACCAACTGAAAATGGTAAAATGCTTACAAGAAAATAAAAGGCAAAGGTAACTTCCAGCTGTGGGGCCCTGTATCACTAACACTCGTCAAGGCCAACCCAATTTGCTTATATCCTGTAACATACCGTCCTGAAGAATTCTGTTTATTGTGCCTCCATAATTGTAGGTTCCTTTCAGGTTGCTTTTGATTCACATTTTCCTTCCCACAGTACTAGGTACTAGACCACGAGTTGATTATGCTTTTTACCCATCTTCCTGCCTGCTATAGGTGCTGATGGCAACACAGAAGCTTGGGGCCCCTTGTAAGCCTGTTAGCGTACAAGGCCTTGCTGGGAGAACTCCTCTGAAAGCCTTTTAATAAGTTATGAAATGTAGAAAACATCATGAATAGCTGGAGTACAAGCTTGTAAGCAACTTTGTCTATACCTTGACCTGGAAAGGCCCAAAGCATCTCTGTCTAAGCTCCTTATTGTATCCTCTGCACTCCAATGTGCCCATAAGGTTGTAGCTTCAACCAACCCATTCTTCTACCTTAAAACACCCGTTTCACTTCTGTGTTGTGCTCTGAGTATGAAATCTCTGAACTTGGATCACAGCTTCTCTGTTTTGTAAGGTCCTATTTACCAGGGCATTTTAGGCTTCCCCAGATAAAAATAGCGGTGATCGTATGAGATTCCATAGGGTGTGAGCTACTCAGCCATAATACCTGTACTTTTATTGATTATTTTTGGGGAAGTTTTTAGAATCACCCTCCAAAATTGACAAGATAGTCTAAAGAAACTATTGTACTCATCAGATTTTCCTAAAGAAATGCTTTGAACATCAGAAGAGATCTGTGAGATACTCTGGCAAAGGCCTTGTAAATCCACTTTTTGAAGGCACAAAGGATACCCAAAAACTAAGGCGCAAAATGCAGGTAGAAGGAGGTCAAATCACAAATTCGAGGCCCATAATTTGTGTTTAAAAGAATGTTCTAAACATCCTACGAGGTTCCTGAGGTAAAGTGGTAATAGCTTCTTAAACCTATTTTTTAAAGAGGCGCAAAGGGCCCAAAAACTAAGGCACAAAGCTCAAAGGGAAGTTGCTGGAATGCTTAATAATTGGGATTGGAGTCTAAATCCTTTCATTGGCACTTTGACATGAAGAATGGTTTAGTTTCAGAACTCAACTTGAGGCGCACCACGTCTCAATAAGCCTCCTTCAAGTTGCAACATCATCAAATGTCCATGCAATGATGTTTGAGCTTTGCACTTTACTGAAACTAGGTGTACATGTGGCATACTTTCTAAAACTAAGCAACCGTAAAGGTCCAACTTTGCACACACTAACATTTTGTATTGTAGGCCAAGACTTAGCGGGCCTGAATTACCATTAAAAACTATCTTTTTAAGAATTGGCCAACGAAAAAAGAAAAGCACCAATTCATCAATCCCTCCTCATCCCCTTTCATTCCCTATTCAGTCCATCATAACAGAATATTGACTCAAACTGAATATCAAGAAACCTATGCCCGTGACAGTTCTACATCAAACCCCAAGGTTGCGCTCCTCTTATTTTCACTAGCGTGTGGTTCATATCTTCGTACATAGGTAAATCCTCCTGGAACTGAAAACAGAAATCCATTATTGAGCAACTTTAATACTCTCCACACAAATTGTTTGATATGAAACATTGAAGTAGTTGATATTGAATGCAATAGCTTCCAATAATTCAATTATGATGCAAGTTTCATATCCAAGTTTGATTTTGGGAAAATACTAGTCCTTGTTGATGGTATTTGCTTATTTTAGAAATAAAAGGTCTACTAAGAAAACATTATCAACTTAATATACTTCATTTTTGTGCATAATATCTTCTGTTCTTGGAGGTGTACGGTTAAAAAAAAAAAAAAAGGCCCATGTAAGAGGGCCTACCCCTCAAGGAATGCCCTCTACTCAGATGCTTTTTCTCCCCTAGCATGCCCAAACAACTATTTTGCATGACATTCTTGGTGATCAATAACAGATTCATTCTACATAGCATACGATTTAGATCAGAGTCGGGTACTTCTCACGCATGACAGACAACCATGTTAGTCAGCGATCAACAGGCTACAGTTCTAGACAGCAACATTTTCAGCATTCAGGTTGGATTACCCTGCAAGAAGATCCTAGCTCATTTCAAAGCCGTAGAACACTTAGAGCTATCAATGGAACTTCAGATGCAATTAAAAGTAAACTTATGCGATTTATTGCTGAACCAAATCATTTCATCCAATTAAACCATATACTATGAGGACAGTGCTAAATGACCTTATCTGTGTTTCCTTCTATCCTACACGTAAGAGAGTTGGAATTCCTTATGTGACCTTTCCAGATGTTCAATCACTTTTTGTAACAGAAGATATTGTTTTCCTGTTATGACAATCCGCTGTTTGCCATAGTAGTTTGCTGAAATGTCAGATTAATAGCATATGCTATGGAAACCTGCATATAGTTTGAAGGGGTTCCCACTGATGATGAAATAATCATTTTGAAAGCTACCGGTTTTGCAAAGAGGTGATACCCCCTTGGATATTTTGGCATTCGCTTTTTTCAACAAAATTGATATATTATGTGCATAGGTAGGGCGGATCCGAAAATTTTGTGTAAGGGTGTCCTATTTTTAAGTTTCTTGGAGTTTCTTGAAATTTTACTGAATGTTCTTTTTCAAATTTTTAAGAATTTCTGTGCACAATTTTTTTAAAAAAATTACTTAGTGGTTGCATTCCGGGCAACATACATCTGCCAATGTGTGTAGGCCCTCGCACTGATTAGCAAAAAAAAAAATACTGCCTTATGTTGAAGACAACTTGTGCTTTCTCACTCTTTAACTTTCCTTTTATTTTTTGTGTCCTGTTTTCCTCTTGCATGAAGTAACTACAGCTTGTAGGAATGTACCATGGAACGGAAAGAAGCTTGAACACTGTTTGGACTGAAAGGATTAGAATTTTAGAATTTTAGAGCAACTGACTAGAGGAGGCTGGATGGACCTAATCTTAATAAGAAAGAATCTAATTACCACGATAGGACAGAATTCAACCAGCAAAGCAGCTGCTAGAAATAGTTGGGGAATGGGAATCATATCAGTACTTAGGAATGGCCTCTATCTGCCCCCCCCCCCCAAAAAAAGGAATGCCAGGGCCGTATCGTACTTTGCACTGATCACAAATTATTTTCTGTTATGGTAAAGGATAGAGCGATGATCAATATTTGTTAGAGCTGAGTTGAAGTGTGGTATGTGATGTTGTACCGCTGCTGAAACTAAGGGCAACCATTTGCTCTACGCTTTGGGTGCATCAGCTATCATACGCCTCTAGTAGGTTTCCAGGTTTCTGTTGAGCACCTCTGTTTGTCCATTTATTTGAGGGTGTTATCCATAGGCGAGGAACAAATCTGTACCATGAATTGTGAATAGAGCTTGCAAAAATTGGCTCAGAAAGATCTGGTCCTTATCACTTACTATGATGTGGGGTGATCCATAACCCTCAAAGGCATGTTCTAGGACTCTAGATATGCCTGTGCCATTTCCACTGCTGTGTAAGGGTGAGACTATCCAATGAAGTGAGCATACTTTCCTGTTCTGTCCACAAATACTAATATAACCTGCATACCAAAGGACATATGGAGACCCTCAATAAAATCCTTGGAGATGTCTTGTTATACTTCTGTTGGAACTTGGACTGGGGAGAGATTGCAATAAGCTTGGTGATGCAATGGTGGGATCTTTGCAGGCTTGACATGTTGTGTAGTTTCTTGCAAAACTCTAGATATCCTTTGTCATGCATTTCCAAAAAAGAGCTGCCATAATTTCTTTACATCCCTTCTTGCATGCTTCCCATAGGACCGTGAACCCAGTGCGAGGGCCTGTCCCTCAATTCCTCATCCGGGCCTGCCACTAGCTCGGCCTTCCTCCTTAAGTAGCCATCAACCACAGTATATTTCCCCTAGTCTGTTGTACACTTCTTGTTACTGAGTAGGTTTGAATTCATGTTATAGCTAGCTCTTATATGGTCCAAAACATCAGTCTGAAAAACTGAAATAGCTAGTAATAGCACCTTGCACTGGAATTCTAGATCATGCATTTCTACCCCTTTCTTTTACTGAATCTTATATATGAACCCCAATCAACTTTGACAGCCATTTCAAAGGCTGTAGAAAGTCGTTGCTCTAGGGGCTGTTTGGGGCTTTTGATTGGTTCTAACAATGAATTTATTGCCATTTTTGTACTGCGAACACCAAGGCCAGAAGCTTTCTCTCATACACTGATACATTTGCCATTTAAGTCCCAACGAGTTGCTCATTAAAGCCAGAGGGTGCTTATCTTGCATTAAGAGAGGTCCAATCCTATGTGGAGATGCATCAGTTTCTAGAATGAAGGTTTTAGAGAAATCAGGACCCCACAAGGAGCTGTACGGAGGGCCTGTTTGAGCGGAGAGAAAAGCCTTTTGAGCCTCTTCATTGGTACTTTCCCTTTGGCATGCTGATTTCTGTATGATCTTTAATAAATTCCTTGTAATAGGTAGCTAGTCCCTGCAGACCCCTCAGCTTTTTCACATTCTGTGGTGTAGGCCATCTTTGATAGCTTGTATCTTGCTAGGATCAGTCTCTACCCATGAAGCAGATACAACTTGCCCCCAAATACTCTACAGTAGACATTCCACATGAGCACTTACATCTCTTTTCATGCACTGTATTGATCTTCGTAATAGTGAATATTGTGTGCAAATGCGGTATGTGTTCTGCAATGGACTTGCTATATACTAAAATATCATCAGAGAAAACTGATACACATCTCTTCAGTGGACTTTTGAAAGTAAAATTCACGAGTCCTGAGAAGGTTGTTGGTGTATTTGGTAGTCCAAAGGACATACATAGGAATTCCAACTGTCCATGATGAGCTTTAATGTCTGTCTTGTAAAGATACTTATTGCACTGGTATTATAGAACACTTTAGCCTCAGCCAATCTGTTTTGTAAACATACTTATTGCACAGGGCATTGACTGAATGCTTCCCCTTCCAAATGGTAGTCCTAATTTCCATCCTCTTCTAACAGTAACTGCTCTTCATGCTCTCCTTGTATCTCATGCGATGGGGAATAGCTGTCTTTTTGATGTTACACTTGTGTCCCTCTCATGTGTTTGGTCACAGAAAAATCACAACCCCCTTGCCATTTTGTCAGCCCTCTCTGCAGGAGGCAAGGTTCGGAGCTTAGGCTACAGTGATTGGGTTTGAGCTTGTTTGGAACCTTAAAATGTCACTTGGTGGTGTGGTTCTGTGTTCTAGTATAGTTTGATGTGGAGTGCTTCTCAGGATCTTAAGTGCTAGTATGGTGGCCTCCTGCAGTCTAGCATAGTGCACAGCATCCGCCAAGGACGGAGGGTTAAAGGACCTTGCAAATAATTTTATCTGTCAGACCTCTGAATAAGACTATCAATGAAGTATTCATTAGGCCATGGGATTCTTGAGCAACATGGGAGGTTTGAGTTCCTCAAACATCACCAGATATTCATCGATAGTTGCCGTCTGTTTCAACTTATTAAACTCTTCCGCTACTTTTTGACAATCTCAGCTATGAATGTAGCACACAAATCCACCACAAAGTCCTCCCAAGCCATATTGCTTCCTCCCAAAATGTAGCTTCTATACCATACCTCTGCCTTCCTTGCAAGTGCATGGAAACCAGCTCAAAGTATCACATAAGTTAGGCTTAAGACTACCAGATCCCTGCACTTCATCTGCAATTAACACAAAGTTAGGGATTGATTCGATAGGCTTACCCTGCTGTTTCACGTTCCTTCATCTAAGCCAGAAGTAGTCCAAAGGCTTGTTACAATGCGCTGATCTAGCCTCTGATTCTGCTCTGACGTGCTGTATCAATGCCTTTGGTGCTACAGAATGCCACAAAGGACCACTTCCAGGATTTGTTTGATTGAGGTTGAGCTTCCGTCCTCGTCTTAGCCAGATTGAAAACTGCTCAGCAGAACCAGAGCATGCTCTGATACCAATGATACCTCAGCTGGGAAAGCTGTAGTGGAGATGGGCGTTGGAGACGTGCTGTTCAGGACACTGGGATCTCTTTAGAGAGAGAGATTGGTGGAATGAAGATGTTCATGTTGATTTCTGAATGAAAAATACTGAGCTACAAAATGCCTTTGTATAGCAACATCTAGAAGTGGTCAAAATACTTAAAAAGAAAATACAAAGCATAACTAAATTCCAGCAGTGGGGTCCAACATTATTGACTCTCCTTAAGCCCAGCCCAATTTGCAAATTTAACCGATTTTGTCTATATCCTGTAACATAACTACATTTGATAGTATCTATTCAGACAAAAATAGAAATTTTTGTTGACGGCATCAACAACTACATCATGGATGTATGAGAAGTCCCATCCATCGCCAACCATATTTTTAGCACCACAATGATTTTAACTACAATGGTGTAATCTTACACAAATTTGGCCCGCTTGGTATCTTTTACTTTTACTTTCTTTTAGTGCTTAAATGATTTTTTAAGGTTATCATGATTACATAGCAACCTAGATAACAATGCCACCTTTGATGCAACTCCACTTATGTATAAGAAGCTTGTAAAATTATTTTGTTTTCTTGTACAACGGAAGAAAGTTATTCTCTCTCCCTTGATGGCTGACTGTATTTTGCATTGTGTAACTCGTGCTCTACTATCATGAATGCATTCTTGAGGCACAATATTTAGAAGTTTATAGGAAAAGATGTACCCTAGGAGAAACTCTTAATATGAGTAGTTGTATGTGTCATCGGCAGATCTATGTAGAGATTAGGGGTGTCCATGGACACTCTTAATACCAAATAATTTTTAATGAGCTATTTTGAAGGGGTTAGATTAATGTATGTGAACACTCCTAAAATAAGTCCAAAAAGTTATGAAAACTCTCTAAATATATCCAAAATACATATTAATTTTTTTTAAATCTAAAAATTATAGCTATAAAGTTCAAATTTGATAAAAAATTAAAATAGAATTAAATGCTGTCAAGCCCCAATCTCTCTCTCTCTCTCTCTCTCTCTCTCTGTGTGGCAAAACTACATTCCACTTTTCAAATTTATCTCTATTTGTCTCCCTCTCTCTTGTGTGGATTTTAGACTATTAATTTAATCTAATATTAGTCTCTTTGATTTTCTTTTATTGTTATTATTGACTTTTTTGACTGTTCAATTGCAATATGTGTTTGGTGCGAAATTTTTTTAAACTTGGCACTAATTACTTATTTGAACTTGATGCTAATTTCCCCCCCTCCCTTTTGGTGCAACTCTATGGTGGAGATTACTTATTTGTAGTTTTATTTCATGTTTAGCATGTTCATGGGTTAATTTTCTTTTTGGTTTTATTAATTGGTGCGCTGATGATATGTGCTTTGTGTGCTCTGCAACGAATGGTTTTAGTAAATGACATATAATAATGATATTCTACGATTTCGACACAATTATGTGTCAACTATAAAATATGAAGAATTGTACGGAATCAACATTGTAATAGACTACCAAAAATTTTTTTGAGCACAAAGGTGAGGCATATTATTATCGTATGTCAAGTTCTGCTGATACGCAAATATAAGATGAAAGATTTAGAGAAAAAAAAAATGAGATGGAACGTCTGTACAAAATAGACTACTACAATAATTAGTATGTATCATATGACCTTTTTTTTTGTAGTATATATTAGTTATGACGTTAATAGATGGACACCCCTAGTCTAAATATCTAGATCTGCCACTGGTATGTGTGCTATTTTCTTGAGCCTTTCAACTGATTTGAAAAGTATAAACATGCTAGTTTATGACTAGGGATGTCAATGGATTGGATTCGAATCAGATGTCGGAACATCCAAATCCGCATCTGATTATATTCAGATCCAAAAATTTGATCTAAATTCGATCCAACGGATCGACGGAGAACCTTCGGATCCGATTCTAGTCGGATCAGATCGGAGTCGGATTTAATCTGATCCACAATAACTCCTTTAGCCACGCAATAATTTTTTATACAATTTTTCTATATTCCACTCATCTACCGATGTGATGATGTGCGTTCGTATATCTTATTAACTAAATCCTGAGCATTTAAGTTAAAAGAAGAATAAAAGAAGGAACATATTTCAAGCTCAACAAACGACTACAAGTTTCAACAATTATAAGTCTTAACAACTCCGAGATACATGTAAAATATCACAAATAACATGTTTAACTCATAAAAAGGAAAAAATTAAGAGTATAAAACCTCCATTGGATTCATTTAGCCCTTCTTTTCCATCGGTCTCCGAATAGGGGTATATATATAATGATGTCTATGAGCATTATTTGTATGGAGCTGAGATTTTCATTAGAATTAAGTGTTAGAATGTAATTTTGATCATATCATTGATTTATATGGTTGCTGTTTCTTTATCTCATCATGTCTATTCCATTTGCATCTTCATCACATTCACAACCATAGTAATATCACCACATATTATCCAATTGGGACCTCATTAACCTCTTTCAATGACGCATTCAAGTTGTTAAAAGTGAAGGTTGAAGGCTTTATTGTGGAGCTTTGTAGAAATTGAACACTCATTAAAACATAATACATTAACAGAATTATCAATTCAAATTAACCCCAACAAATATTAAAATCAACAATCTTCCCAAACCCCAAAATGGCAAAACCCGAAGTCTGACTTTTCTTGTTGTTAACCCCATAAATTTAAACAACACTCCAAGCTTAGATTAAAAAAGCCCGAGGCGCAAAAAAGCGCAAAGGGTCTTGGAGCCCAGGGCGCGGGCTTGGAGGCGAAGGCGCGGGCTTTTCAGACGCGAGGCGCACTTTGGCTATAAAATGCTCCAAAATCATTCGCAAAACCGTATGCTGCATTTGTTGATTTTTTTAGCTCCATATGGTCTTGGATTTCTTTCCTAACATGCTCCGGCACTTTTTTACAACCTAGAGTATTACGATATCCTCCCGCTAAATGTTGCTTAAGCCGCAAGACTCCTCCCATAGGCCTCGCTCCACAAAAGTTGCAATAGAAATTATTTTTATTATTTTCATCTTGCCTACCATACTTTCTTCCTGAATCCAAAGGTTTAGAGGAGACTGAACTCGTAGGAGTACCGGATGTATCCTCCATTCAATTCAAGTAATTCAAGGATTCAACCCAGAAATCAATACCACAAATGAGTTCACTACAATTTTCAACCAAAAAAAAAAAAACACAATTAATTACACAAAAATATATAATTAAAAATTTAAAACTGAGGAACAGTTGATATCACATGAGCTCCATATTCCTGTCATCAGTAAACCCTCACAAACAGTCGGTGGGGTTACAAAAATTTGAGCTCCAAAGTTGCCATTTAATCCCACTTCAATAATTTTAAACACTACTTTAAGATAAGATTAAAGCACCTCTATGTCATTTCAATTAAATTGAAGTGCCGAAGTGCCTTGCCCGGCTGCCCTATGGAATTAGTAGACACAGCTCTGCTCACTTATTTACCCCAACTAAATAATAGAATCCCAAACATGTCCTTGGCTGGGGGGGTAATTTGAGAATTCAGGCAAAGCAAGAAGCGAAAAGAAGAGAAGAAGAGGAGTCTGGCTGTGCCTGACTCTCTTCAAGGCGCAACAGTGTGCGCCTAGGGCTTTTGTGAGCCGCTTTTTTAAACACAGACTCCAAGTCATAAAACATTATCTAGATTTTATTGTGTGAACTATTAAATTAAGGAGAAAGAGGAGATGTGCGTTCACGAGAGACTAGAGATGGATGATGAAATGCTCAGCGTGAGCGTTGTAGAAAGCGACGAGAAGATAGACTCAGAGAGAGAGAGAGAGAGAGAGAGAGAGAGAGAGAGAGACCAGGGAGTTGGAGCGAGGAGCCGATGACTGAGGAGGGACTATTTTGACTGTTCGACTAGCGAGTAGTGAGAGGTGGAGAGCGGCTGGCGAGAGGCTGAGACCGGAGTGCGACTATCGAGAGCAACTAGCGAACTGGCAAGGAGAGAGAGAGTAACTGGGGGGAGTATTAGGGTTTTAATATTTTAATTTTTACATATTAAAAAAAACTGCCTGACTAGAAAAAATAACACTGAGGTGGCCGGCAGCTTGAGGTGGAGGGGGGAGGTGGGTATATTGGGTAGGTTTTATTTCTAAAAATTTTAAAACTTAAAACATAAATTTTAAATTTGAAATAGTTGAGAAACTGGTCAGATCGGATTTTATCCTTTCTTCGAATCCGATTTTAATCTGACTCGAATTTAGATTATTTTTGTGGGACTCGGACTCGAATTTTTCTACCTTGAATTCAAATCGGATAATTTTATCTCAAATCGGATCAGATGTGAAGAACCTTTTTTAAAAAGGGAAGGTTTACCTGTGTTTTTGCAAATTCCATTTGGTATGAGTAAGAATTTTAAAATCCAGATGGTGCTCGTACTTTAAAAAAAAAAAAAAAAACAATATAATGCGCTGACAGCCGGAGACTGTTAAAACCTAATTGAAGACGAAGTGATTAAGATACCCTTAATTTATTTTGAGTTTGTCCCTCCATTCATTATCCAGTATCCTCTATCTGCCTCTTTTTGTCTCCTCTCTGCCTTCATCTTCAAAACTTTCATCATCAACAAAAACGTCTTAGGGTTAGAATTCAAAGTACTCATTTCAGGATAAACCAATTTCAACCGAGATCTGGTGGGCATGTGAAACTTTCTTCGGTGAGGATAGTTTGTTGGAATTTCTTGCGTGATAATAGGGTTTTCCAGGCCCTCTGCTCGCCATATCTGTTGCGATGATGCTACTGGAGCAATCATTGCAGCTTCGACCAACCTAGAACCCTTCAACGAACCCCAAATACCTAGTTAAACTTCGACACTAACCCAATTATCGAGAGCATCCAACCAGCCTTGGATATCCCTTATCCCTCGACCACCCCTTGATGGCTTCTAAATCCCTCTAGCAGATGCGAAGTTCATCGATTCAAGTGCCCATGTTCATGCGAAGCTCGAGGTCATGCTTAAGGACCCCACTTTTAGTTATTTAATTCGCTGCACTCCCAGGAATATGTAAATATTATTTGGGTTGAATGAAACTAAATCTTTATGCAATTAATTTTTTCAGGGACATTGGATGTTAATAATCAAGACTTTTGGACGATAATAATCTCAATGTTAATATTAGTATTACTGGTTTGTACTTTGAACATATTTAATGTTTTTGTACCATCACCGAGTTAGAACGACATAGTGATGCAAGTACATTTTAAATATTTGTGATTGCATACATTTAAAAATTCTTGCATTTTAAACATACACATTTGCATACGATTGTGTAATTTTTGCATTATACCGAGGTATAACATCTTCAAACTTGATATTGAGATAAAAACCTTAAATATGCTCAAAGTACGAACCATTGCTAGCTGGGTAAAGTAGTTATTATTATCGTCCAACACACCTAAAGTACATATTGTTATCGTCAATGTTCCCTTTTTGTATTAGGAAAAAAGAAACTTGTTTTGTGCTGTTGATACAAAAGTTCTATTTAGCAATCTGAGAAAAATTCTACTGCGAATTACAATCTAAATTAGCGTCCTGAATGAACATAACCCCACGTTAGAGGATCATATCAAGATTATGTATTGTGATCCTGAATTTCTCCTTCGATCCGGGGCAATCTCGACCTTACTAATCATGACTGGCTCTTCCTGTAATGATTCCAAGCCATTCATGAACATGATGAACTCATTCCTTGAGGAAATTGTGAAGAAGACATTGGTGCGTGTCGGCCATGGCCTTAGAGCTTTCGTCTTCCTCTCTCCCAAAAAAAAAAGGGACTATTGTCAAATCTCAACTCCGGATCACATTCCTGTAGAGGGAGAAAAAGGGTTTTGTGAATTGGGTTCTAGTGCCTTTTATCTTCACATCCTCTGTCTTTCTACTTCGCTCTATTCCATTTGCCAATTGGGGGGGGGGGGGGGGGTGGGTGACAATTTTTTTAGTGTTTCAGGGATCTTTCCGTCTACTCTTTTCATTTCCAAAAAGATCACGAAGATCTAATGGAGGGAAAATGGATTGGTGTTTGACCCTGTCCTTTAATTTTCGGGCAGTTCTTGCCCAGGTACTTGCTCTCTTTTTTATTGCTTGCTACCGGAATTTCTGAAGCTGCTGTTGATTATGTGAATAATGGAGCTGCGGGGATGAATATTTGGGTTGGCATCGCAAGATTGTGTTGAAGCACCATGCAAAATATGCTCATTCAATTCACTAGGGCATAAATTTGGACTCCAGTGTAGGAATCTTTAATGTGGTTTTTGCCAGTTTATGTATGATTCTTGTCCCCAAACAGATATTGAATGCATTTAGTTAGGGTTCAAGTTGCGATTTATTTATTTATTTTCATACTAGATGTGAGGGATGAGCAGGAGGGAGACGCAGTTGCTTTAAGTGTTTTATTGTTGTCATTTTCAGGGTGTGGACGGAGGGCATTTTTGTGATTTGAATATAAAAACAGGACCCACTGTTAAGAATTCGATGGAAAATTTAGAACGAGGCTTACGGTTGAGATATTATTAATAACATAACAGTACCATATGGATTTCAAAAATTCGTTGTGGAGAAAATGCAACTCGCAAGTGTTGGAGGGGCACCAAATGTAATTTCCCTTTAAAAATAAATAGAAGGTCCCTTGTTTGTTCATCTTCTTTGATTCATATCAATTTGTTCCTAAGAAATACTAGTGTCCTGTTTGTCACTTCTATCAATGGATTCAAAATGTCAATGGATTCAAAATGCAGTTTCGGTCGCAATTTTATTCTGGTAGCGGTGCGGCAAAATTGTTCTAATACGGCAATCCCGATCCATATCGCGGCTATCACGGCATGAAAACGTGGATCGCCCGCCTCCAAAACCTTTCCAATGCGACCGTTTCATTGCGATTTGGCCACATTTTGAATCCATGCTTCTGTCTTCTAATGCATCCTGTATTCTATTATAGTATTGTCAGAACACACAACACAAATGGAACTGACTGGTTTTGCTAACATGATTTATGATTGTCAGACTTTGATACTGCCTTGTGCTTGCTACCTGAGTATCCTACGGGGGAAGCTAAATTACGTTGAGGTATCTCCTGTCCTTCATGTTTATGTGGAAAATTTCTAGTTATGCTTGTTATGGTTCACATAAAATTCTTGAAATCCTGTCTGCTTGCTTGCATGTGATCTTAGTAGTCACTTGAAAATCGTTGTGTAGTAGGTACATCCTTCTAGCATCATCTGTCACAGAATTGAAGTGTTATGACCTTTAATACAATTTGCGGATTTGGCCAGAGTTTTTTCATGGCACAAATGTTTTATCATGGGTCATTAACATGTACACTTTACCTTCGATTATTGTTGATAAAATCAAAAAAGTATCAACTTGATCTTCTATAAGCGCATACATGTGGAGCGGCATGATATGGAACTTGTGTGTGCTGCCTATACTTGTAATGTGCTCTTTTATGGCGTTGTTCAAGACTTCAAGACTTCAAGATTCGTACCAGGGGAACAAAGTTGGCTTCTTATTGTTTTTGTAGTGTCAGAGTGTTTGCCCTTGAGTAGTGATGTTATTTTCCACTGGCCGTCTTTTGTGCTTTAAATGTATGATCCTTGTACATTCATTATGGCTCTCCCATCAATACACAACTAATTGCGACCAAATTTGTATCCACTCTCTTACTTATTTGGGTTTTCTGCTTTGTTGCAGGTTTTTGCTTGTGTTTTGATTATCGTTGTTGGCGCTGTCTCGTCTGCTTTCGGAACATACTCTGCTCTCACTAAAATTATTGAGAATCTGAAGTGAAATACCAAAGGGAAGTTGTTACTTGCACATTGTTTCTGCATGTAGACTATCATCAAAATTTTGGTTCTTGAATCTTTTTGTCAAGCTAGAAGAAGTTAAATACAGTACCTATCTCCGCATAGGGTCTATGTTCAGTGTTCCAAATGATATATGCGTGTAAATGACCAAGTTTCAGTACACGCACAGAAACTTGTTAGCAGTACGCACTGAGAATATACGAGCATTTGAGCTATATCTTAACGTCTTAGACTCTCGTTGGCTCCCTCCTCCTCCTTATTATTGTCATGAAAAAGTTGCAGGGATGTCAATCCTCTGTAGTGTCTTCCGGTTGTGTACTATACTACTGTTTTCCTGTGGGCGATGTGAGTATTTTTTCAAAACGAAGTACAACATGCGCTCTTAATTAGTGGTACGCCCCTTTGGTCTCATAAAAACGGCTAATGCACACCGATTATGCTCATCAAATTCACTTATAATGCTCATCATGACACTGCACTGTTCATCAAATTATTTGTGTACGCATGGTGCTGGAATAAACTCCCTGTGGCTTTGCACTGCTCATAACTCGATCTAACAATAACAAAAAATTATGCGGCTTAATGCCGAATTTAAAAAATCCCGAATCCTAAGGCACGGCCGCACGGATCATAAATAGTCCAGAAACTCGATCCAACAATAACAACCCAAATTATGCAGCCTAATTCCAAATTTAAAAATATTGAAAAACCAAGAATCCTCATCCCTCCTGACGTGATGCCCATCTCTTTCCCCCTCACGTTTTCTCTCTCCTCCTTTGTCCCTGTTGTTTGAATTGTTCCCTTTCTTGGTTTCTACTTTCTAGAGAGCAGCTCCTTTATTCTCCGCTTCTCCATAGTCATCTTCTCATCTCCAGAGTCACCAAACTCACCGTCAATTGTACAACATCATCAATAGTCAACAGCTTCACCGAATTCGAACCCTCCGCTAGATCACCACTACATCTGTATCCCCTTATTTCCGATCTATGCTAGGATTATCTTGTTTCTTATACTCTACACCATTTTGTGCAGTGTTAATGACGTGATAAACAAGGACTACAAAATTGGAAAGGTGCACTAACATAGTAATTAAAAGAAAGACAAGACTATGATACAAATTTGGTGAGTCTAATTCCCAGCTATTTTGTCATCAGTCTATGGAAATGAAAGTCAATTGATACGTAAGAGAGAGAGAGTCAATTGAAATACTGGATTTTAGGATAGAAGCTTAGGGGCAACAGATGAACGAGATTAAATGAGAGTGAGAATTGAGATTGAGTAGCGCACAACCACCCACAAGATAGACGGAAGAAACAAATCAACGGGTCGTACATGCGGCAGGAGTACACTATCCGCAGTATACATCTGGCAAAACCCTTTTTTTGGCTGCAAAAGAAAAGAAATCGGGTCTATTGATTGACACACAAACGACGACCAAAATACACGAAGAAGACAAGCGAGCAGCTTGGTGGATATTTTGTTGAGCAGACGTCCTCTGTTGCTTTATGGTATATGGTAAAGGAAAGGAAAGGATATCAACTTGCATTATGTCATGCGTTGAAAATTCGCTTAAACTCGAACTCGTGCAGCGCTAGCAAATTTTCCCTAACCTTGCCAAGTTTGCTGGTAAACATTTCCAAGAATGTTTGACTTAGACTCAAAGGGACTATATAAGCTAAAGAGGCAAGGGAATACACGAGAGAATTTGGAGAATTCTTTTTGTTACCTCAAGGCTAGGGATGGGAGTTGTACCCGAATCCGAAAAACTTGCCTCGAACTCACCCCATTTATGGCGGGTATAGGTACGAAAAATTGGAAAAAAGGGTATGGGGTAGGTATGTTGAAAATGGGTATAGGTATGGGCTTGGGTCCGGGTATAGGCACTACCTGCCCTATACTGATACCTGCTTCGTACCCGAATTTTTTTTGGAGGTAAGATAAATTCTTAAGTAAAGTTTTGAGCTTTGAAGGTTGATAATTTGTTTAAGAAAAAGGCTTCATACCTTAACATATTCCCAACTATGCAATGCATTCACTTGTGTTGCTTATTTACTATGCCGATACATGAAGTCACATGACTCATGACTCACAAACCTAAAATCTTAAATTATTTGTTGTGTCCATCACTTCCTCATTTGCAGTGTCCCTCACTCCCTCATTCCAGTCATTTCCAGAATATCGTTTTTGTTCATGAGCTAAGTATAAACTCTTGCGCTTAATCCAATTGTATTTCTTTAGAATATTTTATCTAATTGAATTTAGTTTTATGAATTTCTTTAGATAAAGAAATTATCGTACTCTATGGGTATTATATTTTAATATTTGTATATACCCGAATAAAATTCGAAATACCCGAAATACCCGATGGGTATGAATATGATGATAGATTTTGAAAACTCGATGAGTATGGGTTGTGGGTATGGGGATGACTTGAGAAAATGGGTATGGGTGGGGGTATAACTCCACCTGCCACATACCCACCCATGCTCATCCCTAGTCAAGGCTTACTTTACAAATAAGGCCCCTTAGGGTTATATATAGGCCTCCACCTCCCTAGTGGACGGTGGAAATTGATTTAATCTGACAACTAATATTAAGCCTCTAGAAATCTTCGTGCAAATATCCTAGATATTGGCAAGTCTAGAATCATGTGGTACATTCTACATATTATTCTAGAATATTCTAGTACGACCTAGAAAGTTCTAGCGTAATCCAAAAGACTCTAGACATTGCAGAAGGTTCTGGAACAATCTGGAAGACTCTAGTACTTTACTGAAGGTTCTATCTCATTCTAGAATGTTCTAGCGTATTCCAGAGGGTTCTAGGAAATTCTGGATATTCTAGAAGTATCAAAAAACTCGGCATGTGACATTCTTCCCCACCCAATTAGGCAACGTGGATGCTGGGAAGGCTGAGATGCTCATGGCTTCTAGGTGGATGGTGGGTGTTTAAAGTGAGCATATCACCTTTATTTGCCTCTACCAATATCTCCTCTAGAGTTTCTTCAAGTTCATCCTCATTAGTTTGAAACTTACTTGAAACTCTCTCCAAAAGAGGCTTTTCTCCCTCATCAGCTCTTTTCTCATCTTCTTCTTGGTTCTCCTTTTGATCTTGTATCAGGTAAGCCTTGTCTTCTTCCTCATTCTCTTCCTCCATTGCTGCTTCCCATTCGGCCAAGGTGACTATTTCCTTGTTGGGGCAGATCGACGGTGTGTGACCAAGACCTTGACACTTAGAGCACCTTTTGTTTGGAGGGACTAGGCTTTCCTCGAACATCAACTCATGTTGTCTCATGAGTGCATCAAATCTTTCTTCTAAGCTCATGTTGAAATTCATGGTAGAACCAGATGTGTTTGGGAATGATTTGTGGATGATCTTAGGGAGTGTGTTTGGATTGAGCTTGGGAGCGTGGGGTTCAGGTAAGGATCTGAACTTGCTCTAATACCAAATATGATGTAACTACAGAGGGTCTAAGCTAGAACTCAAATTAAGAGTGAAAGCTTAAAACCAAGGTAGAATACAATCAAGGAAAAAACCAAGGAAAGTGGCATGTTAGGGGCTGTTTGTGAGGCAGCAACAACGTGAGGTAGGGATGGGATTTAGAATCAAGGGATTCTAAATGGGAAAAGGAAAAGGAGCTTGATGTATCTTCAAGGTATTAATTGTAAACTCAAACTAGAACGCAAAGTGCACGGTTTGTAAAACTGAAATTCAGCAAAGTTAACAAGGAACCCGTGAGATAAACAAGGTAGATGGATAGTTCTAAACCCTCACTTAGATACAGAAACACCACTAAGTTTGAGTTTAGGGCCCCTAAACTTGATTAAGATATAGAAACAACACTTAAATAAGTTTAAGACTTCACTTGAACACCACCCTAACCGGCCTAGTTAAGGATAAGCAAGTTTAGTATTTAAGTGTGCAAAAGCACGAAAGCACAAATGCTCTCAACTTGGGTTTTTGATTCAAATCTGATTCATTATACAAAGTGGCCGTGTGTTCCTTAAGTAAAACAACCTAGCAAGCAGCCACACAAGCAAGCACATACCTCACCTTTCCCTCCTAGTGAGAAAAGGTATTAATTATGCTTAACGGTTTAGGCTAACCGTGTGCTAACCTAGCTTTAACTTAATTAAATTACATTCAAAACATAAAGGAATACAATGCTAATGTTTATTACACATTAATCTACTCAAACTTAAGCTTAATACAACCAGAATGCTTGCTGAATTCTCATTGGACAGCCGTAAATTGCATTCTCCTTTTCAGCTAACCAATCAGATTGCATGGTGTTGTTTTCTCCTCTGCCTTCTCATTGGTTCACGTGTTTCAAAACTTCTTCAGCGGCAAATTATTGTGTTTCTAGCAGCGTTGGATGTGGTGTGATGTAGGCAAGCAACCAAGCAGCTGGGAAAACCCACTTGAGAAGGAAAAACACCTCATGCTTAAACCGGGTTCACTAGACAGTTTTCTGGCCGGTTTTCTAGCTTCTTTAAACCCAACCAAAGTGAGCATGATTTCGTTTTCAGGCCATGGGGGGGAACCTTAGGGTGCGTACAAACCCCCCCAACAAAGAAATCAAGGTTAAACCATGTTTAAGTAGGTTAATTCTACTAAAACATTTTACCGCGCAGTTTTGGACCAAAACTAGCAGGTTCGACAAAATGGATTGATTTCTTTATTTCGACTAAGCATGATTGGAATTCAATGCTTGGACCTGAAAGTAGACATCTTGGGGCTTCTAAGAAGGTAAAAATCCAAGGTTTAAACCACCATTAAGCTTGTCAAATCACATACCCAAAAACCGGGTACATTCTGTTTGAACTGGTAGTTTGTATATCTTGGTTTCATTAGCTAATTTGAGAGGGTAAATGAAGTCCAAATGGGGTGAAACTAGATTTTTTGGAAAGCTGACTTCGTGAACCTCAATCTCAATGCAAAATATTGGATTAAACCTTAAAGAAGTTTAAGTAATTAACCTCTCAAAACCGGGTTTGCTGCGGGAAGCAAACCATGACCTGCTGTTTTAGGTCTTAAACAAAATAAGGATGATTTATTCATCCTTTAAACACCAAAATGAAATTACCTAATTGATTTGCTTCTTCTAAATCAAGGGGTATGGAGGGATTTCCATTTATATATATATATATATATATATATATATATACATACACACACACACACTCACACACGTACATATAAACATA